>JAOCZO010000006.1:182311-535138 GCA_026413255.1 Fereydounia khargensis | reverse complement strand
ACCCTAACCCTAACCCTAACCCTAACCCTAACCCTAACCCTAACCCTAACCCTAACCCTAACCCTAACCCTAACCCCTAACCCTAACCCCTAACCCTAACCCTAACCCTAACCCTAAGTACTGCAACATCTACCCCTGGTTGTTGGCCTAACATCCAGCCCTGTAACAGCGTGCACGGTCTCCAGTCCCATACGGTCATCTAACACACCACTCACACAAGCCCCTAACCCTGATTGTACCCGCGCATGCACGGGACACGGGCATGCACGGTCTCCAGCCCCATACGGTCATCTAACACAAAGTAAGGAAGTACAACATGTGAAGCTCCTGCATTGGAGCAAGGTCACGTGAACTGAGACACACAATTTACAACAAAGTCTAACAGCTGGGAGCCGACCCGCATTGCCCCGCTCAGACGCGTCCACTCGGCCGACTAGGACTGTGCGTGTTGGCGAGGCCGTCGTCACGTAGAGTTGGTATAACAGAAGTACTATTTCCAAGAAAAGAGAGGAGCACAAAGAGGGATTGGCTACAATGGCTCACGTCGGTGCGCTTGACACACTTAAATGAGTATAAAAACCTAAACGGCAATTGTGATTTTCACCCTTTATCCTTCTAACATCATTCTCACCGTTGTGATCTCGCCTTTGTCTCCTTCCCCCTTCTACTATCATTGACAATCATTATGCGCGTTGTCTTGTTTGGTGGAACAGGCATGATTGGACAGGGCGTGCTACGCGAGTGTCTGCAGTCCTCGGATGTCCTCTCTGTCCTTTCAGTCGGTCGACGCCGCATTCCTGACAATCTTCTCTCGGCGCATCACGACTTGTCACTTATCAACAAACTGCAGCAAGTACAGAGCGCCACCTTTGCCGCCATCGACTGGTCAAAATACGGCGACTTTGATGCCTGCTTCTGGTGCGTTGGTGTCTCTTCAATTGGCATCACAGATTCCGAGTACACCAAAGTCATGCGCGACCTTTGCTTCAACACGCTTCAACATCTTGGCAACACTGCCAAACGCCCACCTGTTCTTGTCTACATCAGCGCCTTTGGTGCGGACTCTACCCAACAGTCGTCTACACATTGGAAGCGCGTGCGCGGCGAGACCGAGCAGCTGCTGCTTGGTTGTGCCCAGAATAGCGGTGACAGCAGCAAGCCGTTTCGCGATGTATACATTTTCAGACCGGCCTTCGTTCAGCCACTCGACAATGTACGCTCCAGCGTCATTTGGTACAACTGGGTTTATTGGAGCCTTAACTTGATCACACCATTACTGCAGTCCATACTGCCCGGCATGACGTCCACGCGCAACATTGGTAGGGCGTGTGTCCATCTAGCCCGGCAAACGTCGTATCGCTCTGGCGTTCTCACTTCGCGTGAAATCAATCGGTTTGCCCAGAAACAGGCATAAGGCACTAAGGCACTGCTAGCTATTGCACTCCCACGTTCACAGATGATCTTGGGTGTAAGCTAAGCGTCGACTGCATTGTGGCTGAACGCTGTGGATGGGATTGTTGTGCGAGCTCCGAGTCTGCAGTCGCCGGGGTCACACCTAGGCAGCGTCAGAAGGCCCTGGGTGCCCCTGACTTGCCGGGAATTCATAGGTCAACAGAATGTTGGCTCGGCGGAGATTGACAACCGCCGAAAGTCATCAGCCTCCACGACTCGCAGTCATCAGCCTCCACAATTCGCAGTCATCAGCCTCCACAATTTGCAATCGTCAGTCCTGTCAAATTTGCTGTGCGACGCTTCCCTCGTTGTGACTGGCTTGATGTCCTTGGCACCCCTTTTGATTGTGACCACACGCCTTGCGCATGAGCGAAGAGGTTGCGCAAGCTGGGTATGTCTGCACCTCTCCGACTTCAGTCGGCATGCTTACTCCGGGTCTTCAGCGAGCGGGGCCTAATTTTAAAGGGCGCTCTCAAAAAGCTTTCTAAGCGTAAGCAATATCAATCAAAGGTGACTCTCACACTCTAGCGCAGATTCATAGTCTTATCTTTTGGTCCCTGTACAAATACGCTCTGTGTTGCGGGGAAGCGCACAGGAAATGCCCACGCAGAGAGTCAAGTGGTAGTGTGGACTTGGCACATTGTGTCCCACAGCGCACGTGTCTGTTGTAGGTTGTGCGTTTTAGGATTGTGGAGGCTGATGATTTCAGCCTGCGCAAGGCCGACGGGAGCCAGTGTCGATGGCCCAAATCCAGAGACCTCCTACTTTTTTGCAGCAATGTGAGGATGCATTGTGCAGCTGATGCCAGATACGGAGTGCAAGGCCGCTGAAGAGATATAAAGACATCTTTGCACGCAGTCTCTGCCGTCTCCCATCATCCCCCAACCACCGACAAATTCAGGCTAAGAAGTATGTCAGACTCAGCACAAGTTGTTCTCATCACCGGCGGCAACACAGGCATCGGCGCAGCCACGGCCGAGCTGCTAGCTTCCCAAGGCTGGCGAGTCATCATCAGTGGACGCAATGCAGATTCTGCCAAGCGTGTTACTGACAGTATCACTGCCAAAGGTGGTCAGGTCCGCTTTTTGCAGGCGGACATCAGTCGTGAAGATGAGGTGGTTCGTCTGCACAAAGACGCACTGGAGATCTGGGGACGGCTCGACGCTGCGGTCAACAACGCTGGTATCTCTTCGGATAGCGCAATCTTTCATGAGCTTGAAACTAAGCACTTCCGCAACATGCTCGAGGTCAATGTTCTGGGCTTGTTCTGGAGCATGAAAGAACAGGTGAGTTGCTTTTGTGTCCATCTGGCATTAGAAGCGTCGTCGCTGGGAAGGAATTGCTGACAATCCTTACATCAAACTTGTCAGCTCAAGTATTTCTCAAAGAGTGGCAAAGGCCATATCGTCAACCTCAGCTCGATTGCTGGCATGCACGGAGTGCCTTTCACGGGTACCTACTCGGCGACCAAACACGCCGTCTCGGGCATGACACGCAGCGCAGCTCTTGACTATGCCAAGACAGGTATTCGGATCAACGCTGTGGCACCTGGCGCGATTCAGACCGACATCCTTTCTGACGCCATTGAACGAGGAGTTTACACATACGAAAGTATCGCCGACATGTTCCCGACCAAGAAGCTGGGCGTGGCGCTTGACATAGCCGAAGCGATCAGCTTTCTGCTGAAGTCCAACTATGCTACCGGCTCATTTGTTAGTGTTGATGGCGGGTATGGCATCTAATTTTTGGCCTTTGGGACGAGCCTAGCTACACACAACGCTGCGCCCTGTCACGGGCCAGTGCAGCAGAGGACGAAAGGCGGCACTCAAGAAGTAGCTGGAATGAAACATACGTCGTGGCCTATCTACACCAGTGTGTGCAAATAGACACATCCCCATTGAGCCTGCAATGACCTGTATCGATACGTGAGGCCGGTAAGCGGGCGCGAGCGAGATGAGCTCACCAGAGGCTCCATCCACCAGCGCACAAGACCCGTCTTGTGTCCTGTTGTCTTTGCCTATATCGTGGAGCGCCTCGGCAGCATTCTTTTCTAACCCTAAGTCATGGCTCATACCGCAGAGGCTATGACTAGATGTGAACCCGTGTCATAAATGCAGTGGCTCCACAACTTTGGCTGCCTTGTTGGATCACGCAAGGCACTTGAATCGATAGCTTGTACATTATTGGTGTGAGTGTTCAATCCTTGCACAGAAGGATCGGTTCCAGGCCGCGCTTGGCACGCCACCAATTGGTCCGATGCAACACGTCATCATCGAATATCTCAGAGTATCGCTTGGCAAACGCTTCTTGCAGCTCCCAATTATCCATATCAGCTGGGTCGCCTCCCTGCCAAATGATGAGCGGCTGAGGTGCGCCAGTGGCTAGTGGGTGCTGCAGAAGGTCCTTGCAAAATTCCTGCTGATCGATCGATCCATCGCGAAGCGACCTTAGCACACGATCTCGCACCTTTGGCCAAGGGCAAAAGATGTCGAAAAAGGCATGGTGATCGTCACTCAGCTGCAACGCAGTAGGATGCATGTTTGCCGGCAAAGCGTCCCAAGCAAGTTGTTGTTCAAGAGTTTGCGAGCCCAAGTCGTCGCCGCTGTTACAGGGTGTCGCTTTTTGGGCCGAAGATTCAAATCGGCGTGTGCGTGATTGCTCGTACAGTCGCCAGCTGGCAGGGATCGGATTGAGGCTGTTGTACTGCTCCATCACCTGAACAGGGAGACCTAGCCGTGTGTAGATAGCCTTGTACGCGGCCACAAAGGTCATGCTTGTGAGCGAAAAGTGTACCGACTCATTGACTAGCGGCACCACTACAGAAATGAAGTGGTACAGCAGCTCCGCTTCGTCTTCGAGTGGTGCATCAGCATCGATTTCACTGGCGCTGTGGTGCGCGCGCATGGTCGAACCCCTTGCCTTGGCAGGAACACCGATGTCGCTCTGCACGCTGCTCGGGGCCGGTGCACTTCGGCCAGACTTGGAGTTACCCTGCTGTATCAGTTTAGCCCTGTCGCGTTTGCGCTGCTGTGCTTTGGCATTGCTTCGTCTTCGTCGCTCGGCCATTTCGGCGTAACGTGAATGTGCAAGACCGCCGCTCGTATCTGCCACTGCGAGGGCTGACGAATTATCGCTGCGGATTGCACTTTGCCTTGCTACATTCGATGTATCACGAGCGGTCGGGTTGGGAGACAAGGGCGCCATGCTGAAAGGTGGATGGCAAGGAGTCACGGTGGCTGTGGTGAAAGAGAGAGGCGCAAAGAGGGGTGCAGACTTGGGGATTCTTAGTAGTCCGTTCTGGGGCTTATGCAGCGCTTTTTACTACAGTCACGAGTATGATCCCACTTGTAGTCTATGGTATCTGATAATCACGTGATTTATCCCATTTGGAATTGCGGTTTTGTAGTGGCAATGGAGAGTGTCAGAGTCACAGTCACAGATCAGATAACTGTTAATTGACGTGACTGACAGCAGTCTGACATTGGAGTCACAAAGTCAGGATCGCGTCTGAAATCGGTTTTGGGCTGCGTCTGGCCAATCGGGCGTGACGAATGGAGTCCGGCTGAGGTTAGCTTGAGTCAAGCCCGACAAGTACCTGATGAATGCATCTTTGCCTACATCGTGGAGCGCCTCGGCAGGCATTCTTTTCGATTGCTTCTCCCAAGCCGTGAAGATGCTGCGTGCAAGCACGCTGATCTAGGGACTGGAGGGTGCGCGCACGAGCACCCTTCAACTCTGTTCGTGCAAACACTCTTCAGCTGAAAACGCTTTTGTGCATCCAGGAAGTGCAGCGTACGCATGAAAGTCCACTACAGCTGGCAGCTGCAACTTTTAAGCGCTCGGATATGTCAGCTGCAACACGATCCCGATCTGGTGAACGCGTCTTGGTGTTGGAAGCCTAACAGCTCTATCTGCCCAAAGCCGGCGGACCAAACTCTCAAAGCTGTGGCCCATGCATAGCGGCCACAAGGTGCGACCCAACAATGCTATCCCCCTTGCTTTGTGATCTCACACATACATACACCAACACCCCTCTTTTCCTCCCGTTGTTCCTGCAATACCACCCAAGCTCTTACTACGCCGTTACAACGTTACCTGCCATTCCAGCCAGCCCCTTTGAAAATCTCCCTCTTTAGTCATGAGACTCATCATCCTCTCTCGCAACTGGCCTGGCCAGTCAGACGAAAAGTTCTACCACGAGTTCCACAATGTCCACGCAGAGCAGACGTCGGCAATCGCAGCCAACACAGGCATCCTGCACGAGTACATCCAGGGCTACTCTACCGACCTGCGCAAGGCCAAGCCTGACCTCTCCGGTCCTCTGCCCATGGGTACAAAGGACATTGTCAGCTCTGCCCTGCTCACCTGGCCCTCCATCAAGGTGATGCGTGGCCTGTTCAGCTCTAGCGGGTACCAGAAGTCGGCCGGCGCACACCTGTTTGCAAAGGCAGACACAGTCTTCGTCACCGAAAACCTTGAGCCGGAGCCGGCTGGCGTGAGGACTTCAAGCCAGGTCATGCTCCTCCTTCTGCTCAAGCCCCGTAACGATGCACCAAGTTTCAAGTCCAAGTGGGACTCACATGCAGACGTCGTACACTCCCTGCCCGTCCAGCCTACCCTCTACCAGCGTCACCTCTCCTTACCCCTCACGAGGGAGCAGACGGTGACTCTCTTTAAGGGCACGCAGTTTGCCGTGGGCAAAGGCAACATCATTGATGGTGGTGTTGAAGAGTTCGTTTTTGACTCGTCGGCCGACATGGACAAGTTCCTTGCGGCTTCCACTCAGGAGCTCCAGGAGTCCTACCGCAAGTTTGTTGAAGAATCCGCCAGCTCCACACTTGTCTTTGACCAGACGCCAGTCTATGGCTCGCCACAAAGGGGCTGGTACCAGTCCATTGTCGGAACGGCATTGGGATCGGCTCTTACAATCAAGGACATCCTGGGCTTGTAGATGGCTGGGCGTCTGCTGTCAGGGAAACGAGATGACCCCTCTGCTTGCTTCAGTACTTTCTCTGCTTGACCGTCTCGCCTCACATTAGTGGAGATATCTGTCACGTCGTTGCATCGCTCCGTTTTTTCCCCGATGCACGGGCAACCGGCCCCTAAGTGTAGTCCATGTGTCTATTTGGCTGGCCTATCTGTCTCTCTGTCTCTCCTCGTCTCTTGTTCTCTGATTCCGGCTGTCAACTAATTTTCTTGTTTTCTTGCCAAGTGACTGATGGTTCATTATGCATTGCACTTGCATCAGTGCCAGAAGTGTCAACGGTGCGCAAGCTCCAGAATGCTCAGAGCCTCGCCCGTGTGAGGTCACATCTGTGGGGGGAGACAGATGGACAGGCAACCTGATACTTGACGTGGTTGTGGGACAGGGTCATGCTCACCGGCAGCTTGGCCTCCGTCATCTTGCACCCTTCCTCGCTTCATGTCATACCAGAGAAGACAGAGACTGACTCAATTTCAGGAACGGCTACTGGAAGGCATTCTGTACAATCGCAAGCATCATATGTGTGAGGTGCGCTTTGGCACGATCCTCAGAAATGCTAGCAATAATCTGGTCGCAGCTGGGTGCCATCTTTCCCTGGTAACACCTGGATTGGGGTTGCATTGCTAGAGCAACGGCGCAATTGTCATGGTGACACAAGGCACAGATTGGCGTAAATCAATGAGGTTTAAGCTGATTCTGCCCCCAGTAGGGCGCTCTCTGCTCCGTTCTTACCGCACACGAGCCGTGTCTCAATGATTGTAAGGGGTAGTGGCATACTTGGGACGTGATACAGTAATTTTTTCAGAGCCATTGTCCTCTCCAATGACAAGATACAGTACAGTATGTGCAAAACCTAGATCGCGCTGCTGACCCTCTTCACAACTTCATTGGCACAGCGCAGCGAGAGTACCTTGACCTGAATCAGAGCAGCCGCAAATAAAAGAACGTGAGTACAATCCTCCAAGCGCAAGCCTGACACATACTGGCGTCACGACTTACTCAGCTTCGACTTGTGTCGTATCCAACCCCAGCTTCTGTACGTACCTAACACGTAGACACATCACCATCAAGCTGGAACCAACACCCGAGTGTCTTTGACAGAAGGTAAATAAAGGCTAGCGGTATCGTTGCCAGGGGACAGCTTATTAGACAGTAGAGACGGAAGAATCCCGCTTCTAGACAATGACATGCACTGATGATCCGTTCTTGAATCTGATGTCATTGAGAGAACACGCTTGATGTTGCTAGCGAAAGTGGCGGAACGCTTCATTGCATTTGACCAGACAATCTCGAGGACGGCGTTACAGGCACCATCAAGACAGGCTCTTTACCCTGTACAGCTTTTGGGTTGTATTCAAAGGATCAAGATCCAGGGTCACCCTCCATAGTATTCATTGCTGAAACCCAACTCTGGTTCAGCCTTGCGTTGGAGCATGTCTCAATTATTCAGAGTCATATCGGGACAGCCCTTCCGTCGCCTAGTCTCGGTGACTCGACACAGCCAATGACTGGCGGAGAAAATCTCGGAGCTCGTTTCTTTGACCGAGCTATTCTCAACCGATACCTCTGAATCTGGATATCCGCTGAAAGTACTGTTGGATGAGTGTTCCTGCTCAGCCCTTTTTCTCGTGGTTCAAAGAATCTCTCGATTACCACGTCGATTCGTCGCCTCAATCAGGGAACTCTAGATCACGCTCTTCGTCTACATTTTCAACATGATATTGAACGACATTGGAGACTGTGGAGCTCGGAGCTCGGAGGAGTTTGGCACCACGCTTGCAAGCAACTTTTGAAGCACTAGGATTGAACCGACACATCATCCGTGCCCTTTCGCAACCTAGCGTGGTATGTTTCCTGTGACTGCCTTCAGCCCCGTGTGGCTTGCGTGAGGCATGCCGGCGCTCCGTGTTTCGTTTTCGTTTTACGAGCCCATCCATGCCTCCGAATCAATCCATCCGGGCTCACAGCCCTGTCCCATCCAACTGACAGTGTCCGAGCAGAAAAAGGCTATTGTCCGAAGCTTAAGATTGGAAGGCACTACAACACACGGTATTTAAAAGAGTAAGTCTGCTCCACTCCGCGCAAAAGAGTACTGATGGTACAGTATATTGTAAATTGTCCACTACCTTGTTGTTCCGAGGCCTAATTGATCTGATCTGTCTCTTCTTGACATCAAGATGGCCCCAGGGGAAGCGCTCACAATCATTGCCCTCTTCTTCAGCAGGGCTTTAGTTGCAGCAGCGTTTGATCCAAGCATTCTCATCGATGCCCTGGACGACTTTCAAGCAAACGCACCAACTTACACTGACGAAACCGCATAATCTATCGTTATCAATGCGCTCCGCTTCTTAAGAAGTCAACCGATGGAAACGTCTCTGCAACAAACAAAATGGAAACTGTTCAGTCCTCTCTATCTGGTTTGAAAGCTGGTCACCACGGGATACTTGCACCAGTCGTGAATGGCAACTTTGAGCTTGAAGCAATCACAAGCATAAACGGCGAAATGATACCAAATTTGGATGTGGTAGCATCTTCAAAGGCTGGCGGTGGCAGTGGATTCTTTGAACGAGTTCCTATTGCAATCCTCAGGCCTGCACGGAAGACAGCTGGCTTTCACAAAATACGTTTTGATAAAGTGTATGATTTCAAGGACATTCGGACAAGGCATCTAAACTGGCAGAGAGCAGCGCTATCAGGCCCACCAAGGACCAGCCAATCACATTCTATGAACAGGCTTTTGCTTCTATCAATAGGAACTACAAGGTCTGCGTCAATCATATCGGAACTTACATTTGGACCTGCCAAATATGCCCTGTCCAAGGAAGCTGAGAAACAGAGTATGATCAAGACATTAGATCAACTGCAACAAAACATGGAAGAGGTAGATGTCGAGCAGCATGATCCAACAAGAATCAAATCAACACTCAAAAGCTTTGAGATGGAACTGAATGGACATCACGATTCCCCAAAGGCTGGAGTCAAAGGGCTAAGCCCCTTGGAAGATGGGGTAGATGAACAGTATATGCGACCCAAACCGCTCGATTTGCCAGAATCTACCGACACCGACTTGAGCGATGAGCCCGAAGCGAAACGTCAAAAACTAGCCAGCACCACGAGAAGCGAAGTGCTCTGACAGCAGAGCGCACATTTTCATCGGCAAGCACAAGGTCGTCAGCAAGCTGTTCCCCACCGCTTGGACGACGTCGGTCGCATAACAACTCACAATGTCTTGCTGTGCCAAACAGCCTGCCGTACAATCTTGTGCACATGATTCAACCTTTGGTCTGGCCGTCACTAGCTTTTTCCTGGTGTTTTTACTACACCTAATGTATTTCAGATGGGCAGGCCATGCATGTTGTTTTACTTTCCATTTTCCATGGCCTACCCTTGGATTGACTTTCATAGTCGGAGCCGATTGATATTGTACTGTATCAGTCTCACGCACCCGGACGTTGTTTCATTTCACCCCATTGTTCGCAACGCTCCTGTGCTAGCCCATATGGCAGTTTCTTGGCACTTTTTACGCCCCGATGTACCTGCTGGGGCTGATATCGGGGCGCTTCCTCCTGCCATTCTGAGTTCGACTGGCTTCGTGACTTTTTCTTTCTTTTCAGCCGCGGTTGGAGTCTTCCTACCTTCTCGGGGCTTTATGGTCGGGTCGGAGGACTTCCAAAAATTCATCTTTACACAGTCCAAATTGCGCTACGGGGCGTTATGACTGACCGGAACGATTGTAAGCATTCGCCATTATCCTTACTGTGCTTTCGGGGCTTTTGCTTGTCTCGGAATTCGGCATGTTGTAGTCGTCACTGCTCAGCTCCTTGTAGTTGCATGCCTCAGCATTCTTTTGACAAGCTCCGAGGCTTTCCCCGTATTTGAGCGGCCTACTCGGGGCGAGCCCGTACGAACCCTGACAACACACTAATGATGATTCGAGCCGGAGAACACGCAGAAATGGCTCGTCATCGCAGGTCCCGCAGTGAAAGAGGCTGGCGCTGCTGGTGTTCATGGTGTAGATTTCAAGCAAGCTCCAAGCGTGGGAAGAAAGAATAAATAGTGCGGCTTACCATCCTCCCTCCATCATCTTCTTATCATCACTACTCAATCAAGTAAAATCAAAACACTCTTCCGCTTCCGGACAAACAAAACATTAAGCTACTACTACACCAACTTGCTATCAGCTTCTACGAACCATGTGGACCGCTCTCAAGACCTACGTGACTCTGTCCTTCTTCAGTCTGGCATTTGCCGACATTGCTCATGCCAAAATGATTAGGCGTGGCAACCCGCCTGCTCCTTTCGAGCTCCTGGCCACCCCGGACACGGTTCCGGTCTGCTCTCTGACCCTTGAAGACGGTGTCGGCTTTACCAAACTGGACTTTGATTACCTCGGCGACAGGTCACCAAGACAAGGCGATTCTTACTTGTTCGCTGGACTCACTGGTAAGTGCTGTCACGCTATTGACAGTCAAAGTAAATTCGAGCTCGCCCGCTGAAACTCTGATGCTTGAAGCCTCAATCCAGGATGGCGTGCCAGTCGCGCCCTCCCTCAAATTCTTTCGTGACGGGAAGAACTATGACCGTGCGTGGTTCGATGGCTGGACACAGGATGGAAAACAGATCACGACAGCCGATCAGGGCAAAGATGGAGACAAGTGTTCGCTGGACAACACGTTCTCAATTGTAGCCGCTAGCACCGAAAGTGTCAAGTGTTTTGACAAAGACAGTAAAAGTGTGAGTCGAACCGGAAGCGCCATATTTGCCTGACGCTCACTGACTTTTGCAATCCTTCAATCAGAGAATCGTTGGGCTTCAGGACAAGCCTGAGAACTTTCCGACGACTTTTCCTAGCGTTTTTTTCACCGGATGGGCATCGAGTGGCGGCCCTTTCGACAAGTCTCTCTTCTTTAAGGGCGTCAGCCTTACTGTGACTGCCGCGCCCAAGAAGCCTCTTGAGCTCACCTGCAGCTCTGCTAAAGGAGGAAACTCCTACACCATCACCTTGACTGGCAGTTCAGACAAGAAGGTCTGGACTGCACCCAAGGAGGGGGTCGAGATCAAGCAGGGTCCACCCCCGAAAACGAAGTAGGCGTGCTGCCACGCCTTCTGCGACACGGAAAATGGCAAACACCTACAGTGATTGCTGAAACATGTGCGCACCTTTCTCGAGTATCCACGACGTTTATCCTGTCCTTCTTCTATACGATCCAGTCACAATCGCAAACCTCCCCCGAGCTTGAGCTGATAGGCCACGTACAGTAGCTAGTGATCTAGAAATTCATGCATTTCCTTTCCGATCCAAATGGAGTGCTCCCTCGACTTGTTTCAAGATCCGTTGATTCTTGGACCGACATGACAAGAAAGCTGTGCAGTACCTCATGCCAGTTGATCAGCATCAACGTTGTTGGGAGTATCTTGTTCTATGCAGCCGCAAAGTTAGGCTATCCTCTCAAGATCCTCATGTCAACCTCACGCATGATCAACAGCACGATAGCATTATCTGGCTGAGTCCACCCAGCCGGTTTCCAGTAGCGACTCACATTGTACTTGACCGGGATAGGATACTGTAAATGACCTGGTTATTCGGTTGTCTTTGACTGCTTCTGCCATCATCAGTGCGTGACTCGTTCAAATTCAAAACCCGTGCCTCTAAGAACAGCTATTGAGAGCATTGAGTGCGAAGGGTAGGTATTTTCCAACCTTCACACCATCGGACCGTTCAGAACGCAAAAGCGGAAAAAAAGAAAAGGCATGGTCAAGTAGTAGAGGCTCCCGTCTGTGTTGGTAGGGGAACCTCACTGGCTGCGAACGCAGTGAATCTTTCTCAAAAGATGAAGAGGGCAAGCCCCTCCTTCTACGCCCTTTTGGTTCAGGTGCGGCTTGAGAAGATTGTAAGATCCTGTTCACAACACTGAAAAGCTCTCGATCAAGAAGTTGACTCAGTTCACTCGCGAAGTGGATAGATGGAGCAAATACAATTCCAGAGAAACTTGAAAACCACAATGCTGCTGCAGGCCGATGTCTTGTCTCCTTGAGTTCCAAAAGCCAAGCCATACCGATGTGTTGCAACACGTCTGTCACCGAAATGCACATTCTTCGCACACCATTGTACGAGTTGGCTTGTTGATGCCTGAAATCAGAATCTCCTTCCTTCATCACCATCAACGTCAAGTTTACCCATTTAGCCAGACGGGAAGGAATCAGGCGTAAGACAATACTGTATGTGAGGTTCAGATTGTTGTATTGAGGATTAATGCCGAGCCCGAAAACTACCATTACAGCAAGCATAGTCACCGCTGAGCATGGCTGATTGTCAACTTGGCTGCCAAAGTAGCTGAGAAACTCGAATTTCGTTGAACGGGCTCAGCCGATTTGACTGCCCTAGCCCTTGGCCACCGCGCAGGCGGCTTTGAGACCAAGACAGTAATCGGGCTGGTCATCAATGAACGAGCCGCATCGGAATCTGTGATTTGTGGTCAACTTTAGTTTCTGGAGTGCAGAACAGAGATGCTTAAACACTCACTCCCACACACTCGTGGTCACTCCGCCGTCAGGGTTTCGGTACCCTTCGACTGTGACACCAAAAAAGAACTCTTTGACGTTAAGATCACTTTTGGTTCAAAGAAGAACAGTCAAACTGCTGTATCAAGCAATCAATTGAGCTGAAGATCTGCTCACCCATTGACGTCCTAAGTGCAAATCACGACTTTGGCCTGGGGCGGATTGCTTGAGGGGGCATCGAAAGGGTGCAGTTCAGCCTTGTATTGGATCAGTCCTTTCGAAACTTGCTCGGCGTAAGTTTGAAGCCACTGCATTCGTACGTTGCAGTCAGCTTCCTGATCACGTCAAAAGCCACAACTCAGCAATGAACTGATAACTCACATTGTTATTGATGTTCGGGGGGCAGTGCTTTATCGCAACGTTGTTGATATCAGCTGGATACTGAGCCTCTGACTTGCATGATATCGTGGAAGACAGTGAAGGAGTCGGCAGATTGAGGATGGTCACAAGGATACTGAAAGCTGAGAGGGTGTGCTTCATGGTGGGATCGGAATGCGAGGACTTGAGTGGAAGATGGTAGAGTGAATGAGAAGACAGAGGGAGCGACACACGTAGTCCGAGACTCCCTATTTATCCCCGACGGCCGTGGCCTGTGCTTTTCCACCAAATGTGTGCCGTAAGGACTGGTGAGACTGCATTGTTTCCGTAAGGACTGATGAGACTGCATAGTAGGAAAGAGCCGTTTGCTTTACGCTGCACAGCCACAACCAAGCATCTCAAAGGCTACAAACAGGCCAAAATCGTTGTCTTTCGGATGACAAGTGCCAGCAACCGCATGGTCGCTGTGGGAGGAAGCTGCGCCATGGTCTGTTCCGGGCATCATTTGGTGGCTGTCTGAGTAGTTGGCATGGGAGAATGCTGCGGTGCCATGGTACGTGCCGAACTTCATCCGGGGGTTGTTGCTGCGCCATCATCCCCGTTTTCAGCATGGGGGATACCATGGCAAGATTGTTCTCAGGCTTCATTTGTTGGTTTCCCGTGTGGCTGACGTGGGAGAAAAGGACACAACCCTTGTAGTCTCATGAATGGGGACAGTGTCAGGGGAATGCCTCCTTACGCACTATCCACAGACTTTGTTACCGAAAGCATGTGTTACGTACCAGTACTGTCAAAGATTACAACTACATTGAAGTAGATTGGCTGACATTTCCTGTTGCTACGGATGAGACTCGGGCGCTTCTTCTTCTTCGTCCGAGGCCTTGTCAAAGTCTTGCCTAATGAAGCTTGCTGCCCTTTAGCTTGATTGAAATAATCACGGAATATGTGTCTCAGTTCGGGGCGGAGTTAAACGGCTGAGGCCTGCGCTCGAATTCGCCCCGACTAGGTTGTTTCCCATTTGCATGCCTCGCTGGCATTGTTGGATTGCCTGGTCTGCTGTACGTCTGGCCCAAGCTGTTCTGGTTTTGCTCGGCCGGATGAAGCCACGTATCCTCTGCTGGCTACTTACGGACTGGACTGTACTGTAATTGAATTGACAAAGTGCGCCACCCACAAGGGCGCCAGTTCTGGAGGAGGCTATCCTCGGGGCTTGTCGTGACGGGGCTCCTACTGTTCGGGGCTTTCTACAGTTTACACGCAATTTGTTTTGACGATACAGGCAAAGTGATTGCCCCATAGAATGCTGCTCGTCATCGTTCGAGGAGCACAGAGCTCAGAGCCACAACAACTTTCGCTATTGGACCTGCTTCCTCACGTCGTTGGACTGATTCTGTAATTGTGCATAAAAAGTAGTTGTTCCTCTCCTCCAACCCATACCGTATTATCAACAATTTTCAGCTCACCATTCTCTGACTCGTTCACAACAGCTCAATCTTGGAGATAGACAACATTCATACCCCTGACGTATCAACTACAGTCCTTGCTTGAACAAACGATGTGGACCGCTTTGAACACGTATTTGGCTACTTCGCTCCTCAGCCTAGGACTGGCCAGCAACGTTCTCACTCAGGGAGCCAGCGTACCTGCCCACAATCCGATCACTCCCCCAAGTGGTGTCGCAACCTGTACTTTGGCTTTGGACGGTGGCGTCAGCTTTGTCAACGTCGGCATCGAAGCGGACTATCATCATCTACCAAATGACCTTATCTCCAAGTTTGTCGGCCTAGCAAGTGAGTAGATCCCCACCTTGCTTCCTTAGATCTGGTACTATTGCTTTCAGCACAAGACTCAATCTGAATTCATGACAAACCCAAAGCCACGATCCAGGACGGATTACCGGTTGCACCTTCAATCATGCACAGTTGGAAAAAGGAGAACATGCCTGGATATTCCTGGAACCTCCAGGGCATGACACAGGGTGGCCAAGCTTTCGATCGAGACATGGACTCCATTTCAAATGGAGCATCCTGCCCTGCAGATATTACGCTGTACGTGCAAGCCATCGACTCGACAGTTGACTTTTGCGAGAAAAAAGGCCAGCCATCTGTGAGCTCAGGATCGATCCTCGACAATCGCTGATCCTTACTGATAGCTTGAAAATTTTGCTCTATCTACTATAGGTTCACGTGGGGTTGAAAGACAAGCCCGCAAACTTTCCTAAATCGTTTTCAAGCGTTTTCCTGACTGCAAATGGAGCCGATGGGAAGCCCTACGAAAAATCGATCGTGATCAAAGGATTCATTGTCACCTTGACCAGCGTCCCCAAAACATCCCTTCAGCTGAGCTGCAGCTCTGATCGCGGGAAACCCTACACTGTTGCCTTGACTGCCAGTGAAGACAAGAAGACTTGGACTGCCCCCAATGGCGTCGAAATCAAGCAGACCGATGCTTGAAGAGGCAGCTAGCACGGCTGGTACAGTATTGGCTGTGACGTCTTGCACACATGTCGTGTACGTGCCTAGAGACCGTGCTGGCACCATTCATCTCCCCAGTCCGTGACTTGGCTAGCATTCAGATTTTCATCGTTCCAGAAGGTACAATAAACAATCTATAACGCTGTAACTACCATCGCATTTTCAGAGAGCTAGTGGGCAGCATTCTCTGCTGCAAAGAGACCAAACACGGGTGCTGGCAAAGTGACTAAAGTCAAGCCAATCAGGTCCGAATATGCTTAATTGGACCCGGTCTGTAAAGCCGTTTGAAGACAGGGATGAGACTTGAAAAGCAGCTCGTCTTGGTCACACTTCGTAATCTTGTCGTACACGATTTGCTGTGAGTTCAAAGGAGCACGTCTGCACAGCTTTTCCAATCTGCTCTCCGGGCGGTTGTTCTGCTTTTCATAGGGAAGCTGAACTTAGTCCTTCCCTTTTGGGCTTCATTCAGCTCGGAGCTTAGCAGCTCAATTGGCTTCATCGTTCATTCACAACAACCTAAGAGTAGCAACTACACATCTGGGGAAAAATTCGAATTTTGACCATTCGGGGCGTTTGTGCCACCAGACAACCACTTCCGGCGCTCATGTTCCGACAGCTCATCCAGTGGGGCGCTCATAGAGCGGGGCTAACACGGTTTGGGTCTCATTCAATTCGGGGCTTATCCGCGTGGGGCACATTCTCTGGGGGTTGGTTCCTTTGGCGCTCAACCTTTTGTAACTTGTCCAGCGTGAAGCACAACACAGGGCTAATTCAATGCGGGGCTATTCAAGCTCGGAGCAACCCTACACTGCTTTTCTACTAGAAGAGGAAAGCGAATGCTTGGTACGTTGTGGGGCGAGGTTTCAACGCTAATACTATCGTTGTTGCTGCGCTTTGCTCTTGGACGCTTCGGGTAGCAAAAGCCATAAAAGGGCGAGCTTTGACTGCCCTTTACAGTATCTCCCACAGCATCATCGCCTCTCAGATCACAGCTCTTCTCCTTCAAACAGGCAAACCTCATAAGCCACACACTTCCATCAAAGACTTACAAGTAAGAATGCGGACTGTTCTCAAGACGATCGTCATTGTTGCCTTCTGTAGCCTGGCGCTAGCTGAATTTTCTCTGGCTCAAATGATCAAGCGAGACGGCCCTCCTACCCCTTTCAAGCTCCTCTCCCCTCCGGCCGGAGTCGCAACCTGTTCATTGACCCTAGAGGATGGTATCACTGTTGAGGATCTAGGATTCAGTTGGGAATTCGCTGGAAAGCCATCGCAAGACGGAGCAATCAGGGTTGTTGGACTCTCAAGTGAGCAGGATTGTATCGTGCTTGTAATTTGTTGATTTTTGCATTGTAGTGTTTTCTAGCTTGCAGACTGACGATGGTCTCTTTTGCGTACTAAGCTTCAATTGCCGAAGGGTTGCCTGTCACCCCTGCCCTCAATCTTCTTCTTACCCAAGGTGATGGGTACATTAGGGGGGAGCAACAACAAGTCAACGAACTCTTCACTTATGGCTGGACAAAAGATGGTAAACAAATCCCGGTGACCCACGGTGAGAATGGGGGAAGCTGCGCTACGCCCAACACTTTCACTCTTGAAGTCGAAGGTCCGTCGTTCAACTTCTGCAAGGGAAAGGACCAGCCCATTGTAAGCAAACTTGAGTCTTACCAAAGCGGTGGCCTGAAATACAAACGCTCATCTTCCCGATATCCAGTATGTTACCAAGTTTGACGAGACACCTGACGACTTTCCTAAAAAATTCCCAAGTGATTTCATTTCTGGAGGGGGCTGAACGGAAAGGCTTACTCCGAGCCCGTTGTCCTCGATGGATTCAGTATTACTGTATCCACTGCTCCAAAGAAGGCCCTCGAGCTGTCCTGCTCTGGCAGCGGAAGTCCTTACACGATCGCTCTGATCGGGAGCGAGGACAAGAAAACTTGGACTTCACCCGTACAGGGAGTCGTTATCAAGCAGAGTGCTACTTGAGGAGGTGCTCGCGCATCCAGCTCAAGCGATCTCACTAAAGTTAGTCTATTGTGGTCTGATCCGAATTGCATGTTGTATCCGTTCCGGTCAAACGAAGGCGTGTCATACATTCTAATAGGCCTGGTGCAGACAAGGACTGGACGAGGATAGGTTCTTAAGTGTGGCAAGCGAAGCAAGTGACATGAGAGGGGCATGGTGGTCTTGCGAAGGAAGGGTAGGGGCAGGACATTGCGGAAAGGGTCCAGCAAACGCTGCTCAGCTCGAGCGTGTTGGAAATTTCGGGGTTTAGTTCAGTGACAAGTGTGATACAGTACTTGTATTGCGACACGAGTCACTTGTCTCAGGGTCCACTACGCGCGCAGTTGGGCATGTTGTGAGGAGCGTGAACAGTGTGTAGAGGATGAAGAACAGTGCTGTCAGCAGCGCGTCATGCTTACCCGGAACACCCACCCGACCGAGAAGCACTCAAAAAGAACGCGGATCCACCGGACTTGCCTTTGCTTGCGCCAATTCACCATCTCTGACGCTCTTCAATGACAGGTAAGCTAAGGCGTCACTGCAACGGAACGGAACGGAAGAAGCTTGCCAGCTGATCCTTCTGCCCTGCCATGCCAGTTGACCTAACGCAGACCGCCAAGGCCAAGCAATCCTCTTGGAGCATCGTGCCGGGTACCGCTGAGGATGCAGGTGCAATTGCTGTGCTAGGTGCCGAGGTGTTCAGCAAATCGTTTGCACACTCGATGCCGGCTGAGGACTTGCAAAAGTACTTGCAGACCTCCTACTCGGTGAGCAGGATCCAGTCCCAGCTTGAGGACAAGGCCCACACGTTCTACCTTGCCAAGGACCCAGGGGGCAGCCTGCTTGGCTTTGTCCAGATCACAGAGGGATCCAGCGAGCCGTGCATCACGCTCCCTGCCAGTGAGGCTGTTGAGCTTCAGCGCATCTACACCAGTTCCCAGAGTCACGGCAGTGGGATCGGCTCGGCACTCCTTCAGCGTGCCATCCGGCACGCTACGCCCAAGTTTAAGCTCATGTGGCTTGGCGTGTGGGAAGAGAACGTGAAAGCTCAGCGTTTCTACCAGCGCTATGGCTTTGAACGCGTAGGAGAGCATGACTTTGTAATGGGCTCTTGCGTTCAGACTGATTGGATCCTGCAGAAACCACTCAACGTACCTCCTCAATAGACCCGCAACAATACTGTCATAGATTACAGCACATGCTGTGGAACGAGACATGGATTGAAGATTGCTGGTTGCGGTAACTAGGCTGTAGTACCTAGAGGAGAGCACGTTTGTACAAGCTGAGACACGGCCTCTCCGGTTTCAGTGCCAAGCTGCTTGAATCCCTGAACCACACCCTCGCGGTCGGCAGGCGAGAGCTCCTGGCTCATCTTGAACTTGCCCTCGAGTCGGTCTAATTGGATTTCGACACCAAGGATAGCCTTTTTGAGCATATCAATGTAGCGGCCCGGTGCATCAGATACCTTCCACGTCCTTTCAAATCCCATGGCACGCTCCTGCTGTTCGGACAGGTCCGCAATCTGGCTGGACAGAAATGCGTCAGAGCGTGCGTCAGAGGTATCGTGGTAGACTGTTATGCGGCCATAGGCTTGCGCGGCAGCATAATTCCAGGTGGGGACTACCTTGCCCGTATCTGGCTTGGTGGACACGTAAAACTTGGGCGTCACATAGCTGTGAGCAGGGCCGTGGAAGAGTACCATGACCTCAGTGTCGAGGGTACGTCCATCTGCGGATGCCTGAGCTGCTTCAATCAAAGCCTTGGCCTGGGGGTTTGCTCGCGCCAGATGACCCCGAAGTACTCCCGGGCTGGTCGATTGATCCGCGTGCCCCGCAGTCGGTACATCTAGTACCCAGGGAATGTGACTGGCCTGGATCAGGGGATACTTGGAGTTGGCAAGGGCAGTCGTCAGGATGCCCAATGGGTTGTCCCTGACGAGCTGCTGCAACACGGGCAGCGAGTTTTCGGCGTGGACTGATCGGAGGTACATTTCAGGATATCAGAGACAGAGGCGATTATATGACTGTTGGAGCGGCTTCTTATACAGGAAACAAGAGACTGAGCGTAAACCGCACATCTGTCTGCACGATAGGGTCGGCGGGTCGGCGGGTCGGCGTCTGTCATACTTCCATACGCGCCCTGCTGTACTGTGCGGTATCGGATTTGCGGGATCGGGTTTGCAGGCATTGCACCTCTACAGTCTCAAACTGACCAACTGACTCGACCATTTCCACCAACGCCAACCCAGGCTGCGCGCAGCTTCCCATTCAAGAGATTTCAAAAGCATACTCTGCCGGCCAGACCAAAGAACAGATGCCGAGGAAAATTCCGTCCTCTGGGACGGAAGACAAAGTCACAAATCTACCTTTCAGGCTGTGGCTGTTGTAATATTGCTTGGTCTGTGCGCAGTCCACTTCTTCACACCTTGGCCTCCAACCTCTCTGCATCCAACAAGGACACAATGTCAAGTACAATCACCATTGCAAAGCGGAAACCATGTCAGCCCGTCGCTTTACACAGCTGATCAACGCACGCGGGACCTTCACCCCACTCGGTGTGTCTCGCAGCAGCCCAAGCGTGGCGGAGAGCGCTTCGAAAGCCCTATCACAATACTATGTCATGGACGAGCTCTACGATGCAGTCGACACTGAGCTGGCTCGCTTCAGTGGCGCTCAGGCAGGTACCATGGTCAATTGCACGGCTGCTTCCATCACTGTTGCTGTAGCTGCCGTCTTGGCTGGCTCGGACATGGAGCGCATCGCGGCGTTACCACAGCTGCTGCCTGGAATGCGCAGCCGCGTCGTCATCCCTGCTGCGCATGTTGTCAACTATGGTCACTCGATACTTCAAGCCATACGTATTGCCGGCGCCAAGCCCCTCGTCGTAGACACGAAAGAGGAGCTTGCTCTTGCTCGGGGACTTGCACATCCGGACGCAGCATGTCTTCTTCTCGTCGCCTCGCGCCTCACTGATCTCACCTCTCCTGTCTCTCTCCCTGAGGCGGTTTGCGCGGCTCATGCGGCTGGCGTACCCGCTATCATCGACGCCGCAGCACAAGATCTGCGTGCCGGCCAAATCTGCCGCGACACCTATGCTGATCTGGTCCTCTTCAGTGGGCAAAAGTACCTTGCCTCTCCAACAGCAGGTCTGATCGTGGGCAGTCGGCATTATATCGATAGTGTCAAGAGCCAGGCCAAGGGGATCGGCCGAGGCATGAAGGCTAGCAAGGAGGCCATTGTCGGTGTCCTAGCTGCCCTGCAGGAGAGGTTCGAGCTTGACCTGCCCCGATGGAAAGCCAAACAAGAGGACAAGGTAAACCTCTTTGCTGCTAAGCTCGCCAATGTGCCAGGTATTCAAGTCAGACTAGACCCAGATCCAACGCAGCTTCCCTTCTCCCGGCCCATTCTGGTCGTAGAAAGTCCCGGAGTCAGCGCACACAGGCTCTCTCATGCCCTCAAACATGGTGATCCCCCCATCTGGTTCTTTGACGACCGCCTGGCGAAAGGGGAAATGTCGTTTGAATTGGTCCAGCTAGACCATGACGAAGTAGACATGATAATCAACCGCATACGCAAGGCAGTCTTGGACATGAGATGTTGACGACAATACATAGAGATGTCCTCTCCAAGAGGGCGATGTTTGAAAGCTGATTCCTACAGTACATACAGTAGCTCATCGTGTCGAGGCCACCTTGCTCACTACGAGCTTCTTTCCTCGGATAGACCCGGATGCCATTGCCTTGACCGCGTTCGGGATTGCATCCAGACCAACGCCTGCCTCTCTGGTCACAGGTAGAGGCTTGATCTTGCCTTCACTCAGAAGCGGGTAAAGAATACCTTGGTCAAAACCAAGCCACTTTGCTGCCTTGTTGCAGTCACGTTCCAACTCCTCATGGGTGGGAACAGGATCAAAGAGATACGATGCCCATGGGATCGGATCTCCGAGACCTGTGTGTACTAGCGCGAATGCGATCTGGATCCGTGCGGGAGACGGGTTATGGAAGGAGCTTGAGGGTGGTAGGACGACTTGGAGAATGACGTTCTTTTTGGGATTCAGAGACTTGATGCACTGGTTCATAGTACCAGCAGTCGAGACACAGTCCAGGCAATGGACAAGTTCCGGTGCGCCGTGCCGGATGTCTTCAGATACTTGAGAAGATCGGTAGTCGAACACCTGTCGAGCACCAAGACTCTTCAAGTGCGCAAAGTGCCCTCGTCTCGAAGTTGCCAAGACATGGTACCCCGCTAGGCTGGCAAGCTGGATGGCAAACTGCCCTACGGCCGATGCGCCTCCCCAAATTAGAAGCGGCTCCTCTTTGGTCTTCCCGGGAAAGGAGAGTAGTAGATCCTTGAGGAACAACGCCTGGATAGCAGTCCAAAGACTCATACCAAGCGTCGCGCCATGCTCATAGTCAATGTGGTCGGGAAGCTTGACCACGAGCTTGGAACAAGTGACGACCGACTCGGCGAAGGCACCCGATTCGGTGTCAACATTGCCTCTCACCATCCCGCAGACTCGGTCTCCGACCTTAATCCGGCCACTGCCTTGGTCGTACACCTCCTCCACCACGCCAGCAAAGTCAGAGCCCATTCGGATCTCGCTGGCTTGCATGCGTTCAAGCATGAACGCATCAGGCGGGTTGAGTGCGACGGCGTGTACGCGCACCTTGATATCCTTACTTGATGTGACCTTGGGCTCGGTAAGTGCGTCTGACACCGCCGCTGACGCTTGAGAACCTATCACTCCGCGCATCACTGCTAGAGGCAAGGTTGAGAAGAAGAGCTAAAGCGTAATGGAGGTCTAAGGAAGAGAGGGCAAGTTGCGACGCTTCACCCTTTGGTTTATGTTGTTTCGGAAGTGCACACCTACACAGCCGCCGTAAATGATGACATGCATGACAGCTGCAGCCCAAAACAAAATGCTCAGTCGACCGCTCAGGTCTCAGGTGATATCGAACAGCCCGTACAGCCCATAAAGTGTTGCACGATGAACCACACGAGGTGTCCTGGCATTCAAAGCCCTATAATGACTGATTACTCTCAACAACAGCCCTCGGCGTGACTAATCGTGCACAGTGAGAGGCTGACCGTTCTGGAACACGGGAGCCCAGCTGCCATCGACCTTCAGGCGCTCATACCTGGCTCTCTTGGCGCCATCCCCGTCATCGACGTACGCAATGCGGTTGGTTGGCTGATTCAGGTCAAATCGCGCACCAGCAGCGGAAAAGACTTGGGCCGGTGGCGAGCCATTCATTCCTCCCTCGCGGCCGATTTCAATGCGGTAGGGAGCCACGCCGTTGGCAACTGGCTGGTCTGCTGTGGTGAGCTCCATCTTGATCTTGCCCTCTGCCTCAGCCACGCTCATGCGCGTCGTGTAGATAGTCCTGGCCGCCTCGGTGCTGTTTCGCCCATGGTGCACGTAGAATAGCTCACTGCCGTAGGGCGGCGTGTAATGCGTCACATCTTGGACCCCAAGCGGCTTGGTCATTACGTTGGCAGGCGGCACGGCATAGGTCGCGACTACAGAGCCGTGCCCGACAGAGTAGACTGGAGGTACCGTGTCGGCCTTTTGCGATAGTACCGGATTCTCTCCCGCCTTTGTGAATGGACCAAGTGGGGATGGGCTTGTAGCATATCCAACTCCGTCTGAAAGCGAGCACTTGTTGTAAGCGACCGAAGGGGGACACCACGTTGAAACACGGGTCATGTGGAACTCACAGCGCGATGCTTCAAAGTTGTTGCAGCTGTATGTCATGAAATAGAGCGGCTTGCCGTCAGCGCCGTTACGTCGAAGCAAAGTGCTTCCCTCGCTCCAGCGTCGGTCTTTGCGCGTCCCATTGAACTGGGGGTTCGTGCGTAAGGGAGGCGGCATTAGTTGTTCCTACGATAGCCTGACATTCACCTCTTTGAACACAAACTCACCTTGGCATAGTCGTCCACGTGGTAGTTTTCCCACTCTTGAGGATCAGCATTGTACGAGATGAGAGTCCTCCACCCGCTGTACAAGAAGGTCAACATCCCTCGCGCAGGTCCGAGCTTGCCGCGAGACGACAGTAACACTCACTCTTTCCTCTTTGGCTCCTTGACCTCGCCCGTGGCATTGTAACTCGTAATGTTAGAAGGAAGTGGCACGGCTTTCTCCTTGTTTGCATCTACTTGTGCATCCACGATCGTGGGCATGGTACGCCCCTCAGGATCGTCCCACCAGTCACGGTTGAGCTCGACGGCAAGGATGTTTGACTCCCTGAGAACTGTGGTTGAGCAAGTTGCCACCGGCGAATCTCGTCGCTGAAAGGGCAGTACTCACTCTATGTACTTGCCGAGGCCATGTGTATCCCACACCCAGTTGCGGTAGGCGTTGCGAGAGTAGTATAGATAGACGCGCTCATCGAGGTCAAAATAGACGTTTGGGTCGATGGTGGGGATAAAGATACCCTGTGGGGCGGTTCTTCCTTCTTGGCGGGTTGGGGGTGGCTTGGTCTGACTGGCATCCATGATGAGATTCACGTCATGATAGTCCGGGTCAAAAGGATAGTACTCGATTGGATGCGGCTCGATCTCTTGGAAAGGACCTTCTGGGCTCTTGCTGACGGCAACGCCGATCTGTGAGATTGGTGCAACGATTTGGTCTCGTCTCTCTCAATTGTTTTGATTTGGGGAATGTCGAGTCAGCACTCACCTTGCTTGGCTCCTCAAATGCACTGTAGCGGAACCATTCAGCGGTAAGGTCTTGGCGGAGGCGGCCGGCAAAAAAGATGAACCATACACCAGTCTTTTCGTTGTGGTACACCTCGGGTGCCCAGATCCAGTCGCGGGCCCAACAGATCTGGCCGGAGGGAGGCTGGCTATTGTTGTTGCACTGTCGCAGAGCTCCTCCGGGAACCTGCTCCCAGGTAGCGAGGTCAGGAGAGCGGTAGATGGCAAAGTGCCAGCCATCGTCGGCTCCTTCGGTGGAGTAGGCATAGTACTGTCCAGAGGAAGAGTCGAAAATAGCGTAGGTGTCGGCACCAGGCTGAGAGGCCGAGTTGAAGAAGGTAGCGTTGCTTGCAACAACCTCGTCATTCTCATAGTACTCGAGCGGTGCAACGTCGGGGCTGAGAGTGGCCGCGGCTGCAGTGGCCAAGCTGCAAAGACCGAGAAGCCCAACGAGGCGATGTTGGATTTGATGGATCATGTTTAGGTGTGGTTGAGGCCACCGTCGCACACCTGTGAGAGGAACGGAAGATGGTCGAGATGGTGCGAGAGAATGGAGAGGTGGCCGCTCCCCGCATTATAATGGAGAGAAGGAGATTACCGACCCCGGAGAGTCTCCCTGTCGCTCTTGCTGGCGCACTGGTCGGTCAAGCGACCTCCAGGGGTTGAAGCGAGGTGGCAAAATGTAGAGCAATGCAAAAGCATCTCGGACCCTTGTCGTGCGCTGGCGCTGTGCAGATGTGGAGAAGGGCAAGATCGCCGTAATGCCCGGGATGCAAGATTGTGCGTTCGAGTCAAGTTACTGCACTTCTCAGTGAAGAAGCGTGTCTGTCACCTAGCAATAGAGTGAGAAAAGCCAGTCAGTACCGTACTGTACTGCAGTGCGGGGCAGGGATGACTCGCAAGACTCAGCTCACTCTACTGTACCTTACCTTGGTGGCCTGTGCTTGAGGCAGCGCGTGTCGACGAGTAGCACTCAGTGCCAACCTCTCTTTTTCGCTTCACCTCCTCCCTCGCCTGTCAAGCGACCGCATGGCCAGCAAACAAAAGCCGAGTGCGAGCAGCAACATCAAGCACACCCAAGCTACTGTACAGTATGTACCCTTCGCAGTTCGGACCATGTGCCCCAGAGATACTCCTCGCTCGGCCCTTGGAGGTCACAACGGCACAGACCTGATCACGTCATCGTGAAACCGTAAATGTACAATTCTGATCATCACAAACAGTCTTCTTCGTATGTACAAGCGTAAACGTACCCGAGTATCAGACATCAGGACAGCGCCAAACGGTGCACTGCCTTGCATTTCTTCATTTTCTGCTGTCAATGGTCGCCAGGACTCATCTCTCAAGCTGCACGGTAGCCCTGCTGGGAAGCAGCTCCACCGCCATAGCCACTCTGGTAGCCAGCCTGGTAGCCATCCGTGTATCCGCCATCTTGGTGACCATCATTCGAGGACGTCTTGGTGCCCATCACCGAGGCGTCGTTGAGTGCAATCATGCTTGGCCCGCCAAGCTTGTTTTGCTTGCTTGCCTTCCACTGTCGAACATCCTTAGGCAGCATCACCAGACCCGCCAGGTAGGCAACAGCAACCACCGCAATCCAAGCAATGATCACGTACTTTGGCCAGTTGCGAGTGTTGTACGGCCAGAGCTCCAGGCCTTCCAGCGTGTTCCAGAACGAGGCGGCAATCACAATCAGGCCAAGCACAACGTGGATGATCCTCAAAGCGTGGAAGCGCTGAGTTCGATGACCGAACGCGCCGAGCGCAATTTGCGCAAAGAGGATGATGAAGATGGCGAGTCCGACCTTGGCGTGCTTCGACTCAAAGTGACCGCCCTCGTGCCAGCTCGTCTCAATCACGATCACCACAAAGCCGATCACAACCGCAATGGCCGCGACAAACTGAATGTTCCGATGGTGCTTGAACCAGGAAGGTGAAACTGTTCGGCCCCAGCGTCCCAACAGGACAGCAGCCGGGGCGAGAACCAGCCAGCCGAGGATCATGAAGACCATGTGCGCAATAATCATCCTGTTGTACTTGTTCATCATCAAGCTCGGGTCTTGCGCATCCGAGCCGGGAGCGACAGTATCAGGAGTGGTCACCGTGGTACTTCCAGACGATCCCGAGCTTGGTAGGGTGTACGCCTTTGTCAAGTCCAGCAAAATCTGACCATAGTCAGTATGCTCTCGGATGTTGGCGTTGCTGCTGCTGGAAGAGGGGCTGTTCCTCTGGTTCGTAGCCCAGATGAATGACGTCCTGGACGAAGGAGTCGGGTCGGATGACGACAGTGGGAATGACCAAGACCACGAGGTGCCACTGCTATTGGAGAAAGTGTTGGCAGAGTTTTGAATAGCGGCCTGCGCCTGAATCGAGGTTGTTGGGTCGTTATGGCCAGACGAGGTAGTACGTTGCGACATGGTGACGCTTCCATCAGAGTTGACCCAACCAATCTACCGGGACGAGGTATTGGGTCACATTCATTAGCAAGGAGCTATGTCGGATTCTATGAGGACCTGTGACCTACCATCATGTTTGATCCGGCCATGCGTGAGCCAGTGCCCACGGCGCGCCAGCCGAGTGGAGCGCCGCCACCGCTCGTGGTCATCGTCATGTTGTACATCCGCTCCGAGGCGCTGTAGATGACTTGAAGACATAGGGCCTGCAGGCAAAGTGCGAGAGTGGGTGAGTTAGATAAGCTGCTATTCCACGACCCAGGGCCAGGAGCACAAGCAGGTCACCACGTACATTGTTGCACTTGAGGTCCGCCGTGAGGCCCGTAGAAGAGCCTTGAGCCTGCACGCCGCTACCCGCTGTCAAAGCAAGGCAGGATAGGCCGAAGGCAATTACAGAACGAGTCAAAGACAATCGCATCTTGCACCGAAGGGTCTGTAACTGGTCGCTGATGTACAAGTCGATGTTTGTTAGGGGTTCGGGTGAACGCTGGCGAGTAGGCAAGGTTGTGAGGTCTTTAAGTAAAGTGAAGATCAAGAGGGAGCGGACGAGAAGTTGGGTGCTGTCACAGAATGAGGCGGTGCTAGGTGATTCTATGTTGGAGGGTCGGGAGATACTTTAGGGCTCGGGGATAAGGGAATCACTTCATATGTTCTTCTTATCAGTGTTTTGAGGGCGAGCTCGTGCCTAGCAACATTGTGATGTAATGGAAAGTGCCGCTGCTATAGTCACAATGTCATGACAAAATACGATTGCAATTTGGCTTAGCTGCGCGGCGCTGAGGAAGCGTCGAAAGCGAGGTGGGGCGGGTTTGTCACTATGTTTCAGGAGCTGGAAAGGAGACCCAGAAGGCCAGCAGCGCAGACGAGGAAGGGAGAAACAGAAAGAAGACCGATGCAGGAGGAGATGAAGGCTGACAGAGCCGTGTTGCTTCTAGTGTGCCAGGACTGCTGGCTTGGAGAGCTGTGCAGCACAGATACAGTATCACAGTACAGTACTGTACTGCACCGTATGCTGTAAACAGATCACCTGGGTCGAGATGGTTTCAACTCCGCCTGCCCGGCGCAGGCCAGGTGGCTAGCCAGCTGAACGCTCTGTCGCAACCCCAACCTTCCCCGCCCTGCACTCTTCCCTCTCTTCCCCCTGTGCTCTTTTCTGTTGTTGCCGTGCCGAACGGCATATTTTTCCTCGTTTACTCCTGTATTACCTTGCAGTGTTCTTTTTTCTCCGCTCGCATCGGGGCGCGGACCCTCTTTCCAGCGCCCCTTTAACGCCCCTTGTTTTCCTCTTCGTCTCCCTAGAGGCTCTCAATCTAGGTCAACACGGTTAACTTATAGTTTGTGACAAGAGCAAAACCGGCGCCGTATCGATGGAAACGAGAAAGACTGATGGGCTTGCGTGATTGACCCTTGTCTTGCCAAGCGTTCCCGCTTTGGCTAGCTAGAAGAACAGTGCAGGGAAACGATGAAAACGTGATTGGAGCGCGAGCGGCAGCTGGCCAGCACACCCCACAAAAGGGATCAGGCTGGCAGGCAGGCAAGATCAACAGAGGCGTCATGCGTGCTCGCGTGCTGCCCGTCCAAATCATTCCGAGTCGTCGCGTGCGCAGGCAGGCTAGACAGACGTGCAGCCGGGCGCTCTGTTCCAAAAATACGTTACCCAAGAACGGTCAACTACCGTGACTGCAACTGGGCCGCTGTTCTGCGGGGCGTCTTTTCGCTCACTGTTTGCTCACAGACTACTGTAAGAGTGCAGTATTGTATTCAGCAGGCTCGGTTAGCAAGTCTCTAATTAATTGAAAAGGAGGTTGCTCTTACGGCAGAGAGAGCCGTCCGGATCGGATCAGCCGACCAAGCTTTGCGGTACACATCGCTGGAACGGAAAGCGATTCCGGTTGTCTGGCCGAAATGAGGGGTTGGGAGACGACTTGAGGCCTGGCCACGTTGCCTGACAAAGCCTTTTCGGTTCGTTTTTGTAGGCGTTCAAGCCGTGGCTAGGAACGTTGGAGGCGAGGCTGATATCACGCAAAATCAAGTTACGGTGTTGCGCCTCACACGACAATTGCCGTCAACAGTTGCTACTGTGCTGAGACGACCGCAACGGCCGGAGCCTAACGTTCTCATCTGTCCATGCTGTCGCGTTGGCTCAACTGATATCGGCCAAGACACAAGAGGCTTGGCGCGACGTCGCTGGGCGAAGGCACCAATGTGCTTCCGAAGTGGGGCGCCAAGTCATGACGGTACGGCACGCACTGTAATCATCTTGAGCTTGAGGTCCGCACGCTGACTTTGCGTGGCATTCTTCCAAAAGCCCAATCCTTCTTGCTTCTGGGGTGTGACCACCGGGTAAGGGGAACATCTTGTCCTGAGAGGGAACGGGAGAGGCTGTGTCAATCGTAGCTCCGCCCGATGACCGAGCGGGTGGACCGGGCGCCATTTCAGCAGCTTGCGCGCTGGCAAGTCGAAAGTGTGAACGTGCCTCTGCAAGATTCAAACTCGCGTGGCTGCGCTCGCTGTTTCAGCAGCGCCAGCGCGTTGATGCCAGGAAGACTGACTGCCTGGCCGACCGACCGACCGACCAAGTGACTGACTGACTGGCTGGCTGGCTGGCTGACACCCGGCCGGCACCCTCGCATTCAGCAGCGGCTATTTTGCTTCTCCTAGACGCTACACCTCTTCTGTTTCTCCAACACTCTCTGTTACTGCATTCTCTTTATACAGGACCCAGGATTTGATGTTCGAAACCTCACCTGTTTCTGTTGTGGTAATACGGAGGGCAGATTCACGGAGTGCGAAAGACGGCAGCAAGAGCAGCAGTCTAGAGGGATTCAGTGAAATTGGAACGTCTCTGTTGCAAGGCGCGGTGCATCTCCTCTGCTTGCCGAGTCGGAGCAGGCGCCGCCGCCTGCCTCGTGGCCCTTGCACTGGCTCGGTACTGTCGTTTTGACGGTTGGGTTGGTGACGAACGAACCCCCTTTCTCTTGTTACCGCGGCACCGACCGGCGGCATCCCGCGAGAGGGTATTCTGGAACTCACCATGTCCATATTCTCCCACAAAAACAATCATGCATGCGGCTCTCCAACTTGAAGCAGCAAGTCCCCCGCCAAACGCTCCAAACTTAGCGAGTCAAAGACCCTCTTGCCGTATCAATCGCGATAATGGGAGAAAATGCAGCCGAAGGCGGTCATAAGCAATTCCAGCGTCGTCTGCCGCTAGTATTTGGGAGCCGAGTCTCGACAAAGGAAGAAGGGCATCGACAGGGGCGGGAAACCGATCGAGAGACGTGAGACGAATATCAAATTGACAAGCCAAGTAGCCGCATCGTCCAATCAGAAAGCGCACGTATGTCATCCATGCCCCTCTCTTGGCCTCCCCCTTCCCCTTTCCATACCGACGACTGTTACCCGGGTCGCAGTGAGTAGGCCCCCGCGCAGTCAGGGATAGAACTGACAACGGCATCTTGCATTAGTGCTGTTCAGCCCCGCGCTGACAAAGACCTTGAATCAGCATTCCAGTACGGTAGCAAAGCTCGCCTCTGCCCCCCCCGACCCCCAAATACGCACACGTGTGACGCAGGCACCGCCATCGTTGTGCGCAACTTGGGCAACAGCCAGGTATCTGTAGGCGAACGGCTTGAATCACGATCCCGGCGGTTTGGACGGAAAAATAGTTTCCGCTTGATGGGAGGAATGTCCTCTCGGTGAAGTTGGCATGTTACGTCGCACATGGCGGCTATCTACTGTATGTGTTTACGACTCAGGGATGACCAATCCAACTAACTTAGTCAAGGCCGTAGATGAAGCGGACTGTGCCTCGCGCGCATTCGGCCGAGACAACATGTAGTAGTTGCCCAAAAACGACCGCGAAAAGATGCAAAAAAGAAAAAATGAAGTGCTTTCTCCGAATCCGGGAATTGAACCCGGGTCTGCGCCGTTCACTCGAACCGCGGAGAGCGATGTCTTCATGACAAGGCGCCGTCATAGCCACTAAACTAATTCGGAGCCGTTGTGAAGCCGGGCATTCATTGTAATTATGAATGTTCTGTCCGTTGCCTTTGCAGAACGGCGATGAGCTAAGGAGGCGTCGTGGATTCAGTAACGTGGATCAGACCCGACCAAACCTCCACCTGAACCCGGCCCAAGCGCAGAAGATCGACGACGTACACTTACCATACGACCACAACACTCAAGCTCAGACGAAACAGCCAACGACCGTTGACCATCAAACCGTTGACGGCCACTCATGCTACTCAGGATACCGAGAGCTGCCACCGCTGTTCGAAATTCGCTGCCACGTTCTACTGTCGCTTTGACGCCCCGTTTCACTACATTCGCAACACCCATCCTTCCCGTTATTCCTACTCGCACAATGGCAACCGCACAAAAGGACGTCAAGCTGCCTACGTTCGAAAAGTCCCCTGTGCCCGCCAACCCACTAGGAGCAAACACGTATGTCAAGACGGCAGCCTGCCTCATCATTGGTGATGAGGTACTCAACGGCAAGACCAAGGACAGCAACAGCAACTACTTTGCCAAGTTTTGCTTCAACCTCGGCATTGAGCTCCAGCGGATCGAGGTGATCCCGGACGACGAGGAGGTCATCGTGGAGGCCGCTCAGAGGCTTTCCAAACGACACGACTTGGTCATCACCAGCGGCGGTATTGGGCCGACTCCAGACGACATCACGTACCAGTCGATTGCCAAGGCATGGAACTGCGACCTGGCCTACCACGACGAGACGCTCCGCCGCATGGCTGAGAACCTAAAGGCCCGTCAGGTGGACCAGAGCAACATTACCGAAGACATGATCACGGCGCGCAAGCGCATGGCTCTCTTCCCCACCGAGCATGTTGAAGTCCTCTTCCCGACCTCCCAGCTATGGGTCCCTGTCGTCAGGATGGGCGGCCGACTCTGCATCCTTCCCGGTGTGCCCCGTCTGTTTGAAGCCCTCATCGATGGCATGGAAGACTACATTCCCCTCGACCCCAACCGTCCCCGGCCCTACCGTCTCCTGATCCACACTCGCCTGCCAGAGAGCAACATCAGCCCCTTCCTGGTCAAGCTCACGGACAAGTGCAAGCCAGAGGGCATCAAAGTAGGATCCTACCCCAAGGTCAGTCACTCATGAAAGCTTTTCATTCGTCCATTAAGTCTGATACTGACTTTTCACGTCTCAATCCAGTGGAACAATGGCGTTGATGTCTCCCTCATCGGCGAAAACCTTGATCGGCTCCAGGAGCTGGCCAAAGAGGTCGAAGCTGAAGTGCAGGGCACCCTCATTTCACAAGGCAAGATTGGTGAAACCAATAACGCCGCACAGGCTACAGGCAAGATGTAGACGTCATTCGTTCTCGACTTAGGACTCCCTCGATTAGACGTTGGATAGCATGTTCTCTTTCCATTTTTTCGGTCAGTTTGCTTGTTTTTCATCTATAGTACAACAGTGGAAACCAGAAACCCATTCGAATTTGCTTGCTTGATGCTAGTACTGTGCTTGAACCGGTTTGTTTTAGTCGAGGGGCTCGGCTTCAATCTTTGCGCCCTCATAATCTTCGTCGTCCTCGTCCATATCCTCATCCTCGTCCATTCCATCCGCTGAGACCGAGGCTTCGTGATTGGGGTGAACCACCAGTCCATTTCGATGCGGGTCGAATGTAACGCGCACCACATTGTCATCCTTGATGCTGACGCGGCCGCTGAGGATGAGAACCGAGAGAGGCGACAGAAGCTCTTGCTGAATGGTGCGGTTCAGGGGTCGTGCGCCCATGGTTGGTGAGAAGCCTGTCGAAACAAGGAAGTCCTTGGCACCATCATCGAGCTGAACCTTTGTCTTGCCACCATTGTTGGCAATGCGCTGCTCAATCTCGCGAATGCGAACATCCACGATTGATTTAACATTCTTCCGGCTGAGCTTGCTGAAAACGACGATCGAGTCGATACGGTTGACAAACTCGGTCGGCAGGGACGTCTTGATCGTGTTGAGCACGAGTTGACGCGTGGCTTCGTCCATCTCATCGCTCTCCGACTCGTTGATAAAAGCAGATCCCAGGTTGGATGTCATAATGATAATCGTGTTCCTGAACGACACCTGTCTGCCTTGGCTGTCCTGCAGACGTCCCTCGTCGAGAACACCGAGGAACAGCTGGACAAACTCGCGGCTGGCCTTCTCAATTTCGTCAAGAAGGACAATGCTGAACGGCTTGCGACGAACAGCTTCGGTTAGAACACCACCTTCCTCGTGGCCCACGTATCCAGGTGGTGCACCGATCAGGCGGGCGATGCTGTGCTTCTCAGAGTACTCGCTGCAGTCGATCCTGATCATCGCATCTGGCGAATCGAACATCGACTTTGCGAGCGTTCGGCTGAGAAGCGTCTTGCCAGATCCACTAGAGCCAGCAAACATGAACGAGGCGATTGGACGGTTGGCATCGGCAAGACCGGACCTTGAGAGCCTGATGGCCTGGGCGACGCTCTTGACAGCCTCTTCTTGTCCGATGACTTCCTTGGCCAGAGTCTTCTCGAGTCGGAGCAGTTTGGTCTTCTCCGACTCAAGCATTCTCGAGACAGGAATGCCTGTCCACCTGGAAACGATGGCGGCAATTGCATCAGAGGTGACGGCATTGTTCTCCGAGTTGAGGCCGTCCTCTTCACGCTTGCGCTCAGCAGCCTGGAGAGATTCAAGCTTGGCCTCCAAGTCGGGGAGGGCGTAGAACTTGAGGTCACTCGCCTTGGCGAGGTCGTATCGTCGCTCGGCTTCAGCAATCTTGGAGCGGATCTCTTCAATCTTGCGCCTGACATTGTTAATCTCCTCACCCTTGGCCTTTGTGGCCTCGTAGGCTGCCTTGATAGGGGCGAGCTCGTCATCGATAGCCTGAATCTGCTTCTTGGTGTCTTCAAGGGACTGTTTGCTCTGTGCGTCCTTCTCTCGGCTGAGAGCGTGGACGGCAATCTCGAGTTGGAGCCTCTTCCTCTCGAGCTTGTCGACCTCCTCGGGTACTGTTTCGCGGGAAACGCGGACGTCGGCACAAGCCTCATCGACCAGGTCGATAGCCGAGTCGGGGAGCCGTCGGTCTGTCAGGTATCGCTTGGCGAGCTGAGCTGCGGAAACTATGGCAGAGTCGAGGATGCGAACACCGTGGTGGACCTCGTACTTGTCTCGGATACCCCGCAGGATAGCGATGCAGTCCTCCACAGTAGGTTCGTTGACTAGGATGGACTGGAAGCGACGCTCAAGAGCAGCGTCCTTCTCAACGTATTGGCGGTACTCGTTTGCTGTGGTGCATCCAATCACTCTGAGCTTACCTCTGGCAAGCATGGGCTTGAGCAGGTTGGCTGCATCCATACCGCCGCTGTTGGGCCCCTGACCGGCCATGAGAAGGTGCATTTCGTCAATGAAGAGGATGCAAGGCGTGCCATCTTGGGTCATCTTTTCAATGTCGGAAAGGACGGCCTTGACACGCTCCTCGTACTCGCCGCGGTACTTTGCACCGGCCATGAGAGCACCAACGTCGAGACTAAGAATCTTGCCGAGAAGGTTCGGAGGGACGTCTCGGTCTACGACCCTTTGGGCAAGACCCTCGACGATGGCAGTCTTACCAACACCGGGAGGACCGATGAGCACAGCGTTGTTCTTGGTTCGTCTTGACAGAACGCGAACAGCTCGACGAATCTCGTTGTCTCGGCCAATGACGGGGTCGAGACCACCCTCGGCAGCAAGGGCGGTGAGATCAGTGCAGTACTTGCCGAGGGCATCATATCCGGCCTCTGCGTTTTTGCTGTCGATATGTCTGCCGCCTCGAGCTTGTTGAATAGCCGTCTTGAGGAGCTGATCATTGGCCAAGCCAGACTCCTTCAAGAGCTGCTTGATGGTAGGATCTTGGATGAGAGCAAGAAGGATGTGGTCCTGGGCGATAAAGCTGTCCCTTTGGGTATTCTTTTGGTTCTCGGCCTCCTTGAGCACCTTGGACGCTGCACCGGATAAGCCGACCTCGTCGGGCGCGGGTGTCTGCTGTGGGATCTTTCGGAGAGAGGTGCGGAGTTTGTCTTCGAGGATCTTGGCGTCAATGCCAGACTTGGAGCATAGACTCTTGAAGAGGGATTGACTTGCTTCGTTGGTGGACTGAACGCCTTGAGAGTTGCTGGTATCATCGGTGAGAAGAGCGAGAGCGATGTGAGTGGGGGCCACTTGAGCATGCGAATGGTCCCTGGCGAGCTGGATGGCAGTGGCAACGCTTGCCTGAGCACGTTCGGTGAACTCGTACGACATGAGTGCAGGTTATCGCACTAGGATCGAAACTGCAAAGGAGAATGTCGCTGCGTAAGGTGCAGGCGTGGGGGAAGGATTCGCGAGAGGGGATGTGTGTGTGTGTGTGTGTGTGTGTGGGTGTGTGTGTGTGTGTGTGTGTGTGTGTGTGTGTGTGTGTGTTATGGGTATATTCGTGGCTGTGGCTTGGATAATGGACAGCGAAAGATAGGCTGAGGTTGTGGTTGTATATATGGTTTGTATGGAAAGCGGAAAGTACAGTATGCTGAGGGAGGTCTGTGCATTGACGGCAGGGACCGGCGAGGGGGAGGAAGCATGTGCCCAGACTGATCCAGAATGACTGAGCACTTTCCCAGGCCTGCGGGAAGCATCTCACCTCCACTTGACGCTGCTGGGTTCTTCTCGTGGCTTCCACTTGCCTCGAGCACCCTCTGAGAAAAAAAAAATCCGAGCTTGAGCGGATGCGCCGTGGCTGGGCTCTCTCTCCCACGCATGCCTCAGCCTGTCTGCGTCGGCCTGCCAGCCCACCCAGCAACAGACCAAGAACAGACACACCCGACACTCGGAATTCGGACAGGGCCGGTTGGCCAGGCGCTAGGTGCTAGCTGCTGCTGGACATTCTTGATGCTCCGAGTTGACGGAACAGTTGCGCCTCGATTTAGCTGCGAACCCTTTCGGGAGAGAGCAAACAAGCATCATGTCACACAATCCTACCTCTTGCGCAGCTCCACGACCTGCCTCTGCTTTCGCGGCAGGCTCCGCTCTCGGAAATGCCCGAATGGCATCGCCTTGCAGCACCTTTAGGCTCTGGTGGGAAAACGACTCAGACAGGCAGCGGTAGACATCTCTCTTTGCCCTTTTCCCTGGCGCAACCAACCGGCCTAGTCCGATGGACACCCGTGGCAGAACTGTCACCCATCCTTGCGAGATGGTGGGGACCCTTCATCATACGCTGGCAGGTTCAAGGTCAATCCGCAGTTCACATGGTACAATATTGATTCACATTCGACAGCGCTTTACTTCTGCTGCTGCTGGCCCATCATTTTGGCGCTGAAGGGGCAAAAGACGAAACGCAGAAACAACGGGATCAGTCAACATGTTTGAACCTTCGTCGAAGCATTGCCAAGAACTCACTTCTCCTCTCCAAAGCGGGCACCGACTCGCTCTGAGTGCTTGAGGAACTTTTGAGTGCAGTTGTTGACGCAGGTGTCCTGAAGCCGAAAAGCAAGACGGTCAGTTAAAATGTCGTGAGCACAAGCAGGCATGGGCGCACTACGAACCTCCTTGGAGCTGAGGGACTTGCTGGTAAAGTCATTACAGCAGCTCTCAAAGCATCGCTCGACGAGGTCCGTGTAGATCTTGAAAAAGTCCTTCATCTGCTTCTGCTCGATCACCCGCGACATGACCTGCTGCTCTTGCGACGAAAGGCTCGAGACTGTGCGTGCGCAGCGGTGTTAGCACACAGCCATGGCAAGACTGATGGAGATATGCAAAGAGAGAGAGCACTTACAGTCCATCTTGTATATGTACTATGTTCCGCAAGGAAAGCGAAAGATGATGTGATGATGATGGTTTTGTGGTTGAGAGGTCTCGAAAAGATGGCAGCAACTGCAGTAAAAGTGCTGGCCGTGCTTTGATGGAGGTGGTAAACGATGCCAGATTCTGCTCTGCCGATTTGCAGATGATTCTGTGCTTGACCTCTGCGAGTGGAAGTGACGTCTCGGCCGATAGCAACATCAGCCTTGGCTAAGTAAAAACCGGAAAATCAAGAGTGGAAAATTTGGCGAACTGCGCATTATTATTCTCTCACTTTGAGCACGCTGCCAACATTTTTTTTGGCTGCGCATCAATTCCACCGCCCCGTCGCCCACACATTCGCCATTCCAACCTGCAGCAAAGGCAAGCTGTAACGCAGCGACGCGGTTTCCTTGCATTTCTTCTCAAAGGCCGACTCAGCATTCGTCTTGCTTTGCTTCCAGTCCACCAACCTTCAAAAAGGCATCGTCCCTTCGTAGAGCCCGCTAGCAACACAAAGCTTCCTCTCCGAGCGACTGAATCCTTCTTCAAGCCCCACTTTACCAACTAGACTTCAAGACCCTCACCAGAACAGTTGCTCTATCATCATGGCCGTCCGTTGCCAGTTTGAAAACTCGTCCGAGATCGGCGTCTTTGCTCGTCTCACCAACGCCTACTGCCTTGTCGCTATCGGCGGCAGTGCCAACTTCTACTCCACCTTTGAGGCCGAGCTCTCTGATGTCATCCCCGTCGTCCACTGCTCTATTGCCGGCACTCGTCTCGTCGGCCGCCTCACCGTTGGCAACCGACACGGTCTGCTCGTACCCTCCACCACCACCGACCAGGAACTTCAGCATCTCCGCAACAGTCTCCCAGATTCAGTTGCCATCCAGCGAGTAGAGGAGCGTCTGAGTGCGTTGGGCAACGTCATTGCGTGCAATGGTAAGTGGAATCATCCTCCCACTCTTGATTACAAACCCAATTCTGACACCCCAACCAACCTGGTCAGACTATGTCGCGCTCGTCCACCCAGACCTTGACCGAGAGACGGAAGAGATCATTGCTGACGTGCTCAAGGTGGAAGTGTTCAGGCAAACAGTCGGGTGAGTAGCAGCGATGTGTCTCGGCCATTCCTTGACTTGCACTTGCTGACCTCTTGATTCGCTGTGGTTGGTTTTGCACACATAGCGACAATGTTCTTGTCGGATCCTATTCGGCCATCTCCAACCAAGGAGCGCTTACACACCCAAAGACCTCGCTGCAAGATCAGGATGAGCTGTCTTCGCTCCTCCAGGTGCCCCTGGTGGCCGGTACGGTGAACCGTGGTTCTGACTTGATCGGTGCTGGCCTGGTCGTCAACGACTTTGCTGCCTTCTGTGGTATGGATGCGACAGCGACCGAGATCAGTGTGATTGAGAGCGTATTCCGCCTCAACGGTGGTCAGCAGACGGGAGAGGTTGTCAACGAGCTCCGCGACGCTCTTGTTGACACGTACGCGTAGAGCTCAGCTTCTACTTGTGTGCGTCTTTCTCTCTCTCTCTCTCTCTTTCTCCCTCTCTGCCCTTCATACCTTATTCTCCCCATCCACGTGCCTTTCTCAATCTGCCTGGTTCTCGCTCGCATCTGTATAGCAACCTTCACACATACTGTACATGCGCATCACCGACAAAACACAGCTATGGAAAACAGCTGGGGGTTTAATGCCTAATGACCACTATCGTCACGCGCCACAGGCTTTGTGTATGACTTGATTGGATTCCTCTATTTACACATCCTGCAGCCGGTATCCGCAGCTAGAGCTCGTCCTTGACCACATGCTGGTTCTGCTCTTGTGGAGCAGCGGCAGCGGGCTTGGGGAAGCAAACGGCTGGTGTTGATACCTTCATCGAGTAGATGCACTTTTCCGCTTCAAATACGTCCAACACTGCGTTGCTCGTGTCACAGACAAAGTCGACCTGGTTGCGAATGTAAAAGAGTCAGTATCGCTGAGTCTCAAGACAGGAGAGGAGAGGAAGGGAAGGGAAGGGTTTCGACTTACGATCGCACTTCGCTGGGGTCCATTCCAGCACTTTTGTCCATTGGCGTACATTTGCTGCATCCAGAAGGCATCTTGCGACTCGTTGGCCTGACCGGATGGGTTCCAGTTGGAGAACGAGCCGAGAGTGACCTGAGCGCCACCATTATTTGGGATCTGCTTGGCGCGGCCAAAGAAGCAGAACTCGTACGTGTACTCGCCCATGTCCTTTTGGAAGCACTTGCCCTCGAGCGCCTTGAACTCGAGATCGCGGCCAAACTTGGAGCCAAACTGACCAAGCTTGGTTTGGTGCGAAGTAAGATCGTTACGCGTCCTTTGCATGTGATCCTGAGCGGCGTTGTACGCTCGGCGCGCTGCTGTCACGTTCTCCGGTTCTGAGCCTGAGCCGCTAGCCGTATCGCGCGGTCGCATGCGGTTGACATCCTTGATCAGGTTGGCCTTGATGAGTACGTCGAGCAGGGTATCGACCATGGCCTCAAAGTAGGGGACAACAGCGTCCGGAAGGTATTCATGGATGCGGAAGAGCAGGCCGCCGTCCGAGCCAGAGGCATTGACATCGACCTGGCCACCAAGACCTCCGTCCATGAGCTCGAGTACATTCTCCTGAGCCATGCCCAGAATGGTTGTCGAGTCCCACTCGCCATCATCAAAGAGGACCTTGAGCTTTTGGTTCTCCGTCTCAAGCCCGTCAGCCGGCTTTTCAGCATCGTCCGAAGTGGGAGGGGCGATGCCACGCCATTCCTTGTAAGCGACAACGGCGCCCTTGACAGCCATGTCTTGGTAGTTGGGGTTGTAGCCGCGGGCCAAGTCGTCGAGGAGAAGGGTGAGAGTCTTGATCTCTTCCTTGAGCTCAGAGTTCTTGGCCACGAGAGCCTTGAGCGCCTGCTGATGTGAGCTGAGAGTTTCATAAAGAGCTGTGGAAGGCGTGCAGACAATATGAGTGCTTGCTATTGTCCATGAGCTTGGGTAGATGGCAACAAATGCACTTACGAGTCTTCATCTTGGCCTCAATTACGGCCTTGTCCATGGTCTCAGCTACTTGTAGGTCGCGCTTGAGCCTGCTCTCCTTCTCTGTTGCGACCTGGAGCTCAACTTGGAGTCGAGCAATCTCGTTCTCGATCGACTCCATCTCTTTGCGTCCATCTGAGATGTACTTGTCTCGGATTTTGGAGCCCTGTTGGCCGAGGAAGAGGATGCGAAGAAGGAGTCAAGACAAGGCCAGACGAAAGTAGGCGATTTTGTGACTTACAGCCCGACGGATGTTTTCGAGTTCGGTCATCCTCTTGTTGTACTCCTTTCCTACCTTGGCGCAAATGTCAGGACACTGAACTTTGCCGTCAGTCTCGTCGGAGCCATCGCAGCATTCGGGATCTGAGAGGAGTGGGATAGGGGTGGAGCTCGGGGTTGAGTATACCATGTAGGAATTGGCGTATTGTGTGTTGGGGAGACATGCTTACCACATATACCATCGTTGACCCTGGAGGAGCGGATGCGAGATGGAATATGCCCCTTGTTGGCGCAGTAGAAGGTAGAATTGGGACAGGCCGACGTTCCTGTTGGAGGGAGAAAGAGGACCAGGTGAGAAGGTGAACAGTGGAGGTGCTATATGGGGACGGAATCGCACCTGGCTCATCGCTGCCGTCGGGACAATCGCAGTAGTCATCGTTGACAGCCGACCACTTGATCTCGGCAGAGCCGTCGAGACAAGTCCATCGAAGCTCGTTGTCCTTGGACTGTCGAGGAACGTACAGGCTTGCGTCTGAAGAGGTTTGGGCGGAGAATATCAGTGTCTGTTGGTGAAAGGGGAAGGGAGGCCGGGGTGTTGAGGCTTACCTTGGGGTGCAACACCGGCTAGGTTGACCTGGGTGTTGGCAGAGGAAGACGCGGACGCAGATGTGGAGAGTGCTGTTGCTGCGATGGCAGCGAATGGGATGGCAATTCGCACCATGCGAGGCGAGGCGAGGCGATTGCGATTGCGATTGCGATGGGAAGGAGGTTTGGTGTGTAGGTCAGAGCAAGGAACGAATCTCAAGCGGGAAGGAGTAACGTTGGAGGAGAGCAAGAGTGTGTGCCTTTTTCCGCCTTTGTGCTGGCGCTGCTGAGCTCAGGCCACCCATCTTCCTGTCACTTTTGGAACTGTGAGTGGGGGGGGGGGGGCGGGGGGGGAGGGGGGCGTGCGTTGACACCCTGTCTTGTATCACGTGATGCAGCCACGTCCAGCCCTCGCTTCCGCCCTTGCTCTGCGGGTTCAACACGTACGGTACGTTGCAATAGTGCACGGTACAGTAAATTGTCTGTGGGTCGTCGGGCTGACGGGCTGACGGGCTGGCAAAATGGCGCAGACCTGGCTCAGCGGGCTGGACGAGCAATACGGTACGGTACAACTCGAGGACCCCTCCACTCGTCGAACAACTCAACTCAGCAGCCTAGCAACACTTACTGGCCACCAAACACATCCTCAACCATACACACCATGAGCAGCCCGGTCGTTGGTGCTCCTGCCAGCGCCACGCATTCCGTCAGGGCTTCCACAGCCGCATCCTCCTCAGCCTCGGCCTCCGGTGCTGCATCACCGCCGCCAACTCTCACAAGGTCAGTTGCTCTTTGGGTCAAGCAGTCGAGCATGTCGTCGTCAGAACAAGCGCTGAATGACCGCCATTTCTAGATTCGATCCCCAGTCCCTCTTAAAGCCGCAACTAGCAAGCATCCTCTCTTCCAAGCTCAAGGCAGCGAGATGGGACAAGACGGACAAGGAAAAGAACCGCGCACTCAGCCGCACCATCGCCGATGCGGCCAAGGCCAAAATGATAGGTACGTCCACAAGCCCAAGACCATCACGAGCACAGCACACTCAGACTGATCTCGTCTTTTCTTTGGTCGGCGACAGAGATTGAACCAAAAGGCTTCAAGTTTATCGTTCAGGTCCACTTGGTCGAGAACCTCGGCCAAGGAGGGAGGTGAGTTGACACCTAAACTTGCCCCCATCAACCCTTATGACCAAACACTCATGTGCGACAAATACCACTCTCCAACAAATCCAACAGAGGTGAGTTACCGAGGTAGAGAGACCTCTTTCGCTCTTCTTGACTGCAACATGGATCTGACAAGCTTGTCCCTGAAACAGCCGATCTTGCCTGTCACTGGGAAGACACGGACAGTGTCACACAGGAAATGTTTGCCAACGTGAGTCGTCCTAAGCGCCTTGTCTGGAGAAAAGCTGCCACCCTCCTGGACTGACAATGATACGGACTTGGTTCGATCCAGGATACCCTAATCTGTACAGTACTTTGCTTTGCCATTCGGGCATGACATTAGACAGAAATGGTCGACTAAAATTACAGGAAAAAGAGGGAGAGCGAAAAGTAGTAGGCAAGAGAGGCTATGCATCCTCGAGGTTGCGATCAAGAAAGTCGCGCAGGAGAGAGATCATGTGCGCCTTGACGTGGTTGGGCAGCGTCTCTGCGCGGTCAGGCAAGAGGAAGACGCAGGTTGCAGTTGGGCTCAAAGTCGGCAAGCAGGAAGGGTGGAGTACGAGCATATCAACTACTCACCTTTGGCGTGTGGAATGAGCTGATCGAGTAGTTGAGGAACCGACGGTTGCGATTGCGCCTTGGCTCGCTCTTCAAAGACAGACAAGTAAGTTGGTCAGGTCGATCAAGTACAAGGCAGTGAGTACCAAGCTAGACTCACCTGTAGCTGTCTCACGCAAACTCGTCTCCCATCCGCAATCGTCGAGCATGCGCTTGAGCAGCGTAGACAGTCTGTCGATGGCATCACCAACCGAGCGTGAGAGGGTAAGTACGTGCGATATGTTAAAGGAAAGAATCTATGCGAAATGATGCGATGAGAAACGTACCGTTGCCATTCGCCCGTGGCAACAAGGCGCTGATGAAGGGCGTTGTAGAGTTCGTCGCCCGAGATCTCGCCCTCCTCCATGGTGTGATGTTGTTGGTCTCAGGTCAAGGAGCGCAGTGTGCCCAAGCGGGAGGGACGGACGTGGACGTGGAGGGAGTCAATCCTCTCGCGCCCCGTGTGCTCAAAAACGCGGGAAACGGGAATGAAATGCAAATGCCATTTTTTCCAAAGGCACATTTACTGTACTGTACGGTACACTACAGTACTGTACTGTGTATGTACAGTACCGTACACTGCACATTTTTCTGTCGATTTTTCCTTCATTTACGGCAAGTTAGCCATTCCCTTCCTCATCTTTTCCATCATCATCGCCCTGGCCATCACGACTCGCCCATCATCATGCGACCACAATATGTCATCGAACACATGGAGGAGGACGATCCGGATGCGCCTGCCGTCTTTCCTCGCTGGGCACTCCTCGAGTATTCTCACATGCTCACCCTTGTAGGCCCCGGTTCCACCGTCCACTTTACCTCCCTCTCCACCGCCTCGCTCGAATCGCTTCGAAACGCACTCCAGTCTTCCTCTACTGATCGAGCAGAGTTTGAGCTTCACACTGCCTCTATCACAACCTTGATGCGAGAGCGGGGCATCGCTCTCGAGCAGGTCTGCCTATTGGACCCCAAGGCCCCTCTCCCGATCAGCGTCAACGACGCCAAGCAGACGGAATCCAACCCATCTCCCTTCCGCTTCTTCCTCTTTGGAGGCATCCTTGGCGATGACCCTCCTCGAGACAGGACCGCTTCCCTCCGACAGCTCGGCTTCCCATCCCGACACCTCGGCAACGTGCAGATGACCACAGATACCGCTCTCGGAGTCACCAAGCGCGTTGTCGAGGACCAGCTCCGTCTTGCCCTGCCAGACACGGAGCAAGTCGAGCTCGAAAAGGGCCAAGACAAGCAGGCAAACGGAAAGCTCGAGTGGATCACTCACCCAGAACTCCGCTTTGGACGCGGCGAAAGTGTCGAAATGCCCTTCCGATACATGGTCGACCAGTCTCGCTCCACTGCCGACAACCCAGAACCTCTCATGCCACCAGGGATGCGCGAACTCATTAGGAATGACCTCAACAGGAGCTTTGAGTTTTGATCACCGTCATCAATGCAACTTTGCAAGAATATTTCAGATCTTGATCGGTAAAAAGAGAGGAAATGCTACTGTTAATCTACGGGTTACAGGCTTGTGCAGAGGGGATGGATGAATAGTGTTGAGACCAATAATACAGACGTGGGAGAGGAAGAGAAATCCTAGCAAGAGCTGTTGCAAGGGGGAAAGAAAAGGAGGAACGGCAAGGTTTGCGATGCATGTATGTTGAAACACGGGGTACTAGTTTGTTGAATGACACGACCATGGTTTGAGATCATCGTTTCCGAATGAGCGACAGGAACTCCTCCCTGGTCTTTTGTCGGTCACGGAAGACGCCCAGCATGCAGCTCGTCACTGTCGAGGCGCCAGGCTTTTGGACACCGCGCATAGCCATGCACAGATGCTCACACTCGACAACCACCGCGACTCCCTGAGGCCGAAGAGCCTCATCGAGCGCCAGCGCGACCTGCTTGGTGAGTCGCTCCTGGACCTGTAGGCGACGCGCGAAAGTCTCTGCAATCCTCGCCAGCTTGGATAGGCCAATGACCAGACGGTTGGGGATGTAGCCAATGTGAATCTGTTTCAATTGGTCGTCGTGTCAGCGCAAAAGATTCATACGACTGAGATATTGAAATACGTCGGAAACCTACCTTGCCGGTGAATGGGACCATGTGGTGCTCGCAGAGACTGAAAATGTCAATATCGCGGACAATGACCATCTCGTCGTGCTCTTCGTCAAAGATGGCATTGGCTATCACGTCTGTTTGAGAGAAGAAGGGAAATCAGGTCAGCTTTGCCTTAAAACATAGAAAGACAAGGTACTTACCACTGAGTCGAACCTCGTAGCCTCTTGTCATCCAGAGTAGCGCCTTGGCGTACCTCTCTGGTGTCTGCTTGAGGCCGTTCCTGTCCGGGTCTTCGCCGAGACACTCGAGGACAGTCTTGACAGCCCGGGCGAGCCTTTTCTCGTTGGCAGCAGCCTGCTCGGCGGTGTGGTTGAGCCTGTCGAGAGTGGCTTTGGCGGGCCAGCCGAGTCCGTCCTTGTCCATGACAGGGGTCTGAGAGCCGTGTGACTGCCATGAAGAGCCAATGTAGGTCTTCTCTCCCGTAGGTGTTCCGAGGCCTCCACCACGAGTATGAGCAAGCATGCTCGGGTTGAGGGACGCATTTGGCAGCGTGATCGAGTCGCTGGAATGGGCGGAGCGGGAGAGGAGAGCCGAAGCGGCAGCCTGCGCCTCTCGGTGATGGTGAAGCTGCTGCCTGGCAGAGGAGGTGGAGGCTGCAGAAGTAGGGGAAGTAGGAACTGCGTCTACGGGCTCTACGGGCCCCGGATCAGAACCGCAGTCGAGGCCGTGACCGTCCGCTGCGACATTTCCAAGGGATGCGGAAGCAGTGATAGCGTGAGATGAGGGGGCAGAAGAGGAGGGAAGAGGGTGCGCAGCAGCGCTGATGGCTTGGGTCATGCCCTTGAGGTCGTCGGAGGACATGTTGGCGCGCTGGAGGGCAGAGGCGAAGAACGAGTCAAAGAAGGCGTTGCCGGAGGCGTGTTCCTGTTGCTGCTGCTGTTGCTGTGAGGAAGAGGAGGAGGCCATCTCGTCACTGGACTGACCACTAAGCCCAGACTGGAAACGAGCTGTGGGAAGTTGGGAGTTTAATCGAAGGTGCCGGCGAGGTGAGCCTAAAAAGTCTGTGCGGAGAAGAGGATCCTCGATGGATGACTCTGTTCGGCTGACTCTGTCCAGGTTCAGGGTTAACTTAGAGCACTGTGATTGCTGTGATGGCTGTGATTTCCTTCCTTCTCTGTACCCAGTCACACATTCTTGTTGTCTCCGCACTGCAACACTGTCGACGATGCCGTTTGACACCACTTTTTTTTTTTTTTTTTTTCCTTCCTCGCTTGCCTTGTGTGTCCGAAAAAGAAAACTCAAAGTCAAATAGAAGTGCAGGGCGGCTCCTCCTCGCGCGTCAGCAACTCGCGCATAGCCATCGGGCCTCCCGATCCGTTCATCGGCTAGAAGCGGGCAAAGCTGAGCCGGGTTGGCGTGGCTCTGCGTGTGGAGCAGGGCAATCAATCAGCAAGCGGATCTTCGCAACGTAACGTGTGTCGTGTCAAGAAGAGCAACAGCGCAGCAAAGTAGGATGCATATCGCTAATACTGTAGAACGCAGCTCTACACTCAACCACAACCTTGTCGTCATCATGTCTCTTTTGCGATCCTTGGCACGCCCTCTTCGCTCCGTCTCCTCTCCCGTCGCTACACGCACCGTCTCGGCACGGTCCAACAGCTCGGCGCCACCAAAGTCAGATGGAGAGCGCACCATCACCGAGCTTCTCACTGCCCGCTTCAAGCCTTCCCAGCTCAAGGTTCAGGATGTCAGCGGTACGTAAGCGTCACCCTCTTCACTACGCACAATGTTGTTTATCTTTACTGACTCGTTTTCTTCCACCAGGCGGCTGCGGCTCCTTCTACGCAATCGCCATCTCATCAAAGGAGTTCAAGGGCATCCCCACCGTCAAGGCGCATCGACTCGTAAATCAAGAGCTAAAGGAGGTCATCAAAGACATTCACGGCCTACAGGTATGCCTTCCACACCATCCCGCTGACCATTCAGCCTCTCACATCTTTTCACTCTCCTCGTCTCATACTTTGCGTAGCTCCGTACCATCGCCGAAGATTGATCCAAACGAATGCCAGCTCTAATTTGCAACAAATCGCTGCCATTTTTGTTCTGCTCTGTCTGGTCCCGTCCGGTGGCTAGATGCTAGAGTCAAAGCAAGGTCCGCTCCGAACCGAGCACCTTAGCATCTTCACTCTGATCAGATCCCCGTCCGTAACGTTTGTGGCGCAGATATCAGCAGCACAGCTTGCAAGTCTTCCCCCAACCCTCCTCCTTTTCTCATCCGCCTCTTTCCTCTCAGCTTGCAGTCAGTCGTCATCATGCGGTTCCAATCTCTTTCCCAGAGTCTGCTCGTCGTTTTGATCGGCGCTTTGTACCTCGTTCCTGCTAGTTTTGCTCCTCGTCCGTCCGATCAGGAACTGAAGACCGTGGTTGAGGCTCTGCAACAGGAACCATTCGCCGGCCTGATGCGAGGCCTCCGCAAGTTCATTGAAGCAATGCCAAGCGATCAGATTGACCCCTCTCAGCTCGAGCTCACCCGATTGGCCCACGAACTAACCCAGTCCCTGGCCAAGCAAGCCAGCGGTAGCTCTCCGCCTGGTACACGAGGTCCCCAAGTCATCCTTCAGGACCTGGTGCAAGCCCATTCCAAGGCCGTTCAAGAAGAGCAAGCTGATCCCACCAGTGAATCTCTCCAACCTTTCTTCGACGGGCTCTTTGGTGATGCCCTCAGCGACCACAGCATGGTAGACCCCGATCAGGTTGCCAAGCGACTCAAGCAATTGGAGGACAACTTGTCCACTGCTAAACTCGAGAACCCTGACATCGACCATCATCGCTAACATAATGCCTGAAGACTGCCATCTTCTAGCCTAGCACTCGGCTGCGGCCAACTTGTCCCTAATCGCCCTCTCCCAACCTGCCAGACAAATGCCTGATTCACATGCTCCAAAACGCTCCTTCCTAGGTGTTCAGTAACAGACATCGTCTACAGTGTCAGTGCCCTGTGTGGCCTAGATTTTCATGAAAGTCGAATCGACATGAGGATGCAGGTGTAACAACGAAACCGGCTTTTGGAGTGTATTTGAGATCAGATCGAGATCGTGATCAGTTTACTCGGCGGAGGCACGAGCTAAATTTGGCAGAAAAGACAAGGGGAAAAGACAACGTAAGAAACAAGTCGATGCGGCGAAATTGAAGAAGGGGAAAACACTCACTGTACACAAGCTGGCCGTGGTGGTGGATGATCCTCTTGATCTGGCCGTCACGCTCGAGGTGCCTGATGGCGACACGGGCGAGCGAGCCGTTGATCTTCAGTCGGTCAATAAGGGTCGACTGGGAGATCATCTTAAAGGTGGGCACCTCCTTGAGAATCCTGTCGTAGGTAGGTCGGTCAAGGTAGACCATGTTCTGGGCCTATTACACGGAAGGACGAAAAGCGATGTATGAGACTCTGCTGATGACACGATGCTAATGCTCGATAACTTACCTTGTCCTTGACCTTGCCCTTCGACCACTTCTTCTTCTTGGACGACTTGGACGCCGCGGCGGCGATGGCAGCTTTCTTGGGCGGCATCTGATTTCAGAGATGAATACTTTGTCAGATATTGAAGGCACATAGTGAGATGCTAGCTTTGATCAAAAGGCCGGACACTTCTCGCAATGAGTCGAATTGTTGGGTAGTTGTTGACAAAGCTGAAGAGGCGGCACACGATTTGAGACGGTTCCGTTGATAGCCAGAGAATGGCTGACAAAGTGTGGCATCGCTGATTGCACTAAAACCTGGAGCGATCTGGACCGTTCGCAAGGAAAAGTTGGGCCGGACCGTTGAGACTGAGTTCAAAGTTGGAGCCCATAAAAGACGATTTCCATCTTACGCGGTGTTATGAGGCGAGGGATGCAAGAGTATTTGCTGTCGATGCCATGATTGCCGGTAAAAGAGGTGTCCAGGTATGTGGTCAAGGCGTGTCGGTAGCGTAGTTTGTTGGTGATCCCATGCTGTCCGTAATACGATTGTGTCCGGCCTCCGTATCAAGCTAGGTATATGATGCCGTACTTACCTTGATGGATGATGTTGGCTGTAACGGAGGAAAGATGTGTGAAGCTCTCGTGTGTAGTCTTCAGAACCGCCCACGGTCGCTCGCCCCTCGCCTTGCCGGTTTCTTGGGGCCAGCCTGCTCAGCTCTGGGCAAGAGACTGGTCTGTGGCCCAGGACAGAATTTGGCTGGCGCGTCCAGGCGTTGCTCACAAAATTTGATTCACTAAGGCCGTTTTTGGGCGTCAAGGCGAGTCACGTGTTGTTTTTCAGAAGGAATAAAATCCTCGGCCGAACTGAAGACACTCGGATCCGCATGCAAATCGACCTGAGGTTATCAGATACGAGATCTTATGTCAATGATCCCTCAGCCAAGACACTCTCTGACATAGCGACAGGGAAGCTCGAATGGACAGCGAGACCTTCCACAAGTCAGGGATTTCGGAAGACGCACGTGAATTTATCACGTACTCTCACCCCCAACGGATTCGGGGCACCAGGTACCAACCTAAGCTCACGAATGCAACGTAGCATTGGGCATTTGCAAGGTGTCGAACGATTCCACCCTCGACGATGGGCTAGGACACAGACACAAGTGTCCTACTTGGGCGATCAGCCTTGGTTTTCGGACTAGGCAAAGCATGAAGACCAACCATGCAGGGAGACCACCTATCAGGAACAAGTTCAAGGACAGTAGTGTTTGCATTGTGGAATCTGAGACCTCCTTCAGGATCCGTGTTACCGTTGCAGCAATGCACCAGAGATGACTGATTTCGCGAGCAGCCATATCGGGACCATGCCTGCCTTTGGAAGTAGCGGAGTATTTGGCCGAGCATTTCGCTGGACCAGACGCAAGTCACCGTTCTGATTCTCATGTGGTGATCATGTCCCGTATGTGCTGCTCCGACTATCAAGCCTCGACCATGAACGCGAGAGGTCACTCTGCCTTGTGAGCAACTGATCGAAGTAAAAGAGAAAAGTGCGAAGCACGCGCATTCAGGATTAAGACATATCCGGTGAGTTGACTCTCTGACCCTACAAGTTTCAATATACGCCTCGTAGTAGCGCCCCTGAGTCGCGAATCAAATGGCTTTGTGAACGGCTTAACAACCCCGAGTTGAACCCAAGCTGTGCCATGTACAAGCATTCATAATATCTCGCAAAGATTCAGATCAGATCAGGCCCAAGAAGAGGACAAGGTCCCTGTCAAGTTCGAAATGTACTTTAACTGTGGTTGCGTGAAAGAAGAATCTGCGGACAGGCGTCGGCATTCTATGACACGGCGATAGTTCCCATCGGAAGTTTGAGGACCATTTAGATGGCCGAAAGGTCTGGAGCGAAATGGAGAGGTACAGAGGTTGGTCAGTAACCAAAGTCGTCATCTTGTGGCACGTATGCCGTGGCAGGATCGGATCGGATTGGAAAATGTAATGCTTGGGAAACATGTCGACTGGCATGACGCTGGTGCTATGAGGTGCGAGGCTGATGGGCCGAAAAACCTGCGAAATGAAGGGTCGGACACGTTTGTGATACTCACTACCGAACTTCTCGTCGTAACCAGGCGTGGTCCACTTGCCCTTCTTGACCATCTCCTCGACAGTCTTCCCGATCTCAGGTCGGGCGGCAACAACATCGTCAACGGTGAGCTGGTCGAAGGGTCGAGCGTCTTCGATGTTCTTGAGGGTGGCCTTCAGGTCCTTGAGCTCGGCCTCGATCTTGGCGGCGGTGGCCTGAGCTTGCTCAGTCTGATGGTTTAAGGGGGAAAATAAAAACGGTCAGCAATCATATGGTTCAATCCCTGCGACGCGATCTTCTGATCCCAACACCAAGACCCGCGCAAAGCCTTCCATCAAAACGCCCAGGTCTTGCTTGATCGGCATCAATTGTTTCGTCGCCGACAACTCAAGTCAGTCAGAGCAACAACTTGACACTCCGGATCTGACCGAGTAGGCCGACCGTCAAAGTGGAGGGCGAACAAACTCGAAGAATGGACAATGGACATGGGTGGATCGGAATTGAGGCAGTGCGCAGGCGAGAGGGTGGAAGGTAGGATGCAAAGGTCGACAAAGTGTTGGAAGGAGACACGTACAGCCTTGGCCTCGAAGGCGTCAATAGCCTTGAGCTGAGCCTGGACATCGTAGGTGATGGGCTTGAAGTCGTTAAGAATCTTCTGGGCCTGGTTGACAACGTCCTTGTTCTTGAGAACGCTCTGGTAGTGAGCAAAGTCGACGGTGGTGGACTGCTGCTTGAGCTGGGCGAGAGCTCGTCGGGCGTCCTCGTTCCTCTTCCTGAAAGCCGAGATCTGGGCGACGGTGTTCTTGCCCAGGCCAAGGTTGGAGCTGACCTTGGCAAAATCGACAGCGGCCCTGGATGCCATTTTGAGTAGGAGCTATGTGAAGGAAGGGTTTGGTGGGGGAAAAGCGGTGGTGGTGATGATGATTGACAACGTGCCCAAGATCAGTCAGTATCCAACACGCAGTCCCGTTCTGCCTGTCTGCTGCGACGACGACCCGGTTGCTGGGGCGCGGCGCTCGCGCTCGAATTTCCAGCCAACCTGCTCGAGCAGCCAGAGCTGAGCCGACTTTGCGGGCGCGATCACTGCGTTTGGTCAACAAAAACCCGGCAACTGCCGAGCTCTTTCGTGCGAGAAAGCAGCGGTTCGCATCTCTGTCTGCCAACACGACTTTCCAAAAAACGTCTGTGCGCGCACATTCCACCAATGCTGCTTGCTGTTGCTGCGCCAGATGCGCGCCCTGTCTCTGCACAGAAAGTGCCAGCCAGCAGTGCAAGTCGAGTGAGTAAATCAGTGACCGTGCTTGAGCACCGGCGCGCCTCACAGCTCACTGTTGGATGTGGTGGTGAACACTCTCTCGGGCTTGCTGTCTACCACCTCCGCACACGCCCTTTCGAATCATTACCACTCACCACCTGCCACCCATAAACCGCTCTTCATCGTCCGCCCTGTCCAGCCACATTTCAACCGAATCCCTATTCTCTTCTTCTCCTAAACGAGTCTCATCTCAGATTCGCTCGACCCAATCACTGCGCACGTCCCGTCTCACCAGCGGGTGTGTCATCTCTCTCACAACCTCAAGTCTCTTCCGCTCCTATTCAACTTCCTGCTGCTGGCAACATACACGACATGTCGCTGCCTCCGACGTACACCAACATTCTCAACGACCTCAATCGTGATGTCCTCCGGTCCAAGCCCTCCGATCCGCTTCAGTTCTGTGCCAACTGGTTCAACTCTAGGCTCGAGGAACAGCGCAGGCAGCTCCTAGCTCAAAAGTCTTCCGACCCGTCCTACCGCTCCGCTGCTATCGCTGGATACTCTGCTTCAATCGCCCCCGACGCCGAGCCTGGCCGCAACGTCCCGGGCAATGCATCACCCACCCAAAAACCGTCACTCTTCGAATCAGACCCATTCTCGCAGTCTGCAGCTTCCGGGCCTCTCTCGTCCACGCCCTTCTCAGGCTCGTGGTCGTCCAACTCAGACCCTGCCTCCACCCCATCTTTCCCTCATGCCGGATCCGGAGCCCAGGACGGCGCCTCGTTCATCCCACCCACTTTCAACCTTGGAAGGAGGACGTCGGTCTCGGCTGAAAGCATGGCTCCGTCCACGGGCGCAGGAGACCAAGTCAAAGCGGCACTGCCCAAGACCGTGATTCCCAAATCCGAAGAGCAAATGAACAGGATTCGCGTCTCTATTGGCAACAACCTTCTCTTCCGCAACCTCGAGCAGGATCAGTACAAAGACGTGCTGCTAGCCATGAAGGAGGTCAAGTTGGACTCGGGAGTCGCCGTCATTGAGCAAGGTGCTCAGGGAGATTACTTCTACGTTGTTGAAAACGGTACACTCGATGTCTACATTCGTTCCACCGGCCCTGTTTCAACGCAGAGCTCTGACGACGGCACCGGCCCCAGCAGCTCACTTTCTGCCCTTGGAGAGAAGAAGCTCTCGTACGGCGCGGGCTCCTCTTTTGGCGAGTTGGCCCTCCTCTATGCCCAGCCTAGGGCTGCAACCGTGATTTCAACTTCACCATGCACTCTCTGGGCGCTTGATCGTATTACCTTCCGGTCCATCTTGATGGAGACCAACTCGAGGAGGCGAGCATTGTATGAGAAATTCCTCAAGGATGTTCCGCTCTTTGAGCACCTTAGCGCTGCCGAGCGTGCCAAGATTTCAGATAGCCTCGAGCCGCGCGACTATGCGATCGGGGACAAGGTCATATCTCAAGGCGAAAGGGGTTCCGAGTTCTTCATCATTGTGGAAGGCAATGCCGAGGTAAGAAAGACCATGAGCGCCGAAGACGGTGGGCACGAGGAGACAGTTGGCAAGCTGTCCCGTGGAGACTACTTTGGAGGTGAGTATCCGAGCAGGACTATTTCCGGTTGACGACTTGGAGCTTTTTTGCTAATGTTTCTTGCGCTGCAGAGCTTGCTCTTCTCAACAATGCACCTCGTGCTGCTTCGATCGTGGCTGCAGCACCGCCAAACTCATCCGTGGATAAGCTTCGGGTTGTGACAATGTCAGAGAGGGCATTCACTCGCCTTTTGGGCCCGCTCGCTGGTATCATGGGTCGCCATGCCAAGGAGGCATACGGCCACTACAACTCTGCCAGCACTGGAGTCAGCGGACTTGGTACAGACAGTGGCCAAGGTCTGCAGCCAATGGCTGAGGACTCTGCGTTCTCTCCTCACCCAACAGACTCGACGGCCAAGCCTGGCGAAGGTGCGTGGTCAGCGCCCAACCCGTTCGCTCTGTCAGGGTCTGCTGGAGCGGCGCCTTCGCTGGGTAATGCCGCCTTTTCAGGAATGAGCTCTCCTGGACCTTGAAGCAAGCAATACTCCCTGCTTTCGTCGAGGTTGTCAACTTGCATCGCTTCCTCCGCGATCTTGGATTTTTCCGCCGTTTTTCACTTTTCGCATTACCTTACGTCGCACTGTAATCGCCCGACCCGACCAAGTCGGCAACTTGACTGGTAGATCCATTGTTGATTTGAATATACTTGTTACTGTATTTCGCTTGATCAGATGCAGAAGCGTGCCTGGTTACGGCTGAATCGTTGACCGGTTTAGACGCTACCAAGCGTTGCTCAAAGCATGCATGTGGACCGCCTGGAAGGTTGCATGGCAGAGCAAAGGCAGAGGTGGAATACTGTAAGTGATGCTGGACCATGCGCATCTCCTGGGACCGGATCGGGGAGGACTGGTTGCCGACTACCGTGCATCTGTCAATCACGACCCTGCAACTGGATGCAGGTGACGTTTGATGGGCATGAGGGCTGTGTGCTGCATGGGTTGCTGAGGAAAGACATGAGTTTCCATCTCCTTTTCAACGGGCAAGCAAGCAAGGATTGGCTTGGCTGAAGGGGATTTACCGTAAGTAATCAGTCAACTTATGCTGATACAGTGACAGTGATCGGCATTTTTCTCAGGACTGAATGCACACGCACAGCACACACACATGGCGCCACCGCTGGATGTATGCATGGGCTGCGCCACTCTTTTCTCTTTTGCAGCGATGCGCAGCGCGAACTGCCGCGACCTGGTTCGAACAAGCGAACTGGAATTGGGCTTTACAGGACAGTACACACGCTCGACAGTTGGTTGCTGCCAAATGAGACGGTTGCGTCCATCTCTGCTTATCATGCTCCTTGCCTGGTATCCTGGCAGGAGAAGGGTGAAGTGGTACATCATGTGATGTCCCTGTCCCGCGAGGGGTGTGAGCTCTTGACTGACGTATATCAGCATGAAGTGCTTGATAAGGAGGCCGTTCTGTGGGCGTATACTCAGTGGTGCCGCTCAGACCAGAGGTTTGGAACAGCAGACTGCACAATTGGCCAGTGGAGGGAGAGAAAGCGTTGAAACTGCTCCGAGCCATGGAACCCAGGCCGGGCCCCGGGGCCCTGAAAGGTGAGGGTTTGTTCATTTGTTCACTTGTTCACTTGCAAGAGGGACGAGGCGAGACACGAGAGGCAGAGGAGACCGACCTTCTTCGGTTAGGCCATGTGCCCTGAAGGAGCATCCAACGGGCTCAACCCGTTCTTATCCCACGCGTTCTGGGGTGCCACGCAGGGCATGCAAAGGCAAAGCAAGGCAAGGCAAGGCAAGCAGAGCGGGTTCTTCACAACCCCACGCATTCAGGTGCCGGGTTGGGTTGTCAAAATAGAGTTGGCCATGCGTCTCCGACTGTCGTGCCGCGCTAGCCGATCCACTGCACTGATTGACTGGACACTTTCATTCTGGGAAAAAGCGATGGCTTGCTCTTGTCACAGTGGGAAAGTTTACCTTTGGTCTCGTTGTCGGAACGGCGGTTCATTCATACAGTCACTCAAGCTGCCCACACTCCCTCTCTCCCTTTCCTTCCTTCTGCCGTCCTCTGCAGCTGCTGTTGTCCAAGACCCGGCTGAGCTTCACGGTACAGTGTGCCGTGCCGTTGCGGTCCGAGTGTTCGCACCGCACAGACGTTCAAGCCTCCTCTTTTCATGCAGGGACCTGAGAAGATGTCCTTTTGCCGCGAGTAATCCGGCTACTTTTCTTTTTCCTTGCTCTTTCGACATCAAGTGATGCGACTCAGCAGAAACTACGTCGTGATATAAAGCGTCCAACACCTGTTCCGGTTCAAGACGAAACTCCTTGTCAATCAGCATCCAACCAGTCCCCTTCTCATTCTTCCTCATCTTCACGCGCATCTGATACCCCCCAAACCTACATAGACCCTCTCTGGTAAGCTAGCTTTGGCAGACGTGATGCAGTCCTCAGTCAAGTTCCCTGTTCTGACTCGAGTGCTCCTGTTCCAATCCTGATCAGTCTGACAACTTCTCTGTGGAAACGGTCACGGTCACGGTCACCGAGACATTCCCAGCATGCCGTTCTTACCCCTTCCGAAGGACCCCCAGGCTCTTCGTTTCGAGGATGGCGAGGTGGCACTGCACTACATCCTCTCGACACCCTCTTGCCCCACTTTTGTGCACGCCAGATCGCACGCTGAGACTTTCGAGTCAGCAGCCCGGAAATCCCGTGGCTCATGGCACAGCAAGAGTCTCTCCACTGATTCGTCTCAAAGTGGCGCTTCAAATCAAGGCTCGAGCCCAAGTCATTCTGGCAAAGGAGCTTGTCTGCAGCAAGCAGATCACCTCGAGCTCGACCCCGCATATCCTATAGTGGCTTTTCTACCATCAGAGTGTTTCAGCTGCGTTCATCTCTTCTCTGATCAGCTTAGCAACACCGCCTTGGCATCCTCTTTCAATTTGGTGGCTGTTGACCCAAGAGGCCACGGTCTCACAAAGGATGTGAGTCACGCACATGTTCTCGCTTCACTGCGGCTCGACTAGAATAATGACGCATGTCGGTGCGATGTCCTGTCCATCTCCTGCAGCTACCAATTCGGTCGAACGCAGGAAGAGTTTACGACCTCGACGTCAAAGCAGCAGATCTCCTGGCATTCATCCAGCAGCTGTCCACACGAGCCATGCCAGACACTGAACAAGGTGCCGTTCCAACTTGGGAGCAAGGCATTCACCTTGTGGCCTGCAGTATGAGCGGTCTGGTTGCGACACGCATGGCGTCACAGTGGCCAGGAGTGTTCACAAGTATAATCATCGCTTCACCGTTGGAGGAGCTGGAGAGCAAGTTCATGATCGAATCGTTCCAAGGAATCAAAGAATTGCTGGAAGATGCATGGGGTCAAGTCCACGGTGCTGCCGACCCAAAGAGCCTCCACACCGCCGAGACGGTCTCTATGCCTGGAGAAGTAGTTCAGGGCTTCTCTTATCGCTGGGCAGGGGAAGAAATGATTCCCAAACACATTGGCTCGTACTTGAGCAAAACATGGCTCGAGCGACTTGTTCTCAGGCAGGACGGCATGGCGGCAGCGAAGGATTGGTGGTTCGATCTCTATTGGCTGAGAGAGACAATGCCGTCTGAGGCCCGTCAGGCGGTGACATGTGATATGCTTGTGATCGAAGGAGCACATCATCTACCGTACGAGCGGCAGGTTGGGCAAGATTACCGCAAGCTCTTCCCCAACACGTCCAGGTTCACGTACCAGGTCATCGATGATGCCCCATTTCTGGTCAGCGTGACTCGACCACAAGCACTGACACAGAGCCTTGTCAATTTCTTGCAAGGATATGGACGGGACGAAGCATTGCCTCGACAATCCAATAGGAATTTGCCACGACTCGGCGTGGATCAGGTAGTCAGGGAGCTGACACCGGACGAACGCTTTGAGCTGATCAAGGTGTTTGCGCCTGGCGCAGTGCATTCGTCGGAGGACGAGTATGAGACGGACGATGGATCGGATGATGCATCTTACGACTTGAAGGACGAAGAGCAAGTCGAATCATCAACATTTATTGGCTCTCTGACGGACCAAAAGTTGACGAATAACATTTTGACCGAGGGCTTGATGGGGATTGGGATTTCGAACAAGACGGAGCACTACGTAGCGGTGCTGGATGAGAGGTGACTGGCCTGGTGGTTCAAAATGTACTGTACTTTGAGCCATAATCTCGGCAAGCCAGCGAAGCAGTCGCCTGTCCACGGGCCGTATGTAAGGCATTTTACAGTACAGTATGTCTGCCTGCGTAGTAAAGCCAGTGTCTTCTTGAACTAGTACATTTACTCAAGAATCGTGTCCGGTCAAATGATGGATGTCATGGTGAGGCGATACTGAAGTTTGCGCCCGTATCATAGCATGGAGTTGCCGTGTCAGAGACCGCCAATACAGTGTGATGCGAATGTGATTTGCTCTCGCCAAAACAACCCAAAGCAATGAGGTATGGTACAGTACTGTGTACAATACTACTGTACTGTAAATGCCAACGGCTGCGTGATTTTTCGTCTAAAAAATGACGGAAAAGACTGGAAGCCCTCGAACTATTCTACGACATGACAGGTCTGGTGTTAGACATGTTATGTTGCCCAGTGTTTTGGTACAGTAGCTTTGATGTCTTGCACAGCTTCGTATGGTGTTGGATCCCACGTGCCGTAATGTAGTGTATCTGCGAGCGAAAGGTGCTTTTTTCGAGTTGCTTGGCGACGCGTCTTTGTTGCCGTCCGCCGTACGCGAGTGATGTGTGGAGGCCGCAGGGTCATTTGGGGTCGGGGGTTCGATCCCGGTGGATGCGTCGACCGGATCGGGTCGGGCGCCTGGAGTACTGTAAGGTAGAGTGCGGTGGCATAGGGGCGATACAAACAGACCATGCATCAAACCTGTATCCGCTTTCTTTGCTCGCCGACATCAAGATCGTCCACGCAGAAGTATAGTATCAGATCCAAGGACGGATTGGTCGATCCCCGCGTCCGCACCAATCAGTCAGTAAGTCTCGGAAACGCCAGAGGCATTTTGCCAGAATCTTCAGTCGATACACTGTAGTACTGTAATAAATTGCGCGCGGAGGTCGGCCACTTGCGAGCTCACTCATCTCGGCCGCACAATCGAGCAATCGGTGGATCCGTCAGTCTGAGAGCCTGCGCGCAAAAGAGGAGGGGACGCCAGAAAATACTGTACTGTACTCTAAGGCTCCAGGTGTGCTTAGTCACGGCAGTGAGGCACACGAGCAGTCAGTCAGTCAGTCAGTCAGTCAGTCAGTCAGTCAGTCAGTCAGTCAGTCAGTCAGTCAGTCAGTCAGTCAGTCAATCACCGCGAGCGACGCGCTCGGGATCACATACATCGCATGGCGCCTCTCTGCCTCTGACCACACACACAGCCTTTTTGCTTGACCTTGGCTGCACTGAAATTTAGCAGGTGCACGCTCTGGGTTTTTGCCTGTATCGACTGACCGCGTTTTTCCTTTTCTCTTCTATCGCGCAGCTCAGCACCGGGCGATGGGCTGAGCCGCAGAGCGCCGAGGAGCACTTGAGCGTCATTTCGACGTCACCCCACCGAGGGGACAGCTAAACCTGCGTTTCCTCTTTTTTTCCGCGCCTCTGTCTTCCCCTCTTGATCCACCCTCCCTCCTCACAACATCGCCCCGTCCACCTCACCAGACCTCACCAAACTCACCCCCCCTTGTCTGCCACACTCGACATTACAGCCTGCATATCCAACCTAGCACGGCTATCAATCTCCTCTATCAGTCTCAGGTTCCCGGGAACTCGCATACGGCAACGGTAATAGGATCAGAAACAGTACCCACACCAGTGCCTGTACCAGTTACCAGTTACCAGCACCACACTAGTAACAGCATCGCGAACGGGCGACCCGTCTTGGTTCTTCCATCGGTCAGACCCTACCTTTCATCCATCCAAACCGATCCCATTCAGCGTCTCGCTTCCAATCAAATCCGCCTCCCAGACTATCAGCTTGCCCTGTCCGTCCCATCCCTTCCAAGGCCTCCACGCGCTCGCTCGCCCAGTCGTCATACGCCCTCCTTTCCCCCTCACTCAGCAGACGCATCGCATCACTTCTCCACAGTGCCTCTTGTGATTCGGCTAGTAGACCCAGAACGATTCTCCCAAAATGGCAGAGGCAGGTGAGTCTCGCATCTCGGTCCCATTGTCCCAGAAAACACCGTCCCGTCTCCTCCGCCTCCTCCTCCTCCTCATCATCATCATCCCTCCCTCCAAACTCTCACTGACAGCATTGACCTTGCTCCCATCGTCATTATGCTGGAACCTCCATCAAAAGCATCCGCACCTCGGCCCCTAGCCAAACCTGTTCGGCGCTCTTCTCCCAGTCGCCCTTCAGCTAAACATCACCTCGAACCCAATCCGTTCGAAAAGTCTTTCAGCTCTGAGCCATCTCACGACGGTTCGGATCGCAAGACCGATATCAAGTCGGACCATTCCCGCAACCTCAGTAACAGCACCCCTCCTCTCAGCACTCGTCCCGGTGCAGCCTATCGCGACCGTACCCACTCAGCATCCAAATCCCAGACTTCACCTTCCGCCAGTAACGACGCCACTTCTACGCCGAAGCCGCTCCTCCCTCCCGTGGCATCAATCACTTCGCCGGCAAATGAAACTAGCCAGTACCCTTGGGCAGCCAGCCTGACCAGCTCACTTCGATCTGGTCCACTGTCACCAGCAATGCTGGCTGGCCCTCAATCTGCAAACTTTGATCCCAACTCCTTCCGTACCGGCTTCACCCCTGACCTGTCCAACTTCAAGACCGGCTTGACCCCTCTTGGAGGAGGTCCAATCTCATTCCCGCCTCCTTCTCCAAACACGGCCGCCTTCCTAGCCGCTATGGTGAACAACACGTCTGCCGCCTCAACCTCCGCCGCAACCATCACACCTAATACACTCTCTGCGCTCAGTGGCAACCCACCCGCTCCTGGTGCTGATACCACGTCGGCCAACGTGTCTTCCCAGCCTCAAGGCTTCGCTGAGCGTCCGATCGACTCTAACGACACATTCGACTTGGCTTTTGGCAAAACCTTTGGCGCTGACAAGCAAGGTTCCAAGTTAAAGGACTCTGTCGTGATCAACGGCGATCCAAATGCCTCAAAGGCAAGGCCCGTCGGCACGGCTGACCGACAACAGGCAAACCAGGCAGTATCTGGTCTTTTCCTGCTCAGTCAAGCACAACAGGAGATCTCGAGGCGTGAAGACGCCGATGCTCAACAGCAACAGATGGGAATGATGAACCCTTCAACTTCACTGTATGAATCTTCTAATTCCTCAGTTGGCAAAGGTACTAAGAATATCAAGGCGAACAAAGCCGCCAACGCCAGTGCCGCCAAGCGTAAGAAGGATGCCGAAGAGGCAAAATCATCGGGCACCGCATCCAAGAAGGCCAAGAACAAGAAGGGCGCAACAGATGCTGCGGCTAGTTCCAAGAAGAAAGGTCACACCGAAGGCGAAGACGACGACGATGACATGGACAGCGGAGATGACAGCGATGATGAGCAAGGCGGTCGCAAGTCAGACGGCAAAGGTGGCGGAGACGACAAAGGGATGGATGAGAAACGAAAAAACTTCCTTGAGCGCAATCGACAAGCAGCCCTCAAGTGCCGACAGCGCAAGAAAGCCTGGTTGGCATCCCTGCAAGCCAAAGTCGAGTACCTTCAGAACGACAACGAAAACTTGCAAAACACTGTCGGCGCTCTTCGCAACGAGATCCTGTTCCTCAAGAGTCAGCTCGTCCAAGCGCAAGGAGGAGCTCCACCCGCGCCGATGCCTGTGGGAATGGGCATGGGCATGCCCATCGGCCCTCATCACCCCGATCCACACCATTCCATTCCTCAGCCGGCGATGGGCGTGCCTGCCGGAATGGGACCTCATCCTGCGTACATGCACCCAACTTCGGGACCCACCCAGATCACATCAGCACCTCATCAAGCAGGCATCTACTCAGCTCACGCTGTCCCCCGACCCTCGCAGATGCCAAACACCTTTGAGCAGGATGGTCGAGGTCGTCCAAGAATTGATGCAGATCATGGCCGCGACGGCGTTCAAGATGTCAAGCTGACAGACCAGCCCATCAACGCCCACGTCAAACACGACCGAGAATGGAGCAATTCAAGCGATCCGTCCAAGAGTCGCGAGATCAACAACGCGTCGATCAAGGTCTGAGCGGACTAAGGCAGCTCTACCCTCGACCGCCTATTGCAACCCACTCTTTCTCTCCTCTCTTTCCGCTTTAGCCCCGAGTCTTTGGCGTTTCGCGGGAATGTATTTTAATATCTTTTTGGACCTCCACCATACTCGAGCTCTCTTCCTGCCCATGTTTCTTTGCAGTCCTGTACATCAGAACTACCATTAAAAAACCTGATCAGCATCTTGTCCCTGCGGTGTCAGACCATGTTTCCGATTTGAGATGCCCGTGATTCCGAGATCTCGTCGACTGTCGAGGCTTGATGGGCGTAACAAGACTGACCCTTCCCGCGTTCTCCCGTTATCCTTGGACACGTAGCTGCGCTGTGGACCAGACATAGCCGCAGCAACGCATTCACTCTGGTAACCGATGGGATGGTGGAGTGCGGTGAACATTGCAAAAATACATAGCTTAGTACAAGGAAAATTCTTAGTGGCGCGACCGTAACGAAAGCAATCAAAGTGGGGAGATTGGAACGGAATCGGGGAGACTTGAGGGCACGAGGTCCAAACCGCACCTCATTGCTGAGTTGCGACGTATGCCGCCGTATCGCGGGCATTCTTCAGGTCGTGGAGACTTTTACGATAGCTTTCCAGCGCAGGGACTGAGTGCAACAATCTAGTCAAACTATCCAAGCATGTGTCCAGGTGCCCCAACGTGTCGGTGAGCTCTTGATTGTTGCGGGGAATGGTGAGCAGCTGATCCCACACTTCGTCATGCAACTGCTGCGCTGCGAGTTGGAGCGCGTCGGCTGCCAAGATCGGATACGGGTGTCTCCAAGGCGCTGTCGCTGAATCCTCGATATCGTCACGGCCATCGTTGCCCATGTAGAGCGAGTTCTTTCGTCGGTGTGTTGAAGAATTGTTCGATTCAGATGGGGTTTGCTTCGATATGCGCTCGCGCATACTGCTTTCAATGGTCAGCAACTTGGCAACTCTCGCCACTCCTGCAGCAGCTTCCCGGCCGACAATCCTTCGTTGAAGGGAGGTACGAGTCATTCTTGGCTTGACTGTACTTCCTTGACCAGCTCGGCTGGGAAGGTGTTGCTGAGATCCAATCGAAACACCGTTATTGGGGCTTAAGGAGGGCATGGCCGAGTCCGTCTGAGTCGGCATACCACTGGCAGCTGTGGTTGGGCTATCATCCAACTTCAGTTGGTCCAGAAGTTGGACAAGTTCGGCTTCCTTTTGTTCCATGTCCTTCGTGAGCCGGATGAAATGCAGCACTCCGAGATGAATGTGGATCACAAACATGGCTATGTAAGTGCGGTACAGATGGGTTAGTTCAAATCAGGACCACAGCGACTTGCAAGCGCAACTCACCGAGCATGCTACGGGCCTGACGGCTGAGGAGGAAATACTCGTCGTACGCCTTGGAAATGAGACCATCAAAGATGGAATGGAACAAACGAATGGTATCGAGGACATTGGAGATCAACCTTTCCTTTTTGTCCGAGATAAAAGACGACCCTTTGAGAGAAGCAAATGGAGAGGTGGAGGACAAAAGAGGTTCTGATAGAGTCTGGAGTGTATTGATCCTTCTCCAGATGTAGACCTCCACTGCGGTGCCCCAGGCTATTCCAAGAAGCACAACTTGTTCGCTCAACCCTGTGCTTCCACCGCTGAAGAAGATCGAATTGGCAAAGTTCTGCTTCTGCGACTCGACACCGTTCGAACTCGAGCTTCCTGGAAGCAAAACATCGAAGGCCATTGCGTTGCTGATCGCACTAGGGTTGCGAAGCAATGCGGGGATCAGATCCCGCGCACATGCAGCACGCTCCAAGATCCGTTTCGACATTTCAGAGTCCTTCGGAAGACCATCATCGCCATTGGTTGTGTCGTCATGCATATAAGACATCGATGTTCCGGGAAAGGCGCCAGGGGGCGCTTGCCTTCCAGGTAGAAGTTCCAATGTCTCTTGAATGGCAAAGAGGGCAGCCGTGGACTGGTCTGTTGGGGAGGAAGACGATAGAGATGAAGCGGGAGATTCTCCTGACTTGAAGCCCCCAAAAAGTGAAGCACTCAAACCGCTCGGCTCATCCACCAATGTGTCCTCGCGGAACGCAGATTTTCGCTTCAAAGAAACGCTAGATACGGTATCGATCAAGAGACCAAACCAGCCCAGAGACTCGGCAAGACCCATGAGATCGTTCGCCAAGCGTCGCTGCTTGAGCAAATCCGGGTTGCTTGCGAGGAGAGGATTCTTGGCTGCATCTTCTACCGACCTAACAAGCTCGCGACACCTGGCCAAAAACCATTCCAAGTGACGAGAGGCCGTTTCGCAGGCAAATGCTGCATCCTCAGCCGCATCAGAGCCGGTCATGAGTCCATCGGCAACGGCCCCCGCTGGCGGTGCGGTGACACCGAACAGGAAGAGGCCATAAGCGACTCTGCAGGAGCGCCTGGGTGCTAATTGAAAAAGAAGGGATCGAGCTTTTTTCCATGCTGCGGTTGCCACGCGGTCGTGAGCGTCCCTATCCTTGTCTCCTTGAGACGGCGCCTGGTTGGGGTCCTCCGGAACAGAGCTGCCATCAAGCCTGTATTGACAGGCATAGGCAAGCATGGCAGCTTTGACTGCATCGTCGATGAGCAAGTCTCTCTCTGATCTTCTCCATCCATCTGGCCCATTCCCGGTAAGCTCTTGCACACGCTCAATGAATCCTGCGTGGGCTGCACTAATGGCATCGTCGATGGAGTTGTTTGGATCGATAGAGGCATTTGAGTTCATGGTGTGTATGTGCTGTTTCTTTAGGTTTTCGCCCCATACCCCAAGCTCTTCGCCAAGATGATCGAGACCAAAAACAAGGTAGAAAAGATTCGGCTGGTGATCTCGATGGGTCGAGGCGGTGTCGACATGCCAGGATGCCCACAACTTTTGAGACATGTGGAGCGCATTGGTTGCAATCGCGCTCTTGATGAACGCACCAAGGTCGCCCTCAGACCGTAAGGGCGAACACGCTCGAGAGAGCCAGAGGTTGGCGTTTGGCTCGACTGTTGAAACGTACAGGCGCATTCGGTTGGTGGTGAGTGACAGCGAGTCTGCTCTATTTGCGAACCTGGAGTTGACACCATGCCAGGATAGGGACAAGAATGGCGCTGTTCCGGCTTCGGGAGAAGTGCTCTGACCAGTTGCGAAAGGGTCACTGCGAGAAGAGCCAGCTTCTGAAGAGACAGAGCCAGACCGGACGGCCACGATGGAGTCACCATTGGCAACGACACGTTTCTTGGAGCTTGTAGGATGACCCGGATCGGCCAGCTCTTTGGCGGCCAATGCCTGCTGTTTGCTGGACCTTACTGAGTCGGCGAAATGGGTCGTGCATTCGATCCCTCTTCGCTGGCAGTTGGAACACACGGGACCAGGTTTTGATGATGAAGCTGGGTCTGATGCGTCAGCCTTACGCTTTGCAGCGGTCGGATTGGCAGAGGAGCTAGATTGGGTGACGTCGTTACCATCGGCATCTAGCTTGAGCTGAAAATCGCATCCACGTTTAGAGGCTCTGCATTGATCACAACTTATGTTCTGTCGCCTTCGGGTTCGACGTCGTGGAGCTGAACTTGCGCCAGTGGGGTTTGTGCTATCAGAGGGGTCAACGGTCGAAGAGGGGCCTTGTGGCGCCGTTTCGGTGTTGCTGTCAGGGTCGGGATCGTCAGGCACAGCAGAGAGCCTGGCAGTCGGAAAGGTGGACTCAAAGCTTGGGTTTATGAAGTGATCCTGAGAGAGAGTGGAGGAAATGTGATCGGGACTCTGGTGATGGACTCCGTTGATGGACTGATCGGAGGGGAGCGACCAGGGCTGAGAGCTCAAGAGATTTGACATGAGAGCGTTATCGTCCACGCTCAACAGCTCGTCGAGGGCGTCCATGTCGGGCAGGGAGAGTTGTTGGGTGGAAGGCGTGCAGGATGGGTTTGGGAAGATGGGGGCAGCGGAGGGATGCTTGGCGATGTTCATTGACTATACTGGAATAGTCGGAATAGGCTGATAAAGAGCGACAAAAGTGACTGGAGGATGTATGAGTGAGTTCTTAGCTCATGGCCCCGCAGCCGGCAGTGATGCCAGAACTGTGGAACGCAGAGATGAGCGGCGGAACAGGAGCAGGGATAGGATCAGGCACAGAGAGCGGCGAGAGCGAGCTTGATGAGCTTGGTGAGCTTGGTGACAATACTGTGGCCGTTCGCTAATCGAGACAGAGGCACTCGAGGCCAAGCAAATATGTTGGATGTATGTGCTAGTAGCAGTGGTGATATGAGGCGAGTGGATGGTGTGTGTGAGGAATATGGAGATGGTCGAAAGTTGTGGAACAGCTCCGTCGCGCTGATGATGCGCTTGAAAGTGGGGAACAATGGGTGCGGCTTGGGCCAGGTTGGGTTAGGTTGGGTCGCTGCGGGTTGGGAGGGATTGAGCTCAGCTGAATTGTGTGGCGCCGTGCAGAGAAATGCCGTGCAGTCAGGTGCAGTAGCGTGTGCCAGTTGGCCAGTGGCGCAGAGGAGAGGGCCACACGCCAACCGAGTCTGTGCCCCAATTGTGCATTTGAGGGTGCGACTGCCCCGTGTGCGCCCCCCTCTCAGGCGTCTCAGCAGTAAGAGAAAGAGCTATAGCCTTGTGCTAACGGGCCTGCACACTGTAAAAGCCATGATCCAAAATTGCGCGCATTAGAAATGGATGATTGCCGGTCACATTCATCATATGCTCGCTCTCTCCCAATACAGTACTGTAAGTTCTGTCAGCCTTGTGCTGCGACCTCGACTTCCCCGCATTTTGTTCACTGGTTCTCCCCCCCAAGCCGATCCTCCCGCCCAACAAATCCAGGCGAACCGAAGCAAACAAGCCTTGTTCCCTCCACACCTCAACTCTCGTACCGTACCGTACCGTACCGTTCCTCACGCGTGCTCACCCCCCCTTCCCCTTTCTGCACCCTCTCGACATCCCATTCACTGTAGCCTCCTCCTTCCCCCCCCCCTTGCACTGGAGAACCGAGACGACAACTCCAACTGCCTTGGTGGGCTTGCGTTTACCACATTAATGAACCCAAGCCAGACCCAAGATCCAATCTGACAACAAGCTCTCCTCCTGGTTCATGGTGGGCGGACGGTTGCATGCACGTTGGGAAGCCGTCATGCTCTGCCGTGGCTCATCCGGGAATGAAGGCATCCCAGTACGCATGCTTGTGTTCACGTGTGATCTGCCACCAAGGCTCGGCAGAAAGCATTGTGCTGCTATCGCCATCAACTGACTCGCCTTCAGGAAACCGTGCGTGTTTTGCGTCCAACCATGTTCTAGTAGTCGTGGTGATCAAGCAGGGCTGGCAGACGATATCCCTAGTTCATACGCGATTTTTGTGTGAAATGTTTCGTCTTGACGAAAGAAATACATGTTTAAACAGGGAAAACAATCGCAATCGGTTGGAGAGGCCCAGAAAACTCCAAATAGACCTAGGATAAAGTAGATTTTGCCCCTGCTGTCCTGATTCTGTCCAAATAACACGTTTGACTTAGTAATTCCATTCAGATTCAGCCACGTGAACAGCTAATGGGCCCTCGTGTGAAAACTGTTCTCCTTTGAATAAGTTCAAACAATGATTCCACACTTGAGTCGAAGACTTTGTTGAAGAGGAGATATTATGCAGTGAGTATAGCATGACTACTTAAGGTATCAGAACGAAAAATGATCCTCTCTGCGGTCCGCTTGGTTTAACACCCCACCATGCTGCGAGTCCAGTAGTATCACTTGACAGTTGGATATTCACATGAGTCTTTTGGGCGAAACAAACCAAGCTTATCAAATATATTGGAAAATTGGAAGTCATACTGATTTTACCTTTGCTGGCTTGATTTTTTGCCAACCAGGATTGTACCAAGTTAATCTGGGAGATTGCAACAAAAGACAAACAATTTTAGGATGTCGCAAATTTGAAGGGTCATTAGTGACTGAAATTAGCCAATATGAATGTATTACCACAGAGACAGACGGATCGTGTCAGTGCCATAAGAGGGTGCAGATGGGTTATTGCCAACATGAGGATGCCATGAGTTGAATTATTTTATCCCTTCAATACAACACAAAACGTGCCAAAAATTCACAAAGGGGTCTAAATTTTCAACTTTATTTTGGAGTTTGCAATTGTTCCTACACCATGAGCAATAAAGATGAAGAGCAGATCACTATTCTTTCAGAGTTATTTCCTGTTAGTAGGCTAGCTAGGTTCAAATTCGCTTGACCTACCCCACTCAAAGCCTGAGTTGCATGCATCCGTTGACATCTCATCTGAATAGTAGTACTTTTGGAGCAAGAGGCCTTTATGCTCCGAATACGTACCACCAGCTTGCTTACTCCCCGTTGCCCTAACTTGCAACACTCAGTCTGTCTCACAATGGTGCCTAGCTTTCCTTGCAGAGTTGTGATCAGCCTTGAAAGGAGTCAATCAACTGCAGTACCGTGGAACCTTCATACTGATGGCGGCTGCTTGTGTCTTGAGTGGCAAAGGCCATTAATGCTTCACCGACATGTGCGGGAAGTGCTGTATCGCAATGTACTTCAATGCAGTGCGAGAGACAGGACACATGCTTAGTAATGAGCTGTAGATCTCGGGTCTGTACGCGTCGTTGGCCTGCATAAACTCCCGAGTCCCTAAGGCCGTGTTCCGAGTCCCGAAACGGTATGAAACCAACGTATGAGCCGCCGCCCGCGCTTTCGCCATTATGTTACCTTCCTTTCACAGGTTTGTATGTTCGAAAGAGGCCACGAAGCATGTATATATACGGCCATACCCCATTCGTCCCGTCGCATACTAAGGCATTGTAAACAAGTCTGCCGAGCAGAGGAGCGAAGCCACAGAATGTCCCTCTTCGCAATCACGACTGGATCGCCCAGGACACCGTCTCCTACGGCGACGCTGTTGCTCTGCTGGCTGCTGTTGGGCTTCGCCGTCATAGTGTTGGTGCCCGAAGTCAAGCAGAGATTCGTTACACAGGCCCCTGGGCTTGACCAGGTCTTCGATTCGGCACCGTATCTGATGGGATGGAGAAATGAAGTAAGTACACCCTCCCGCATTGACCAGCATTGGTCGTTTGAAGTGCTAATGACGATCCCGTCCTGAATGTGCGATTGCAGACCGGACATATGTTCATTCAAGACCGTATTCAACGAAGTCCAGTCCTCTACGGCTGCCTCCACGTGGTCCCAGCGTAAGTTCTAAAGCATCCAAGTTGGAAGCACTGTCTTACCAAGTCACGGTATCGGAATTGGTCAATCTCTTGTCGGCATAGCATCCTTTGGTGCATACTTTTCCCAATGCAGCTCTCAGAACAGATAAGAAGGAAGAACCCGGCACTTCACAGATGGTCGGGACGAGTCGCCCTAGCTTCCAATGCCGTCCTCGTCATTTCTGGGCTCTCCCTGGCGCCACGTAAACTCTCGTTCACTCACCCGAATCGCTGGCATCTGCATGGCGGTGTCATGCCGACGTTCGAAGTGGCAACAACGCTATTGGCATTCCTCCAAGGCACTGGCATTGTGCAGACCTTTAGATTTGCTCGTAAGAAGCAGTTTGGCCTCCACAAGTCCTGGGCAAACTTCACAGCCATTGCAGGCCTTGCTATTGCAATGCAGAGGGTCGCGATGATTGCAGTCATGTTCGTCGGCGGTCTGCTCGCCATGCTTCCCCACAAAGTACAGCGACGCATGGCAATTCCCGAGGACATCGCAACAATCTCAGCACATGAGATGGCGGCTTTTGCCTTGACAGCTTGGATGTCCTTTGTCGTGCAGCTCATTTGGTTCTACCGGATCAGTAGAGAACCCCAGAAGATTCCTTCAACACCAGCCTCCAAGAAGCTCAAATCGAAGTGACGCTGCCTTGGAATCAGCTCCGATTCTTCAAAGCTATCTATAAATCCTTCAAAGTCCATCCAAAGCAGTGAAACTTGTATTGTATCGTAGCGTATCGACTTGATCTCCTCTTGACAATTTCAGTTTACCAACTCAGCGGCCTTTTCATCGCGCTGCGACTTGTCTGCGAGTCCAGTGTTGGCCGCTGCGAACTTGGACTTTGCTCGAATCGTTTCGCCCTTGACGAACAAGATGAAGGGTAAAGGAGTGATGGCGAACCCGATGAGCGACAGCATCAGTCCAGCCCATTGGGTTCCCATGCCATGGAACATCTGCGAAGCAAAGAGAGGGAAAGATGCAGCGAACATGTTCCTCATGAAACCTTGATTTGTCGTTTGGTAATCGTGCAAGTGTATCGCAAGTCAGAGCTGCCTCTGAAAATCTGATCGCCACACGTCCCAAGTACTCACCTTGTCCAGCAATCGCGCTGGACGAGTAGTCTGCGTAGGCATCGCTAGTGTACGAATACACCGCCAACTGAGATTGTGATTCGTTCAATAGCACCAATTAGTATTCGAGGGTAGCCTTTGATGCGAGGTCTGGGAAATGAAGAGACTCACGAAGATGTGGTAGATTCCGAGAATGATGACGGTGAGGGCGATGATTGGAGCAATCCAGTGAACATGCTCGAACGAAGTCCAGGCAAAGATCATAATGCCAATGGGGAATAGAGGCCCGAACACCATCGCACCGTATAGCCTCGCTTCGGGTACGGGAGTACCGCCATTCTTCGCTGCTGCCTTATCGTACATGCTGTCTTGCCAGAAACCGGTAGCAAAGCCGATGAGACAACCAATGATGAGTCCCAGATAAGGCAGGCCCGCCTTTCCCTCGGACCAGCCATGGATCTCCTGGAAGGTGATCGGGATAGCAGACAGGAAGAGAAAAACGATGCCCCACGCAAAGGAAATCCAAAAGCCAAAGAAGAGTACAACCTATCGGAATTGACAGTCCAAAGGCTCAAACATTAGCTGGGTTCTCGCACTTGTCCAAGGATTGACTCTCTGCTTACCGGCTCGCGGACCAACAGGTAAATCGCTCTGACTGAGGACTCGCGGAACATTTGAGAGATACTGTTCCTCTCGAGCTCACCAGCAGATCGGAAACGCTGGTCCCCTGTGCTCTTCCGTAGCTGTTTTGCCCTCGACGTCAAAATTGCCTGTCCTCGGGTTTCCTTGAGGAAGAAGAGCTCGGCGAAGAAGATAACTCCCGAGAAGATGATATGGATGCGCTGGATCCATCGCCAGCCTAGGTTCTCATCAATGTATCCACTGTACAAAGGTGCGGCAATCGTCGAGAAGATAGCAATGAATGTGAAGAGAGACATGGGCACTGATCGATCCTGGTCATTGAACATGTCTGCGAAAGTGCCACCGACGAGGATTGTGCCGATGGATCCTGTTGCACCCTGGAACATCCTTCCAAGCAGCTGAGTGGCCAGGTTGGTGCCAAACACGAGCATGAATGTGAAAATAGTGAAGAGGCCAAACGCCGATACGTAGATGTACCGTCTTCCTGTAAGCTCACAGAGAGGGGCAAAAAACAAAGGAGCGATCGCACATGCTGTGAGGGACCAAGCATGTGGTAAGTGTTGTCAGCTTCTGGGGAGATCCCAGCACGTGAGGCCTTATCCAACATACCAGCGTTAAACATGAACATGCCCACTTGTCCAGCGACCTCAGAGACTCCAAGCTCTCGCGACATCCTTCCGATACCACTGGAGTAGGCACTTGTTGAGAGACCGATACACAAAGTCATGGTGTTGAGCAAGATAGTGATCACCCATTTTTGTCGCAGGCTCCAATTCATAGGGTTTTCCGGATCGTTTTCGTCAAATTGGACGAGGATGACCTTCGAGTCATCTTCCTCTTCTCCAACATTCTGTTTGTCCGTTGTCAGACAAGAGTTTAGCGATGGCTTTGGAAGCGGGACGAGGCTAGGAACTTACGTGGAGAGAAAGAGCCGGAGTGGTTTGTCCGCTCGCTTCGTTCTCCGAGTTTGGCTCCGTCACATCTTCAGTTCGGTAAACAGACTCTTCGTTGGGTCCCGAGCCTGAAAATATTCCGGCATTGATACTTGTTTTCTTGAAGGGTGCCATGCTTGTACTGACAGCCAGGCAGCGTGGTGCAAGCGGGTCTCGTCGGGTGAGGAAAGACACAGAGGGGGGGGGTAGAGAAAGGAGGATGAGAAAAGCTGGAGCCCCTCTTAAAGATGGGCCGCTGCATAAGTATATATTGAGTTAAGATCTGGGCTGGAGCAGACTAGGAAGCAAACTGATCTGTACAAGGATTGGGGGCCCACACTTGGATCGTTGACCGGAAACTGGCTCCGGAGCGCCATGAGACTAGACTCACGATCGGTCGAGCACGAGGAGGAAGATGGACTGCAGAAGTACGGGGGGTCGCTGGTAGAGTGCCAAGCACAAGAAGAGGATGTCAGTTGTGTTCATTGCATTGGCACCACATGCAGACCATTCCGTCCAGCAGTCAGCGGCCCAGGAGCTTCAATGTCTCGGTTTGTCCAGTACGGAAACGAGCAGAACCAATGAGCAACTTGGCTCACTAGAACGGATTGCGAAGTCCGTGATGGTCAGGGCACGGTTCAGTCCTTGGCTGTGAGGAGGAAATGGCCGAATGGGACAAGGCAAGAGTGAAGCGCAAGGTGTTAGGCCGGACCGGCTAAATCTCTGCCTGGTCGCCTCTGACAGAGTCGATTTTGTTATCTGGAATGTCGAGACACATGCAGCGAATCCTGCGTGTACAGCATGTGCAGTACTGTATCGCAACCGAACGGAGCCCGAGTGGCTTTCGGTGGCTTTATCCATCATAGTGTTTTTTGGGCTTGCACAGGGTAAACCAAGCAAGCTGTCCAGGAGGGCGTCGAAACTCGGTGCGGCAAGTTCGGCAGCCTCGGAGAAATTCTTTCTGTCGGCCAATTACACCTCGCATAACCATGACGTGAGGCAGAACACTAACAATACAGTAACGTCAAAGACAGACACTTCAGGGTCGCAGACAAAAACTTTCCGCTGCGCGCGCATTTTACAGTAGTGTGCCTGCTTCGGGCTTGCTTCGGTGGACATGTTGCCTTGGCTTGAATCGGTTGAGATTCCAAAATACCAGTACTGTAGTACTGTATGTACTGTTCTGAAATGACCACACCAACGCAATAGTGCTGGGTCCCAGTACTGTATCACCACAACTGTTCAGTACAAAGCTCGCAGGGGCAGGCTTCTCGGTTGGCCGCCACACATTGCTGTGGCTCAAGCCACATCACCAAGCCATCTGCATCTCGGCGGGACTTACGGAGCCAAGTTGAGGATCGAATCACATCTCGCTCCATTACAGTATTCCATTCTTGCAGCACTGGTCATCCACGGTGCATCTCGGCACATTCGTCTGATACTGAACTAAGGATCGAGCGAACGGAGCCGAAAAAAGTCAGACCAATTTCCATGCCATCGTGGTCATGTTTCACAGACAAGAGGAGCGGTGCATGAAGCCGAACTAGCGCAAGGCTTGTTTGGATTTACAGATTAGATATGGGCCCCAAAGTCGTTCACTTCCGGTTCTTGAAGGAATGCGGAGAGCTGAGCCTCGAGCTCAGGATCCAATTGGAGCTTGTAGGACTTGAAGGTACCAGCGATGCCCTTGATCGATGCCACGAGGGCTGTTTCCACGAGCGATGTACCTGACTGTGTCCAGGCCTGAGAAAGCTCGCGTGACACCTGACCCTTTGACATCTGAGTCTCGTCCGAACGCTCTGATTCATTCGTGCTTCGTGCCGACTTGATTTCTCGTTCTAGTTTGTCGTCGAGGACCGCAGCTTGCTTCCACAGGTCTTGGCGCAAGGATTTGAGCTCTTGCCCGAGCCCTAGAAGAGAGCGCATCACCTTCCTGATATCTCTCTGAACGCTGCCGAAAGGATCCTCGTCCAGACTGTGCTGAAGTAGATCCTTGAGCGATAAGATGGCCCACAAGAGCCTGGCACTGTCACGCCCTCCAACAGTCAGAGCTTGCAGAGCTGGGCATGACTCAAACAAGTAGAATCGCCATGATGGTGGGCACAGCGCGTGCCGAGCGTCCGCTGGAGCGTTCCGCCAAACAGCGCCGACGGTTGCAAAGAGTGCGCCAACGATGGTTTTACGCCGTGTTGCAGACGAGATAGCGTTTGCCGGAGGTGCAGGCTGGCGACCTGCAGAAACAGTGTGAACGTCCGTCTTCTGGGCCTGCTGGCCGCGAGCGAGAGCATCCCACACACTATCAGATCCAGTTTCTTGAGCCTGTGCTGACTTGGCGGGGTCTGAAACCGGCGTTTGCGAGGTTCGGATGGTCGATGCGATGCCTTTGCAGGCCATGTTGGTGCGTTCCTGCTCGACGATCTTGAGACAAGCCGAGCTCAGCTCTAGCCATGCAGAGCGGTCGCTTTGAATGTCCTTGAAGATGGTGATCCTCGCTTGACTGTCCATGGCAGCGATTCTATGGAGCTCGGAAAAGGCATGATGCGAGAAGAACAGGCTTTCATCAGAGGTACCGCTGTAAAGGATTCCGTTCGGATCCTTTGTAAGCTTGCTGACCGGCGAGAGTGACTGCGAGAGATAAGCGTCAACGAGGATGTAGGCAGTGTCGACAGCTGTAAGGGCGGCAGCATCGAAAAAAGCACTTCGGAGCAAGACATGGAAGTAGCCGAAGCGTGGTCGGAAGGACGGGACGAGGATCCGACGAACGATGCCTCGATGTCCGACGATTGCGAGTACGATGCTCCACAAAGACTGTCGGATGACAAGGTAGACGATGAGGAGGGAGGCGCCCAAGGACACGCCAACGAAGGCAGCCAGTGGTGCTCTCTTGAAGAAGGTGACACTGACGCGATCCCTGAGCGAGTTGGCGTCGTTTGCAGCGATTCCCTGGCGGAAGGGGGAGAAGGAGTTGAGACTCGAGGAAGGCCAGATGCGGAAAAGGAGGCAGTAGACAGCTCCAGCGACAGCACTCTGACCGACGATGAACAGGAAGCGCTCATTGATGTAGTAGGCACCATGCGAGGATACCCAAACCTGTGGTGACCATTCGGCTTTGAGACCGTGTAGGAAAGTGATGGTGAGACAGTGGAGAGCGGAGAGGGCGGCAAAAGCGGCGGAGTGTAGACCGATAGTGAACCAGGACGAGGGGTATTGGAGGATGGCGGCAAGCTGTTCGGCGCGTGTCTTTGCTGCGGAGCTAGGCAGTCGTGATGCAGATGAGAGCTCGCGCTTGCGAGCGACTACAAGAGGCAAGACGCCTAATGAGAAGGACAGAAACGAGCCGAGGATGGCGATGGGATGGAGCAGGGCGAGAGGTTGTGCGAGAGAGACAGAGAGGAAAGCATGGCTTGCGACCAGTGAAAGCACGAGGGCTCGCACCTGTCTCTGTCTCAAGGCAAGCTGTTCAAGGGGAAAGGAGAGAATGAGACGATGCGGAAGCCAAAGCGGGAAGGAATGCAAGATCTTCTCTTACCTTGATTAGGCCCTGAAAAGACGGAGGAAGCTGGGCCTGTGGCACACCCTCGAGACCGTTGGGCATGCTGAGCTGGTCCTCTTCTCTTTCGGGGGATGCGTGTGGTGTGAAGGCACGCTTGAGTGTTGGTCTAGCGTAAGTCCCGAGTCGGGTCGGTTTTGTGTCGTGCATTTTGTTGTTGCTTTGGCTGTTCTGTTTTTCTTCGCCTCTGAACTGAAAGTGGAGCAGGTCAACAACGCGTCTCGATGGTGACTTCTCGTACGGAACATGCTTGTTCTCATCAGTTGACAGGCGGGTGGTGATCGGGTCAGCACGGCTGCGCTCTCTGGCAAGGACCCAATTTTTTTCTTCAAGAAGAATTGGAAATGCTAGTCAGCCAGTCCAGTGTCTCCACACCACGGCTTGTGTGCTCGACTCGTAGTCGTCCGCTCTTCTTTCATCACCATCTGATCCTCTGCCTCTCGAAAAGACATGGTCGCCTCTCCCCTCGTGCGAAGCTCGGCGACTGGCCGCCGGGCCATCAACAGGTTGCTCTCTTCCTCCTCTTGCTCATCCGCTTGCCCTGCCACTTCGACTTCGACTTCTTCTGCACCAAACCACTCGTCCCTCGGCCCCACAGCGCGCCAACTCCACACCCTGCCCCCCACGCCTGAGATTCTCCAAAGAGGCTGTGCTCCCTTCCTCTCCGACCGCACCGTAAAGCAGATTGCCCAGACATGGCAGGGCGGTCTTCTCCAACTCTTGAACGAGCAGGTGCGCGGCACCGAGTATGCCACAGCCAGCATCGTCGAGACTGTCATTGGCCTCTCTCAGAACCGCGAAAAGATTCTCGCGTTCAACTACGCTTCTCAGGCGCTGAACAATAGCTTTTTCCTCTCGAGCATCGTAAGTGTACATTTCCAGTCGGTCACTTGGTCACTTGCACCCCAGACCCGACCATGTCTGACACTTTTCTCTTCCGTCTTGCCCTGCTCTGCTTTGATCCTCAACAGGCCCCCCAGGATCGTCTGCGTAGCCCTTCCCCATTACCAAACGTCTCGGCGGCGATCAGCAAGTCATTCGGCAGCTACCCAGAGCTGTGCCTCGCCTTTTCGTCCGCTGCTTTCGGCATGTCTTCTAGCGGCTGGGTCTGGCTGGTCGCGGACAGGACCAGAAACCTTGCAGTGGTACCAACTTTTGGTGCGGGAACGGTGATCGTCCAGAATCGTCATCAGCATGGCAAGAAGTTCCTCCTGCCGAGCATCAATGATGAAGCAACTGGAGTCTCCCCCTCCACATCCACATCCACAGACAAGGGCCGGGCACCAGACACCCTAATCCCAGCAGGCCTAGGCCTCACCGAAAAGCCCGGACAGGAACTCTATCCCCTGCTTGCGCTCAGTGTGCACGAACACGCCTGGCTCGAAGACTACGGCATCATGGGCAAGGAAGAGTACCTGACTCAATTCTGGAACTGTGTCAACTGGGACAAGATCGAGGAGCGTTACGTTGAATACTTTGGCGAGAAAAGGAATGCACTGGCGTAGCTGTGACCTGTGACGGACGGCACACGATCGCTGGATTGAACCGACCCAATGTGTACAAATTGGTACTCGCTCTGTAGAATACCAAGAGTCAAAGCAATTTACCAAGTACGTTCGTTGCCTTGAAGCGAAGCGTGCGTCCAAGTGTGCAGACTGGGACAAGGCCAGGTGCGCTCATGAGATTGGCTCTGTACATGACGAAACGCTGTTACGGACGGCAGATTGCGGCCAGCTCACGGCAGCCAACAAGCGCTGAGGACTACAGTACTGTAGTGCAGGAGAGAGTCAAGTCTGAAGCCCAAATCGAATCGCCATGTGGCGTAGGCTGTAGGCTGAAAGCTGGCAGGCTGAATCCTTGTCAGTTTCGGCAGGGCCGAGGGGCTGTGCCGCCTTTTTTCGTGTCGTTGATGCGTCTGACTCGCGGAGGGGGCGTTGCGCGGGGCGCAATAGGTGGGCGTTGGCACAATAAATGCCGAGCCGGAAGGCCAGGCAGGCCAGGCCGGGCTAGGCCAGTCAGATAACCCACCCACGCGCGCTGTGTGTGTGATGCAGTCTTTGCTGGATTTCTAAAAGAAGGAAAAAAAAAAGGGGGAGCTGGAGGGGCAGAGGTGAGCCCAAGCCCCGCGACTCTCGACTCGTGGACGTGCTTGGCGGTCAATGCGAGCCCGACCCCGAAACCTCGAGCTTCAAGTTACTTGCTCACAACCTCGCTTGACCAGCCTGCAACCTGCAACCTGTAACCTGTAACCTTCACTCTAGAAGAACCGGCTCCTCAAAAGATCACTTGCCAGCCAGACCACCGGCCGACACCGACACCGACACCCACAACCCACACCCACACCCACACCCACACCCACACCCTAACCCACACAGACACACACATACACACCGACATTCCACACAGTCACACTCTTGCCCACGCTCAGATACTCCGCTCCTCTGCTTGTCACCGGATCCCTCTTGGCTTTCGGTCTCCGTTCCATATCCAGCAGTGCAACTAGATCCACCTCTCCACCAACGCCCGTCCAGCTTGCCCATGCGTGGATGAGCGCGCACTCTTCATAGGTACCTTTGAGGTGTCCAATTGCCAAACCCAACCCAACACCTTAGCTGCTCTTCTTCGTTTCCTCCCGTCGGCCTCGTTTTCAGCGCTCTCAGGGCTAGGATATCCCTTCAAGTATCCCATCATGCTCAAGAGGAACGCAGCAGCACGGGGCGCCGGTGCCGCTCAGTCCCCCACAGCGGGTTCCGTCGATGGTCATGGTCCCGCCTCACTCTACAACTCATCCTCCCAACAACAGCAAAGTGGAGCCACCCCCAACTTTGAGCTCTCGGCCGATGGCATGTTCTCCGCCGCTGATGTACAGTTGAACGAGCCGACTCGCCACCAGCCGCTGCATGACTTGGACCAGGCCCGCGACTCTCGGTCTCGATCCGTACCTCCACAGTCTCTCTTTGACCGCAGGACCACTGATGATACGAGACGGTTGCCTCCTATCGACACTTTCCAGCTTCCTAACTCTAAGAGGAGGAATTTGTTTGATGAATCAGAAAAGAGACCAACAAGCCCGCAGTAAGTTACATTGAATCCTGTCACTCCATCGTCCTCTCAAGGCCCAATACCCTAACTCTTGTGCTTTGTCTCTCTCTCTCCGTCTGCCTGCGATAGTATCACGTCTGCCACACCGACAAGCGCAAGACATCAGCATCTCTTTCACGACCGACTCGGCTCATCCACAGCCACGAACAGGGTTGCATCACCTCTGCAAGATGCAGGCCCAGAAACGACCAGCACATACAATGGCAGCTTCAAGTCCCGTGCGAACAAGAGCCCCCCGCCAGGTCGGCTTTTAAGCCCTCCGCTCCGCCAAACCAGCCTAGGTCGAGCCGCTGTCAACGCTGCTCAGTCGCTCATGGATGCAGTCGCTGGTAGAGTCTCACCAGCAAACTTTCAGAGTCGCAATCCTCCAATCGATGAAAGAGACAGCATCAGCGATGATGAAGCAGGTAAAGGCCATGGCAAGAAGGCAGCCGGCAGATTCACGCCCATCACCACACACAAGAGGGCAAGCGACAGTCTGGCTGCTTATGCTCGCGAAAAGTCTCCCCACATCTCTTTTCAAGACGGATCCCGCCATCAAGGCATTGTCGCTGAGCCCGAAGAGATCATCGAAGGGTTTAGCGGTAATGTCGAATGGCGGGCCAGTATCTCGGAATCTAGAAGGGCCACTCCCGCTGCATACCGCCCACGTCCTGGAACACCTCGAAAGCGAGGCAGTGGTGGCCAGACGGCCGCCCACGATGACAGCACGGATATCCGTATTCCATCGTCCCGCTCAACGTCCCACTCGATTCACATAGGCTCACCTATTGTTGTGCCACAAGCGCGCAGAGGTGCAATCACCTTGCGTCCAAGGAGAAAACGGCGCTCTTCTCGCCCCACCAAGCCACAGCTTACTGCAAAGCAGCAGTGCATGATCTTCCTTGCATCTCTCGTCAGAGCTGTCAAGCTTCTGGCCAGTCCCGTCGAACTTGGCCATCGCATACGGGAAGGCTGGATTGACGCCAAGATCGGCTTAGATGAGGCTTTTCGACATCCTGTATCTGGTGCTCGCTGCTGGTGGCCGCCATGGCTTGAAGCGTACGTGCCTCTTCTGATTTGGCTAGGGATCAGCCTTTCCAGCACAGCCCTGGTCATCACTTTCCACACCCAGGTTTTCACTGGCCTCGATCATCTAGCCACTTACCTTCAACAGCTTGGGCTTACCGGTCGCGTGCTGTTGGGCTCTCTGATCTTCATAACAACCTTCCGTGAGTATTTCGGCCAAGGCCATTTCACAGCTCCGTGACTTTGTGCAGCGGATCTTAATGCTAACAACACTGCACGTATCTGTTGTGCAACGTTTCGTTCAGCCCCTTTGCCCCTCTATTCGACCCTGATCATACTCTGCGGGTTCGCGTTCGGTCTTTGGCAGGGATTCATCATTTCGTACATTGCCGCCCTGTCAGGTGCCATCACCGTCTTCCTTCTAAGCAGGTCCCTGTTGAAAGACTGGATGGTGAATCTGCTCAACAAAAGTGGTGGTCTGAAGAAGGTGAGTCGACTAGTGGCTTTACAGGAATCCCTTTTGTCTTGCCTTCTGACCCTTTTGCACCTCTTCTAGGTCGTCCGAGCGATTGAGAAACAGCCGAAGTTGTTGTTCCTCGTCAGACTTGCGCCTTATCCGTACAATCTGATGAACACATTGCTCGCCAGCTCTCCGACGCTCACGTTGAGGACGTACACGACTTGCACAGCGCTCGCGTTGCCCAAGCTCTTAGTGCATACGGGATTGGGAACTTCGATCAAGAATTTTGCGGCGTACAATGGCGCAAAGACAGATGGAGAAATCAGTAAAGACGACCGAGAGGCTTCAAGAACTGCCGAGACTGTTAAACACGTCGCAGGATTTGTCGGTATCGGGCTTTGCATTGGCATTTTCCTTTACCTATTTTGGGTGGCTCGTCGCGCAGTGGATGACCTGGATGACGAGGGAGATGATGGTCTGGACGGCTCTGATGAAGAGCTCTTGTCATCAGACATGGAAGAGGGTGCTGACGACACGGGTCGAGCTACGTACGACAGCGGCGAAGAAGGCGTTGACATGCGCGAGCATTACGGTCCAGGGAGTCGAGGATTCCGAAACGGCTATGCGCCGGTGAGCTCTTTGGAGGACCGAATGCGGGATCATATGCGGCACTCGGTTGTGCTTTTTGAGGCTGGGCCCAGCGCGAGGGATGAACACGAGCTAGGCGGGCGCTCGAGCAGCCTGAGTGGAAGCGGAAGCGGCGGTCCATCTTTCGACCTGGCCGAGAAGATTGCCGAGATGGAAGCTCACGCTGAAGTGATGGAACTCGGTGATCAGTCGTCGGGCAAAGCTCAAGGGGGACTGGGAGAAGGCATCTCGATTGGGCCGGGCCGAGGGGCGGATGGCGCTGGGGGCCACGACAAGGGCCTGTAGTGCGTCAAGGATAGAGCTGTGACGGGGATGGCTTGGGTGAACGAGCAAGACAAGCGTGTTGTGCCATGCTCATGCTGTAAATACAGAAGAGACTCGATTTGCATTCGATTCTTGGGCATTGTTGGCATGTTGATATTCCCTCACAAGTACAAGAAATGACATAGAAAGCCATGGGTCGGTTTTTGCAAGATTGTTCTCATGCTGCGGATTGGAGAGATGATGGCTAATAATGGCTAATGGCTAAGCTAATGGCTAATGGCTAAGTTAATGGCTAATGGCTAAGTTAATGGCTAATGGCTAATGGCTGGAAGGAGGGTGGCCTGCTTTGCTGGTCCAGGACGCGCACTCAGCGCGATGCAAGCAGCAGAGAAGCGCGTGCGGCGGCGGGAAGCGGTAGAAGGGCGGGCGGGCGGTCATGGCAAGCGAAGAAGACACTTTTCTCCTTTGCACTTGACCATCTACCGAACCCTTTTTAGTGTATACCTTGGCAGCCTGCATCTGGGTCTCACTTGATCGATCTGCGATACTGTACCTCGTTGGATGACAATTTGGCTGCTCCGCTCTTTCTCTGTCGGACTTGTTGAAAGCACGTGCAGACCGTTGTTGCTCAACCAGCAGTTTGGTGGTGCCCTGCCTCGAACGCGATCACTCCATCCAGGCAGGCTTCCTCTTGGACAAGCGAACGGCTCCCGGATCCTACATCAAACTCAAAGCTTCTCCTCTCATACCACCCTCCGTGCTGCTGCAACGACAATGGCACAAGAAGCCCCTCAGAAGAAGGCCAAAGGCGAGGGTTCTGGTGAGTTGCTGCTGGATTCTGACTTGTGACGACGAAAAAAAAAATACTGTACACGCAACACTCCACTTTGGGTGCCCGTGCGTCGGGCTTTAGAAAGGCGAAAGGTGAAAGAACACGGCGGGAAATCGAACAACGAGAGAGGGAAAGAAAAAAGGGAAAAAAGAAGAAAAGCTGTTGAATCGAAATCAATTGCGCTGCGCAGCCGATTCCAATCTGCCGTTACCGTACCATATACCATACAGTGCTGTACTGTTCTGCAGACACGACGCTACGGCCAAGCTGACACTCTTCTCTTCTCTCTTCTCCTCCTCCTCATCATCATCCACCCCACTTGCTCTTCATCGTCATGCCAGAGCACATCATTACCCACTCTGGCACCTTCCACGCCGACGAGGCCCTTGCTGTCCACCTCCTCCGCAAGCTCCCCCTCTACCGCGATGCTCCCCTCACCAGAACCCGCGACCCGGCTGTGATTGACTCTGGCTCAATCGTCGTCGACGTTGGTGCCGAGTACGACCCAGCACGTCACCGCTACGACCACCACCAGAGGGGCTTCACCGAGGTCTTTGACGACAAGCACACCACCAAGCTCAGCAGCGCCGGTCTCGTCTGGAAGCACTTTGGCAAGCAGATCCTCTCTGCCCATCTCAACATTCCCGAGCAAGACCCGGTCACTGACCTTCTCTACATCAAGCTCTACGACGACTTTGTCGAGGCCATCGATGCCATCGACAACGGAATCTCCCAGTATCCCTCAGAGCTCAAGCCCGCTTACAAGTCTCGCACCGACCTCTCGGCCCGCATCGGCTACCTCAACCCTTCCTGGAACGAAAAGTCGGACAACTCGATTCTGGACAACAAGTTCCAGCAGGCTTCCCTCCTTGCAGGCACCGAGTTCTTCAACCGCGTCGACTACTCGTTCAACTCGTGGCTTCCTGCCAGGCAAAAGGTGCTCGACGCTGTCAACGCCCGCAAGCAGTACCCTGCAGGCGATCCTCAGGGCAGGCTCATTGTCTTTGACGAGTTCACCAGCTGGAAGGACCATCTCTTCAAGCTCGAAAAGGAGCTTGACATTCCCGATCCCGAGAAGCCCATCTACATTGTCTACCCCGATGAGTCCGGCAAGTGGCGTATTCAGGCCGTTCCCGAGTCGCCCGAGAGCTTCGTCAGCCGCAAGGCCCTTCCCGAGGCCTGGAGGGGCATCCGCGACCAGCAGCTCAGCGAGCTTACCGGCATTCCCGACTGCATCTTTGTTCACCAGAGCGGATTCATCGGTGGCAATGCGACAAAGGATGGTGCCTTGCGTATGGCCCGAGATGCCCTAGGCGGCCCTGGCGCTGCCGCCCAGACGGCTTCGTTCTCTAGCGGAGCACCTACTACTGGAGCTGCTTCTGGATCCCACACCCATGATCATGGAGAGCACTCCCACAGCCACGGTGCAAGTGCCCAGGAGCACGGCCACACTCACGACATTATGGACCACCCCGGCAAGTTCAAGGACCGCGACCTTCCCAACTATGAGGGTCGAAACTGGAACGAGCGTGCCTTTACCATTGGTATTGGTGGTCCCGTAGGCTCGGGCAAGACTGCACTGCTTCTTTCGCTCTGCCGCAGGCTGCGAGACGAGTACAACATTGCTGTTGTGACAAACGATATTTTCACCCGAGAGGACCAGGAGTTCCTTCGTAGGAACAGTGCCTTGACACCCGAGAGCAAGATCCGCGCTATCGAGACGGGAGGTTGCCCGCACGCCGCCATTCGAGAGGACATTTCGGCAAACCTTGAGGCCTTGGAGCAGCTTCAAGCCGAGTTTGAGACTCAGATGCTGTTTGTCGAGAGTGGAGGAGACAACCTGGCTGCCGCTTACAGCGTTGAGCTGGCCGACCTTCACGTCTACGTCATCGACGTGGCCGGAGGTGACAAGGTGCCACGAAAGGGTGGCCCCTCTATTACCCAGTCTGACATTCTCGTCATCAACAAGATTGACCTAGCTGAGCAGGTCGGTGCATCGCTCGAGGTCATGAAGCGCGACGCGGACAAGATCCGTGACGGCGGGCCCGTGATCTTTACGAGCGTCAAGCACGGCGACGGTGTGCAGGGTGTTGTCGACTTTATCCTGGCTGCCAGGCGAATCGCTGGCGCTGACAAGGCTGGCAAGCCGCTCGCCAAGTAAGAATAGTCTCAGCGGTCACGTTATGTGAGACTCTTCCGAGCAAGGCCTCTCTTGCAGTTTGTAGGATGCACTTGTCAGGATGTGTACGAATCAAGAAGCTTGGACAAAAAGCAGTTGAAAGGGAATAATGCGAAAAATGTTTCAATTTCCAGTGTGAGAAGAACAAAAGCAAATACAAGCTGCTCAGAGCTTGGAAGGGCGAGGAGCCTTGCCTTCGGAAATGTCGACAATCTGGAACATGGCATTTGCACAGAGGGGGAATTTCGAGCCATAGACAGCGGCTTCAGCTGAGGAAGCCTGGCCCTGAGCGTTTCGGGCGGCGATGCCCTGAGAAATGACAGCGAGGCGGAACCAAGCCCAAGCCTCGGCGGAAGCCCATCGGTCAATCGGATAGGGACGACCAGCAGCTTTGCAGTAGACTTGGAGGAGCTGGTCCTTGGTGGGTACGGGGCAATCAGCTTCTGAGAGCCCACCGAGAGAGAGGAGCAGCTCGCCGCGCTTGCGAGCCTCGACAAACTCGTCTGGCGAGTTGGCACTGGCTGGATTGCTGGAAGGTAGAGAGAATGGCTGCAGAAGGTTGGCAAGGTCCGAAAGCGGATGGCCCCGTGTTGAGAGTTCCCAGTCTAGCAGACCGATGACCCGAGGCTCTGTGGGATGGAAAATCTGCGCGGATGTCCCCGGTGGTAATGTTAACTTATGGTACAGAAGGTTGTTGGGTTTCTGTTACTACATACCAGGTTGTCAATCTTGTAGTCTCCGTGAATGAGGGTGTTCTCGTCTTTTGGCATGTTGGACTTGAACCAGCTGAGGAACTCGTCGATGCCTGGAATCTGTCCAACCTGTTTGCCCGTCTTTTCATCCTCGGCCATGGCCTGCATTTTGGAGATACCACCGAGCAACTTCATCTGACGGACGTAAAAGTCGGCTGGCTTTCCGTACTTTTCTAGGCCAACCTTGGCAGGGGTGAGACGGTGGAGAGCAGCGAGGGTGCGCATGGCCGAGTACCAGCACTCGACACGTTCCTTCTTGGGAAGCTCGAGCATGCGATAGTCGGCAAAGATACGACCTTCGACAAACTCCATGACGTAGAAGTTGGTGCCAACGATGGCCTTGTCCTCGCAAAGACAGTAGACCTTGGGTACGGGGACGGCGTCTGGGTGGTTTGAGCCACCGGGCAAGGAGGCTGTGTAGGTGCCGAGTGCCTTGAGGATGCGGTACTCGCGCTCGACAGCATGGGCGGTCTCTGAAAGGAGCTCACCCGGAGGCTTCTTGCGCAGCACGTATCGCTTTTTGCTGCAAGTGTGCGAGAGAGGAGACGTTCAGAGGATGCAAAAGAGGTACATGATAACAAGGCAAGACTCACTTTTGGTCGAAAAGGACATAGGTTGGGTTGCTCTGACCGTAGGAGAACTGCTTGACATCGACAGGACCAGCGATCTCGGGAACGTTCTCTGGAGAGGCGGCGAAGGTTGAGAGTGGGTTCGGTTTAGTCGCCGAGCGATATGGTCAACTTGAACCAGGACGGGCTGGACTCACGTTTCAAATAGTTGTTGAGCCCATCAACGTTGATGGGGTGGCGGACCTCGCCAAACTGCTGTCCGACTTTCTTTGCTTCCGGCATGTCTGTGGGTAGCTTGGCTGGTTCCGATCCAAAGTCTAGTGGGAGAGTTGGGAGTGGGAGAAGTATAGAAGCAAGAGATAGACAAGTTGAAGCAAGAGATAGTCAAGTTGAGGCTGTCGGCCAGTCCGCGTTCTTGGCCTCTGCCATTCTCGTCTCGGCACTGAATGCAACCGCTGCGTCGGCTGCGCGGGTCGGGTGCCCCGGCAACTGGGGCATCCGGGGTGACCGGACAAGTGCAAATGCATTCTCACTCCTCACTCCCCCAGTCACTCCCCCAGTCACGGTCACGGTCACTGCCAATTTTCCCATCCCGAATCTTTCTTGCCTCGCTCGCTGGCCTGTGCGGGGCAGCTTCAGTAGAAGCATTCCCCCACAAATCACACACAAACCCCGCACGCCATCACACTCACTTACGCAACGTCCAAGCTCTACCTCAACCAGAGAAAAGAAAGAAAAATAACACATTACCACGTACGGGCATTGGAAATCCTAAACTACTGTGACAGGACGAGGTGAGAGCGACTTTGAAAAGAACAGAAACGGCCATCCGAGACAATCGCAGGCCTTTGGATATCGAGAGGAAAGTAGCAAACAACCAGAACAGGCCCTAAGGACTGTTTGCCTTTATCGTGAGCGTATCGTCCTATCCATCTCCCAGAGTCACCGCCGCTCCAGACCTCTCGTCCCGCCTCTATCGTGACAGACGGACGGAACGAACAGGAACCTAGAACAAGTTGATGAGGCCTTTCGAGCGCGCTCCGAGAATGATCGAAATGACGAGTACCAGGAGGGTAAGGTTCCTCCTCATTGAGACAGGCTCTTATCCCAAAGTGTGAGCCAAGCAAGTACGGGTGAGCAAGAGGAAAAGCGGGGAAAGAGGGGAAAGAGGGGGCCGAGTGTAAGCGAAAGTGCGCCATGGACAGGTAGAATGTGCCAGGGAACAAAAAGTGGAAAAGCAAGTTAAAGAAGAATAAAGAGAAAAGAAGAAGAAAGAAAAAAAATGCGACTTAGTTCTCGACTCGGAAACGAAAGGCAACACATGCCTACAAGTGTGCAACATGACCATCCTGTCCGCTGTCCGAACCTCGGCCAAGACGCTATCCAACTCAACCTGAAACCAACCAACATCTAAGGGGGAGATCGAGCCAATGCTACTCACCTTCTGCGTCACGCTCACGTGTGGGTTCTTGGGGCGCGAAAAGTTCATCGACTTGCCCGAGACGCTGGTGAGCCTCTTCAGGTTCGCGTCGAGGTATGGCGGGTATCGTGCCGACATGACCGCCTCAATCACCTTGCCCAGCAAGCCAGACGAAGGCGCATCCAGGGTGGCGCGCTCGTGGCTGAACGTGTCAAAGCCGTTCTTGCCGTGGTAGTTACCGTATCCCGAGGGACCAGTGCCGCCGAACGGAAGTCCCTCAACCGCAAAGTGGAGCAAAGTGTCACCCTGGACCGCAGCACCGGATCGCGTGTTGTCGAAGAAGTAGTCCTTGACCTTTGAGTCACCGGCAAACAAGTACAGCGCCAGAGGCTGGTCACGAGCGTTGATAAAGTCAGCAGCCTCCTTGACATCCGCGACGTTCAAGATGGGCAGGATGGGACCAAAGATCTCTCCCTGCATAATCGCATCTTGAGCAGTCACGTTCTTGACCACCGTAGGTCCAAGAAGCTTCTCCGACTCGACAGAGTCGCCACCAACAACAATCTCGCCCTTAGTGTCGGAAAGCATCGCGGTGAGGCGCTTCCAGTGGCCAGCATTGACGATCCTCGCGTAGCTAGACGAGCCCTTGGCGCCACCGTTGGGGAAGAACTGGGTATAGGCCTTCTTGAGCTCGTCAACAAACTTGTCCTCAATCTTCTTGTTGATCAGAATGTAGTCAGGAGCGATGCAGGTCTGACCGCAGTTGACAGCCTTGCCCCAAAGAATGCGCTTGGCGGCGATCGAGAGGTCGGCCGACTCGTCAATAAAGACGGGAGACTTGCCACCGAGCTCGAGCGTGGTGGGGCAGAGCCACTTTGCGGCCTTTTCAGCGATGATCCTGCCGACGGTACCGTTACCAGTGTAGAAGATGTGCTCGAATCGCTGGTCAAGGAGGGCAGTGGTCTCGGGAATGCCACCGTTGACGATGCGGCTGGTCTCGAGGTCCATGTACTTGGGCCAGAGGTCGGCAATGAGCTTGGCAGTGTTGGGGGAAACCTCCGAAGGCTTGAGAATGGACGTGTTACCGGCAGCGATGGCGGCAACCATGGGACCAAGCTGGACAGTGAGCGGGTAGTTCCAGGCGCCAATGACGAGGACAGTACCCTTGGGGTCCTTCCTGACAGCACGGCCATGCATGGCCCAGGCAAGGCCGGACCAGGGCTTGACGGGCTTGGCCCACTTGTCAAGGCTGTTGACGGCCTCGACAATCTCGTTCTTCATGCCATGGACCTCGGCAAAGATGGTCTCAAAGCGGGAACGGCCAAGGTCCTTGGAGAGGGCCTCGACGAAAGCCTCCGAGTTGTCCTTGACGAGGAAGGCTAGCTGCTTGAGCTGGTTCTTCCTGTACTCGAGCGAGCGCGTCTTGCCCGTGAGGAAGACGGCACGAAGGTCGGAGACAATCTTGGGGATGTCGTTGACGGGGGTGAAGACCAGCCCCGCTTCCTGAACCGGGTTAGCCATTATGGTTGAATGTGCTCAAGTGCGGAGAACAGAGGTGGTGAATTGGGAGCGGGTCGAGCGGATTATTTGACAGGGAGAAGACGTGGAGGAAGGAAGAGACGTTGTCGAAGCGAAGGAGACTCGACTGCGGTACAGTATTATGTAGGAAAAAAAGGAAAGCCCAGAGTGAGTGGGGAAATAGTGGGATGGAGGAGGCAAGGGCGGAGTTAGCGAGTGAGAGGAATCTGAATAATGAGCGTGATTGACTCTGTCAGCTGGAATCAGCTGTTAGCAAGGAACTGAACTCAGCGCAGCCAAAGTGTGTGAGGAGGTACGGTCAAGGTAGAAAAGCATTGGCCAAGTCGCGTCTCGTCTCGTTACCTGCCAGGTCGGTCCGGCTACTGATGCTCACGAGCTCAGCCGGTGGGCACGCTGAGCCAGTGGTGTGACTTGCCGCACGAGCCGACGTCTCAATTTCGCTCGCTAATTCCAAAGGCGCGGGCGGGCCACAAGCCAGGCAGGCGGCATGCCACTTGGCAGTGACAGAGCAAGTGGCTTTTAACTGTACAGTAACCCAACTGGCATGCAACCCCGCGCTGCATTGCGGCTCCAGAGCCGGTCTGGGGAAATACCCACATTTCTCCAGCTCTTCGCTTGGGTCGTTTTTCATTGTGGCTGCCGCAGTACAGTAGACAGCGCTGAGCAAACACTCTGATCCCAGACACGGGCCCCCTCTTGGTCATGCATGAGCGATAATCTGACAGGCAGAAAAAAGTATCCGAGGTCTCTTAGCCAGCTCTGGGCCCCAACGGAGGTTTTGTGATTGGGTGAAGTGGGTGTGTCACGCCCGCCTCGTCATGCCACATTACTGTATCTGCCTTTATTGTATTACAAGAGGGACCAAGGTGTTGCGGGGAAAGTGGTGGTGGTTGGGCTGCGCATGTCAATGTTCAGTCAGTGCCTGCTTTACCCCGCAAACCAACGTGGCTCTGGCCGGTACTGTGTAGGTTACTTGCGCTGTTTTGCCACATGCGTCAGAGTGTGTGTGTGTTCTGCATTCGGTGGCAATTCTGTCTGCCAAGGCATTGATTGCAGCAGCAATCGCTTCCGTCTTGGGGTTGAATTCTGCATCTCAAGTGCCTCCAGCACGGGACGGCTCCGAAAGTTCAGAGCAGGCAGGCAGTCAAGCTGCTTCACAGAGTTCGATGCTTGCTCGTAGGTGAACGATAGATTTGGGTTTAAGGTGTCGTGCCGAAACAATCGGGAGATTCCGATCGGGTCTTCTGGGGGTAATCGGGGGCGTCAAAAAAAAAGGGGCGCATCTCTATTGCTGGTAAAGTGGAGGCAGGCAGGCAGGCAGACAGGCAGACCGGCCAGCTTGGACCCTGCCGCGATGATGCAGCAAACAGCACACAATCAGCACTCACACAGCACAGCAGCCAGCAATTTGACAGCGTCTAAGTTACTCCCATCACCTCATCCCATCCATCCGCCATCATCGCCTACCAAATACCCCTCCTTTGATCTCCTTTCCCGCAACTTCTTTGGGTACAGATTTGCCACAGCACTCAAGTTCCTTTCCCAAATCCCCCAATTCTCCTCCTCCCATGGCTTCCGGCTCACAGCAAGACGGGAACAGCTCCAGTATCCCAGCACCTGCGCCAGCAGCAAGTCGAGGCCCCAACGCCTCTTCCATACCAGCATCGTCAAGTACCACTTCCAGCAATGTTCCAGCAGCAGCAGCAGCCACCACTTCCAACCTGCCAAGGAGTACTTCATCCACTTCCGGTACCAGCACACCTGTCGCTAGGATATCTATGCATTCAGCCTCAGCATCAGCGTCGTCTGCATCTGCATCAAATCTCTCCCCCCGCCGCGCTCCTTCCAACATTGCAGCCCCTACTTCAGCTCAATCCACGAACGCATCAGCGCAAATGAATGCCAATCGCAGATCTCAGGGCCACATCACAGCTGCAACTGCCATGGCATCTACCGATGGCTCTAACAGCGTACCATCTATCTTTGGGCATTACTCTCACGACGGTGATGCCACCTGGACACCCATTCCAGTCCCGTCACACTTGCGCACCACACAAGCTTCTGCCTTGCCGAGCTACACGTACCTCAGAGCAGGTACAGGATCCAATTCGCAACCTGCTGGAACAAGGATTTCCTACCGCGCTTCTCAGAATGCCTATTCTGCTGGCGAAGGCCCTCATTCTCAATCAGTTGGCTCTGCATCAGCCAGTCCACGTCTTGGCGCTAGTGCCTCCTATGTCTCTCCTATCCGCTTTGTCGGTATCAATCCGTGGAATAGCCAGAGTTCCTACCAGGTCGTGCCTCAAGACTCTGGTTCTATGCAGCATCATTCCGCTGCCTTCCAGCCCCTGTTTGAGGAGAACTCTCTTGTCTCCTTCACTTGGACCATCCGAGACCTCTTCTTGCTCCGCGAGGAAGTCGAAAGCACTCCCACGGCCTCGGATGGACGTTCCGTCAGTGCTGGAGCCGGCAAGAGCGAAGTGTGGACTACACGTCCCATCTTTGGAGACGGAAAATGGCGTCTTGAGCTCGTGCGGACCAACCGTCCGCGCCAACCCGAGGACGTCTTCCAGCCTACACAATCTGAAGAACAGAAAAGCGAGGCAGCTCTAGATACTTCCCAGAACACGACGGATGGCGACACTCCAAAGTCACAGGATGAGCAGGACGAGCACGATGAGCAAGGCGGGGATCGCTCCAATCCGGCCGAGATCACCGTGCTGTCGATCTACCTTGCCTCCATTGTTCTCGAGTACAGTCACTCTGACTTTGAGATCCCAGCTTCCATCATGGTTGGGATCAGGCCAGCCAGGGAGCCCCTCGGAAAACGAGGCTCGCCGGACGGCGGATGGGTCTGGCGCCAGTTCTACGACTTTACCTTCAAACGCGAGCGCGACTTTTTCATCTGCAACACACTCCCCAGCATTTCTCAGCTGATGAACGACGAGGCCATTCGACGTGACGACGCCTTCTCGCTCACCATCCAGGTTGGACGAGGGCCTGCTCACGCCGCATCGGAAGACAGCTTTGAGCCCAAGACGTTCATGCCGCCTTATGAGGCTCAAGGCTCACACCTGGTTCCCCGCAGCATGCTCGACTCGCTTCAAGGCCTCCTCGATGATTCGAACACTGGAGACGTACGCATCCTCGTTCGAGAGAGGGGCGTCCTTTCGCCGCCATCCGAGGAGTCGCGCAGCACGCCGGTTCAGCCGCAACCCTACCCGGTGGGCTCGAGTGTCTGCAATGAGACTGGTGCAGACTCGTGGCAGTCGAATGAATACGTCGTCGTGCGCGACCGGATCCTGTGGGCGCATTCAAGCGTGCTCAAGAGCCGCAGCGAGTACTTCAAGACGATGCTCGGCTCAAATTTCCGCGAGGGCATGAGCGAGTTCTATGCAGACGGGCGGCGACGTCAAGTGACGGATTCGGATGCGCGACAGGTGCGCACGCTGCGTATCTCGGACGCCGACTTTGCCACCACCTACTGGTTCCTGCGCTACCTGTACACGGAGGAGATCAAGTTTGCCGAGAACGAAGATGTGCGCAGCGCGATCCTTGATGACGAATGGACTGTTGGCGGCAGTACGACCAAGGAGGTGTGGGAGTGGACGCCAGTCTCCGACCTGGTGCCGGACAGGGAGGAGGCTGGTCCGCCTGTCACATTCAGCAAGCCGTACTCTGCCACCATCCCACGTAGTCTGAGTGGACGTACGAGCAGCGGCAGTTTGAACGCCACGTCGCCAGTTACGGAAGTACCGCCGTCTCAGACGGACCCGCACGTGCACCCAGCCTCGCCACCAGCGCCCGCATCTGCTCTAGCGATATTCAAGCTTGCGCACCGGTACAACATGTCTGACCTCTCCGACCTTGCGTCCGCACACCTCGTCGCGTCGCTCACACCCACCATGGCGTTCCCCGTCCTGCTCGCGACCAGCATGTACCAGCACCTCCACGCCCGCGTCACCAAGTACGTCTACAACAACTGGGAAGCTGTCAGCAACACTCCCGAATTTGAACGGTGTTGCGACGAAGTCTCGACGGGCGAGTGGGGAAGCGAGGCGGGTAAAGCCCTCCGCACGTTCATGAAGAGCCTCGTGTCACCCGCGAGGATCGTTCCTGCCACAACCTCAACTTCTCGACACGCTTGATCCCCTTTGCGTTCCAATCAGTCTCTATTCATGTTGATATACAGTACCTCTCGCATCCACACTCGCATTCTATCTCTCTGTGCTGGTACCATGATGTTTATGTCCGTATTCAATCTCAACAAAAGTATCTGACCGAGATGGCAGAGACGAATCTGGGCCCGGGGCGAAAAACTGCCGTCACTCTCTTCCTTTTTACTTGGATGAGGGTGTCTTGACCACGACATTGCCGTCGTCGTCCGTCTCGCCGATGGACGAGGAGCTGCTCTCAATGTTGGAAGCGGGAGCACGCTTCCTGAGCTGGGAGTCGCCAGCGGGCTGCTTTGCCTTTTCTGTCACGAGGCCGTAGTCGGTAGCGTCACGGCCGTCGGTTCCCGCCTTGCGGAGGGTCTGCTCCTGCCTGTCGACGCGCCTGACTACGCGGTTGTGGGAAGCGCCGGTACCGACGATACGACCAATCCAGCCAGCAAGACCACCCATGCGTTCTGGCTTGGCGGAACCAGCCAGATCAGCCTGTTGCCTGTCACGGTCCATCTTCTGCAGCTCGGCGAGCATCATCTCGCGCACATCCGTCGTGAGCTTGGTCACGTCGTCCGGACCCAGTCCCTTGGTAGGCACGGGAGGGAGCACCTTGATCTTGACGGTGCCAGACTCGAATCGCGTCTTGCCGTCAAAGAGGCGGTTGTAGTTCTCGCAGACAACTGGGATGACAGGAACACCGGCTTGCACGGCAAGGTGGAAGGCTCCCTTCTTGAAGGGAAGCAGGTCCGGGAAGGGAAGGTTGGAACGGGTGCCTTCGGGGAAGACCCAGAGCGACAGCTGTGAAGGGTTGGTTTGTCAGGACTAGTTCGGCCGCAAAGGACAGAGGACAGGGAAGAGTGTCACGTCACACTTACGTTGCGCCTCTTCATGTCGTTTCCGACCTGGTCAAACGCCTTGATCGAGTTGTTGCGGTTCTTTCGGTCGATGAACACGGCGCCAGAGAGGGCCACTGCAGATGAGAGACAGTTTGAGAAGGTGTGAGTCGCAGGTCTCAGCAACCAGAAGGAAGCAAGAAAGAACTTACTGAACTGTCCGAGGAGAGGAGTGTACTTGAGCTCCTGCTTGGCCATGATGCTTGCATATCCGGGGAAGATGCGGCCGAGATAGAGAATGTCAATGCCGGTCTGGTGGTTGCCGACGAGGACAGCAGGGCGGGTTTGGAAGTGCTCTTCGCCCTCGACCTCGAAGCGGACACCGGTGAGGGTTCCGGCGAGGTAGTAGAAGCTCCTTGCAACGACCTTGTTGATGTTGAGGCGCTGGCCGGGGATGAGGGACATGAAGATGGAAGCAATCACGCCCCAGAGGGAGCAGACGCCCATGCCTCCAACGTAGATAAGCGCATTGAGGTAAAGACGAGCACGCTGGCTGCGGGGGGAGATGAGGGCGAGGAGCAGAAGCGAGGTGCCCGTGATGGTGACGAGGGACTTGGACAGGACGGCCATGAGGTCGTAGAGAATCTCCATGGGCGGAGCAGGGGTGGATGGCCACGAGAGAGGTGGTGTGGAGGAAGCAAGGCGGGGCTGGGGCGGTGGTGGGAGAAGGGAGAAGGTCCGCTCCGGGCTGGCTTGTCTGGGCTGTCTAGACTCGGCTGGGAACCAACTCGTCTCGATTTTGAGCCGACGTTCCCGGAATGCGACTTTTTTAGAATGCAATCAATTCAAGCAAATCCAATCCAACCTTGGGGAAAGGTCAACCAGCAAGAAATCGAGCCGATACAGCACAAGTACTGTATTGTACAGTAGAGAATTACACTATTGATGAGCGCTTGCTGTCGAGGATGCCATACTCTAGCTCTTCCTCCAGTAACTCGGTTGAATACGAATACCCATGAGATGACATGGGAAACCAGACCGAGCAGGTTTTCCTCGTGAACTCTTTTCTTGGCTGCCTTCAAGCTGCCTTACGGCCGTGCTCATTGCTTCGACACACTGTGACTTTTCCGCTCCGGTCTCGTTGGGTCGGCAGCAACCCGAGCAAGCCGCAGTTTGAGAGCTTTCCTTTCTCAGCCATCCAGCCACCCAGCCAACCCGCAATCCGAAGCTTGAGCTTTAATCTCAGCCTTAGGCGTAGCTTGGCTTGCTCAACCGCCAACTTGGCACGCTGGCTGGCCTCACTCCGGCCACTGCAGCGCTGTGACAACCGCGGCCGGGAAAGGCAGCCCCAAAAAGGTGCAGAGCCAATCTCAATTTTCACGCGGTTGACGGCGCAAGCTCAGCCATCAACCGAATTGCAGTGGCCTCCGCAACTCGTATTTCGCACGAAAGAAGAGTCAGACCTCGTTAAGCACACCTCACACCATTCGAGTATGCGATCTTGGTCAGGGCAATCGGGAACGGGCGTACGAAAGGAAACAGAGACAGAAGGAGTTTTTGCTGATGCAGATACAAGTACAATGAATGCAAAGGGAGATGAAACAAGACTTTTTGGTAGGAGCGCCGAGTAGATAAGGAAAGCCTCGTGCGACAATCAAACAGTCTTGGCTGCGCTGCCCCAACCCAGACCGCTCGAGGTGCGAATCGTCTCCCGGACGCTGATGAGGGCCTTTCCAAGCTCATTCCTTCCACGGCGGTCGCTCGTGGCGCCCCAGAATGCATCGTTGGGGCTATCGTTGACAAGATTCGCATCGCCCGTTTCAAGCAGCGCTTCCTTCAGGTTCGAGTGCTGAGTAAATTTGAGCAGCAGGACATTGCGCATGGTCTGGACGTTGATTCCTTCACGGATCCAACCGGGTTTGACATCTTCTGAGAACTTGCGGGCGATCTTGATAGCGTCCAGCGGGTTGCCAGCCTTGCGCACCTTGTTGGCAAGGTCCGGTCGGTGAGGCAGGAACTTGGAAGCCTGGAAGAGGTGCTCGGCCGTCGGGTATCGAATATCGTCGCTGATCACAGCAAAGTCGGAACTGTTGGAGAGGAAAAAGTTGTCCTGTCCACGGTGGTAGAATTTGACGCGACCCTCATGGTCTGGTTTGGCCACCAGCGCAGCAGGAAGCACAGGCGAGCTAGGTCGCGACCCGGATCCATTCACCTCCTCGCCGGTCGGGTCGCCAGAGTCATTGCCAAACACGGACAGACGGCGAGACTTGCTCGACCATGACTTGAGGCTGAACAGCTTTCGTTTTGTCGGCTGCCGTTGATCGTTGGAGGGCGATTGCTGCCCCTCGCCGGGCTGAGAATCAACTGCAACAGGCATGGTTATGGGTGGCTTCTGACGATCCAAAGACTCGACCGAAACAAAATTGGGTTCACACTTGTTGACCGGCGGCAGCGGGGCTGGCAAGTAGAAGCGGAGGCGGGAAAGGGACGGTATGGTCGAACATGAAGATGCTCAAACAAGGAGAGGTTAAAAGGGAATACAGTACCAAACACCGCTTTGTGCAACCTGAATCCCCGTCTGCTTCTGCATGTTGAGCGCATGGGGCACCCTCCCGCTGCGCAAGCCGGCCGCCATCACCATCGCCTTGGTCTTGTTTGAGTTTGGTGGCCGGGCCGTATGGATTTGCTGCAAGTGGTGATTGAGCGCGTCGATGGCGTAATTTCATTTCGTGCCAGGCGCTTCGCTTGGCTTCGACCTCGCCCCGCTCCGCGTCGGAAGAACTGATTGATCTTGATTCAGCTTAGATCTTTGGACCCGCACAGCCCGCTGCTGCGCCAGGCGCCAGAGATCTATCTGCACGTCAAGTCAGGATTGTTGGCCTCCACTTCCAAGAGGCCGGACATATCCTAAGCTCCGACCAAGCATGTACCCTTCCTGGTACTCACACGACACGGGTCAAACAAAAGCTGGCCGGTTACTGGTACAGTATGCTGCTCAGACAACATGAATCACGGATCTGCAGAAAGAGAAAAGGTTCGGCGCCTGATAATTTTCTCGGCCATCGAGCCACGTGTGCTCGTCATGTCATTGCGGGCTTGCTGGATCTGCTTGGTCGCCGGCGTCTGCCTGAACGCTGCCTGTCTCGTGAGCCTTGAAGCCTCGGAGATCATGGCAAGAGACGCGCTTGAACTTCATCCCCAGTATTTTACCAGCGACCTTGTGATTGACGTCCGAAGTGCAGATATGTACCCAACTTTCCCTTTCGTGCGGTTGTTCAGCGTCGTTCTGCGTCCAACAACAGACCATGAAAGCTCTGGGGTGCGAGTCGTCAGTGTCCAAGGAACGGCAAGAGAGCGCCTGATATGGCAAGACCATAGTCCTGATGCTTTTCAACACGAACGCCGAATTCTCATCTCCGTTGCCTGGGACGTTGTGGATCCACGTAGCCCCTTGGAAGAGGGAATCGAGAAACGGAGGTAGGAAGATAAACTTGCCCGCCTGTAGCTTGGATGGGCGCGTGTATAAGACACGAGAAACTGCCCTGTCACTGTCATGGTACCGGTGTATTTCAGTGACTCCACGGTAGCCAATTTCGCCGTCAAGGTCAGCCACGTTGCTGATAAGGCTGTAGAATGAGTCGTGAGAGATTCGTTCACCACGTTCTTCCATTCGGATGATTTCGCGATTGATGGTGCTTTCGTCCATCTTTGATTCAGGTTCAACGCAGTGATCATCCGGGAGGGCCATCACTTGACACTCGAAAAGCAGGTGCTTGGTTTCTGGTCTCTCCCCAGCATCTTTGGAGTAAACAGAGACATCCAATGTGGTCGGTATCCTCTGATCCCTCTCGCTTTCATGCAGAGCCTGCGATCTAGCACAGATGAGGAACATTTGTGTTTCTGTGCCCATGTTGGGGATGAGGGGCTCGAAGCTTTCGAGCTTGAGCTTCACGCCGTTCGAGCATAAGAAGGAGCGGGACAAATCCGCGTGTCGACAGCGTTCGTCCATGTCGTGTGCAGCCTGGACGGCCATTTCGGTGAACAGAGAGATGGGGGCGACCGGAAAACCAAGCAAGCGATGGCCTTGGATGAGCGAACTTACGAGCGCCTGGCTCATAGGCGTCTCGTAGTAAATCTCGACCGTGGGTGTCTTGCCCTCCACCAGGACAAAGCGGGTGCAAGTCTGAAGGAGCGAGTAACGGGGCGGCGAAGGCTGCGCGTTCCACAGCGCGATTTGATCGACCTCCTCTTTGAAGAGAGCCTGTTCCACGTGGCGTCCGATGGCGATAGGACCCGAGTCTGTGCATTCGTACAGATCCTCTTGGTAGCTCTGAGGTCTGTGATGCAAAGCGTTTGGATGGAAGTGTTCGATCCAGTATTGGTGAGAGGGCACTTGGGACACCAATGGTCGGTGAATTACAGACAGGGCTGGCATGTAAGCCTCGTGATAATCGAGCCAGCTGATTCGGTAGCCAGCTTTGTATCGCTTGGCAATTTCCTTGTTGAAAGAGCATGATGGGGATGTGCCAGGCAGATACATGGGCTTTCGGAGCCCTTGAATCTCCAGTGGCTCGGGTTCAGATCTTGGTCGCAATCCTCCGAGATGGACCCACTGGTACGCTTCAGGAAGAACAAGGTAGTCGGATGAGCCTAGTTTGTCGTGATCGGTGATATACCTCGAGCATGTTTGGACCCTATTTTGGCAGACGGGGTCCGCGTCGAATACGTCGGTATTCCAGTCGACAGGGTCCGGAGGCAGTTCGTCCAAGTCATCAGCAGCGGAGAAATAAAGGTCGATATCGGGCGTTGCCGCAAGGGTCTCTTGCAGTACGCGCTCGACTTGGTCCAAACGGGCATCGGTGTAAGTAAGGAGATGCGCAACGTCCTGAGTTTTGCATAGACCTGCTGCGGAAAGAGCTGCGAGACAAGAGAGACCGGACCCGGTGGCAACCGCTGGGCAAAGGTTGAGCTGCTGGAGGCGGTCGAAAAGGGCAAGCTGGAACAGGATGCTATCTAGCCTAGAACGGACAGAGCTATCCTGAGGAATCTCTTGATGCAAGACCAAATAGCGGTCGTAGAGGTCACGGAGTGCGGCGTCGTTGCTCGTACAGTCGACTACGATGTCGCTCGTGATGGATTCGGGAGCAAGAAACGCAACGCCAATGCGTGGCAACTCTTCTGGGTCACCTGATTGGGATACGATTGCTTTTCGCAATTTTTCAATGAGCTCGACTTTGGAGCCGGCGACGACAGCGACACGAAATGGATGATGGAAGCGGTGACAAGAGAGCGTAAAGCTCAGCTGACGGGGGGAATGACGGGGAGAATGCACGGGTACACTGAGCGGTGAGAGGTCCTATTGTACGTAGCTGAATCACGGCCAGGGGCTCTCTCTTACATCAGGGAGGCTAACGTCATTGGCCTTTAGAAACTCGAGAAGAGCATTTCTTTCGAGCTCGAGCCTTGCCAATGTCTTGGCGGAGAGTGGAAAAATCCAAGACGTTCTGTCGTCTTGCATCGTTGCAACGCCAGAAGAAGGGACACGGTGGAGCATGGTCGGGCATGTGGTGAGAGAGAGATGAAAGGAAAACAGAACAGCATACGAAGGTGACCCTGACCAAGAGCCGGATTCAACGGCTGTCTGACGTGGGATCTGACGTGGGAGGGGGAGGAGGGTGCGCAGCAGCCAGAGGAGCCAGAGGAGCCAGAGGAGCCAGAGCAGCCAATGGAGCCGGCGCGCGCCACACTCTTTACAGTCACTCACACGCAAAAATTGCACGGGAGGAGAGGCTACAGTAATTGACCATGTGAATTTTGGGTCAAGGGACCGGCAAGGGGAAGAGAGTCGACACAGATCTACTGTTACTGTACATGGCAGAGGCAGGTGGGTCTCCCTTGATCATTGTGCGGAAGAGGACGATGCGGATGCGAGCTCGGGCTCGGATGAGGAGGAGGGAGATGATGACGCTGAAGTGGGCGTTGAAGAGGGGAGGGAAGAAGAAGAAGAAGAAGAAGAAGAAGAAGAAGAAGAGTGCCTCTGCTCGCGCGCCATTTGAGCGATCCTCTCTCGAACCACCTCGAGACCCGGGAGTTCACCGTTGACAGTGCCAAAGATGGCATCACGAACTCGGGCGCTTCTACGGTCCAGACCTTGGCTTAGGTACCATGGGTTATCACCGGGAACTCTGCGTTGGAGGTTCAAGGGCCTCTCATCACCGGAAGAGCGTGCAACGTCTTCGCTCGCGGTCGGGCCTAGGGCGTTACGACGATGATAAGCCTCAATATCAGCTTCGGTAAAGTTGGAGAGCTTGGCCGAGGCATCAGCAGATGCCTTTTCTGAGGCGCCATAGGCAGGAGGTTTGGTACGCTCAGATTTGGTGATAAAGGTTTGTGGGGTGATTTGGGCGCCGCCAGCAAGTTCATTGCTGAATGCCTTAGTCTCCTTGACGAGCCGAGTGTCCTCTCGGGCGCCCAAACCGAAGGAAGGAGGTGTGGACGCCTGGACAGACTGGTCTCGAGCATATTCATTGATACCTCGGGCGACAATGGGGCAGCTTCTGCGTTCGAGGTAGGAAGGGTCGAGTATGGAGACATAGACGTAGTTGTCTAGCGAGGAGTTCCAGGCCTGGGGATTTTGGGATGAGGAGGTCGGAGTGGGGAAGAAGTGAGGGGTGAGATGGTAGAGCTCGATGGCCTTGCGGAGAAGATTGTCCTTGTGCCTCTTTGCAGCCTTGGCGGCCTTTGTGGGCTTTGCAGCCTTTTTGGGCTTGGGTTGAGGCGATGATTTTGAGTTGGACGGCGTGGAGGGCTTGGCTGAGGACGATGGGGGCGAGGAGGAGGCCGAGGCTGAGGATGAAGTCTGGGCGGCAGTGACTAAGGAGCGAGCGAATGCCCTGGGCACGAGAAAGGCCTGGCGTTGCGCCGAGGAGAGGGCGGCAGAGGCGGCGATCATGTCGAGCTTGCAGTGCTAGCGAGACTAAATGATGGTTGCAAGATGATGATGGCACTGGCGGGCGCGATACGAGTCGCTTCCTTCTCCCTCTTTTCTTCTCTTCCCTTTCCCTTTCCCTTTAACGTTACGAGAAAGAGGGAAAAAAAAAGAAGAAGAGGCACGTGACTGATGCAACACGTCGGCTCCGTGACTCGGCAATTGCTGAGGGTCGCGCAACCCCTGTTCACATTTCGAAAATAGGAGCGCGCACCCCTTTCTGTTTCTCGGGTGTGACTGAAAGCGAGGGAGCGAGAGTGTTGTTCTCTCACGACCCTTTTTTTTCTCTTTCTTTGGGGGTGACTTGAGAGTATGTTGATGGAGCTTGAGTTAATGTAGTGTGCGTGACTTAGAGAGTAAGTACGGCAGGGCTGAGTCGATACCGTACGGTTCGGCACGGTATCGGAAAATGCATTCAGTCATCTCTTTTGCTGCGCATCCGTAACCTGGAACCTGTAACCGTACAGGCTGTACCGTAAAGCTTTGTCTTTGCTTTGCCTGCTTTGCCGAGCAACCGAGCATCGCCCCTTCTCCCCTCTCCCCCTCTCCCCCTCTCCCCCTCTCCCCCTCTCCCCCTCTCGTTGAAAACAAGACGACCCTTCTATGCACGTCCTGCATTCTGGCGTCAACACACCACTTCCGAGCTCAGACTCGGACTAGAGTCACTACCTCTCCTACCATCACCCATTTCCCTCTTTCTTCGACCACCACCACCTCGACCACGTCCACAATACGCTGGCCCCCCATGGCTGCCGACAAGGACATGTCTACCCTCTGGCACGCCCATGCCCCGCCGCCGCCCCCCATCTCCCCCTCCTCCCGCTCTCCCAACAAACCACGCCGATCTTCCTCTTTTGATCCTCTCGCTGTCCATCGCAGCGGCTCGAGCTCCTTTGATGTCCACACTCAGGGCGGCGTCCTTCCTCCAGACTCGTTCTCACCAGAGCCTCCAAGACCTCGGCGCGCTTCCACTGCCACTCCTGTCCAACAGCCACAACAGTCCCAACCTCAACCACCTCTTCACCACCAGGCAGCCACTCTCCGCCAACGGAGCAAGACCTCCTCTAACCCCACTCCTCCTGCCCCTAGTGCCTTCTACAACTACCAGCACCAGTTGCAACAGCGTCAGCAGCATGGCCGCACCTACTCCCTCACCACTGCCCAGCCTCCCCAGCTCAACACTCATTCTCATTCTCTCAACATGAGCAATCCTGCCAGTCCCGCATCGTACGCCCAACATGCACCCCTCCCCAATGGTCCAGCACAATCACTACCGCCCCAAACCAACACCGCTCCTTTCCCTGCTTACCACCACTCTCCCACCGCGGATCTTACTCAACCTGTCTACGCAGCACCACCCACCGCTGCCACTGGCTGGAGCGCATACGCCGCCTCGCATCCCTACGCCCAGCAGGCCACCGCTTATCCCGCTCCCTACCCAGCTCAGCCTCCTGTGTCCTCTTATGCTGTCCCATCCTCCACATACTATGCCGTTCCGCCCCAGTATCCTCAACAGGCCATGTCAAATGGGTATCCCACTCCTCAGCACCCTCCGCCTCCTTCCGGTGCCCAACCCTTCCCGTCCATGTCCCCGCTTCCTGCTACCGGTCCAGCCCCGCCTGGTCCACCCCAGGCCTCCCCGATCTCTCCCCACACCACAGACTTGTCGCGGCAGTCTACCGTCTCCTCCGTTTCGTCAACCCGACGGCCTCTCCCATCTCCCCGCACCACGGCGAGTACCAACGGCTCTCCTCTAGCATCCCAGGTCGGCAGCATCAGAAGAGATTTGCCTCGTCCTCCCACCACATCCGGCACAGTCTCTTCAGTCACCGTTTCCAACCTCCCCAGCTCTAAACAGAGCCCCGGCACCTCTGCACAAACTGTCGCTTCCAGGCTGCCACCATCGGCTCTCAATCGCACCGAATCCGTCCGTATGGCTGCCGAGGCCCTCATGGCCAGTGGTGTACCCCAGAGGAGACCGTTGCGAAGTGCTCTCGGAAGCAACACATTTGTCGCTCCAGCAGCGTCCCGCACTCCAGCGTCTGCTGACCACATGTCTGCTAGCCAGAGTGAACCAGTGACAAAAGCGTCGCAGCACCCACGATCGCAGGATTCCCCAAGCCCGAGTCAGAGCGCAGGTCCGGGTATTCCAAGCTCTAATGCCGCCTGGTCTGCCAGCCAGAATGGCCAAGAGGCCACCAGGGCGCCTGCCACTTACCAGAGCGCTGTCGAACAGACCCGAAGGCGAGACTTGCCAACACGCCCCGCGAACCACTCGCAGGCCTCACCAGATGAGCTGGCCAACTCGTTTGCCAGAGTGTCCGTCAATGCCCCCTCTTCTCCGCATCGGCCCGCATCCCCAGAAAAGACGAGCATCCGCCGCGGCCCTCTGCCATCAATGCCTCCAGCTGAGCCAGAGCCCGAGAAGCCCCGGCGACGAGGAGGTAGCATTTCACGCAGCCGACCTGTTAGTCCCGCGCCCCCACCTGTGATTGTCGAGCCTACCCAGCCGACGATACCTACGATCAGCGTTGGCAGCGATGATGACGATGATTCAGGCCCGGGACCAAAGATTAGCATTTCATGTCCTGATGATGACGACTCCCACCCGCCTGGAGTCCCCTCAATCTCCATCTCGGGAGGAGGCGATGACGATGAGGACGACCGACGCTCCATGGGTAGCAACAGCAGCAAAGGTCCATCCATCTCGGTCTCCTTCTCAGGTAACCCTGTGCCTAAGGCGCAGCGGGCAGGCACGAGCGAGGCGCCGTCGGCCGCCTCGGGCCCCTATGCGTGGAAGGGCCGAGAGGCAGGTGCGGCATCAGCTTCCTCAGTTGGTGGCGGCGCACAGTGCTTTGGCTGTCGCAAGTACATTGCCGGCAAGGTGGTTCATGCGATCAACAGTACCTTCCACCCAGCCTGCTTTGTCTGTGCGCATTGTTCTGAGGGGCTCGAGCACGTAGCTTTCTACGAGAAAGACGGTCTTCCGTACTGCCACTTTGACTACCACGAGCTCTTTTCCCGCCGCTGTTTCCACTGCCGCACTCCGATCGTCGACGAACGTTTCATCACCGTCCAAGATGAAGAGCTCACAGGCAGTGGCGATGGCGAACCAACCGAGCGCTCCTACCATGAGCTGCACTTTTTCTGTGCCAACTGTGGCGATCCCTTCCTGGATCCCAAAGCTGCTGGCTCGGCAGCTGGTGCGGACCCAAGTTTGGTTTCAGCGGATGAAGATGGTCGTATCCGCGCGGGCGGCATGGAATTCATAGTACACAAGGGATATGCGTACTGTGAAAAGGTGAGCACGCACATCCCCTCGGCCCCTCTCCCCCTCCTGAGAAGGCCACTCACTAACCCGTTCCTTCCTTTCTTTTGCATCGCAGTGCCATATCCAACTGCATAAACCACGCTGCAAGGCTTGCCGCAAGCCGATCGTTGGCGACGTTGTGAGCGCACTGAACGCCAAGTACCATCCCGAGTGTTTCGTGTGCACAAGATGCGAGCGGCCATTTGAAGAGACAAGCTTTTTCGTCCACCAGGGCAAAGCGTACGACGAGGACTGCTACAAGGTGATACTGCGCGGTTTGGTCTGATTCGACGTACACGCACACACACACATAGAAAGAAACGGTTCTGTACTAGTAGCTGTAGCTATCTGACTGTATCCCAATTGACTCGATTTGATTCAATCTGACTTGGTTTTTGGAGCGAGTGCGTACAGGTGGAGCAAGTCGGGGTTGTCAGCTGGAGCGGGGCTGTTGAACACGGGGTCGAAGCCGGACCCGGTCTTGGGGAAGGCGATGACGTCTCTGATGGAGGGAGAGTCAGTGAGAATGGCCATGATGCGGTCAAAGCCGAGTGCGATTCCAGCGTGCGGTGGTGCGCCAGAGTCCAGGGCGCTGATGAGGTGGCTGAAGCGGGCGGCTTCGTCGTTGCTCAGGGCCAAGATGTCGAACACGCGAGACTGCATCGCTGGGTCGTGGATACGCACACTGCCTCCGCCAATCTCCTGCCCGTTCAGGACGAGGTCGTAGTGCTGGCCCCGCGCGCCTGCTACGTCCGACAAGGACGCGTCCGCGGCCATGGGTGCCGTGAACGGATGGTGACTCGCCTGCCATCGCTCACCGTAGAGCGCAGTCTTGTCCTCATCGGCACGCGTGAAGAGCGGGAACTCGGTGATCCAGCAGAACGCATCGCCACCCGTCGAGAGGTCCAAGTGGCCTTTGTCCTGCAGCACGGATGCTAGGCCGCGTCGCAGGTCGCCGAGAACCGTACTGCCCCCCGCTGGTGGGTCCGCGCGAGTAGCCACAAAGACGTCCACTCCCCCTTCGCCTCCGCCGGCCTTCAGCACAGAAGAGAGATGCTCAGCAAAGGCATGTACGTCCACCTCGGACGCGGGCGTTTCCTCGGCCTCGAGGAACGCTCGTACGCGCTGGCTCTTTTTGAGCAGCAGCGCTGCGAGCTCGTGTACGTTGGCCGCGTCTGAAAGACGGAAGCGCTCGATTGCTCCGCCGAAGGGAGCGACGAGACCCTCGAGTTCCTTGTTCGACAGCCGGCCGCCGCTGTGGTAGTGCGGGAGTACCTCGAGCGCCACACCTGATGCATCATCCTGCTCTTCTGCGGAAGGTGCACGAAGGCCAAAGGAAATATCCGAGATGGGAAGCGCGTATCGCAAGTCTGGCTTGTCCGAGCCGTACCTCGTCATGGCAGTCCAGTATGAGAGCACGGGGAATGAGCCGGAACCGGTAAGTGAGAGAGGCTTGCCAGACGTAGACCAGATCTGCGCCACCAGTGGTTCGATCACATTGCGTACCTGCTCGCCTCCGATACGCCATGCCCCTGCGGCGTCGCGAGGATCCGCGTCGGCCGGCCTGGGCGCAGGTGGAGAGGATGAAGAGGACGGGGTAGGTCCACCGCTGACAAAGCCCATCTCGAGGTCAATCTGGGTGAACTCGGGCTGCCTGTCCTTTCGCGAGTCCTCGTCACGGAAGCACTTTGCGATCTGAAAGTACTTGTCTGTCACACCAGAGGCGATGAGAAGCTGCTTGGGCTGCTGGGGTGACTGGGGCAGCGCGTAGAAAGATGGCTGCGAGCTGTCGGCGCGGGTGGGGACAAGAAACTCGCGGGCACCTTCTGGTGTACTGCGGAGGAGGATGGGGGTTTCAATCTCGAGAAAGCCCTTGTCGTAGAGGAAGCAGCGGACTGCGTGTGCGATGCGGCTGCGGAGACGAATGTTGTCACCGAGTGCACGACGACGAAGATCGAGGTAGCGGTGCTTGGCACGAACAGCGGGAGATACGCGGTCAGCATCTGAGTGTGCCGAGTCGGTGGGGAGGAAGGGCAGATCTGGCCTTGCCGGGTTGAGTAGCGTCGCATCAGCAAGGTGGATCTCGACGTCGCCGTTCGGGAGCGAGGCATTACGGTCGGTCGCAGGACGGAGCTGTACTGTTCCTCGGACGAGGAGCACGCTCTGGAGCGGTAAGGATGTGAGGGAAGAGAAGAGGTGCTCGGGTACCTGGTCGGCTTGGATTTTGATCTGGAGAGAGCCCGAGTGGTCGGCAAGGGTGAGGAAGCCGAGGTGCTTGGAGAGGAAGCGGAGCGAGTGGACCCAGCCTGCCACTACCACGGGTTTTCCGTCATCGGCGGAGGTGACGTTTCCACAGAGGTGAGAGCGTTCGGGGAAGGCGCCGTGATGTGCCGTGTGTCGACGAGGTGTTGGACTCGGCGTGGTATTGAGGCATCGTCGGGAAAGCGTCGAGGATGGCGTTGCTGATGGAAGAGGCCGCCTTGACCCTGCTGTGAGTGCAGCAGGCAAGGGCCGTGGTATCCGGCGGAGTGCCCTGGAAGCACAGCAGCGCAAGGCAGGCTGGTGCATGGTTGGTGATGGCTGGTGATGGCTGGGCGTCAAGATGTCGAGTACCGTAAGAGTCACACTCACGTTCTCCACTTTTTCTTCTGGTAGGACGGCTCTGTTTGACAGCTGCTGAGTCATGCTGACCTAACCGACACGCGTTGAATGCTGCAGCAAAGTAACGGCCGAGAGGAGTGTGCTCTGCTCTGTACTTCGCTCCGCCCTGCTCAGCTCTCTGCTCTGGAATTTGTTGTGTTTCGCGACGCGCCGCTGCCTTTTTGGTTTGAAATGAGAAATGAGAAATGAGAATCGAGAGTTGAGGCTGCACCTCTTTCAATCGACCCGTGTCGGATTTTGTATTCTCCTGACAGCACCTCGTTTCTGCTGTAATTGCGACTGTGTAACGGAGCACCTGAGCATCACCAGCCATCGCTTGTTTCTCGTCTCCTCTTCACCACCTCCTTCCTCCTTTCTCCTTCCTCCCTCAAGGCTCTCTCACCATGGCGGACCGTCCTCGCAGGTCCACCCGTAACGCCAACTCGGCCTATAACTCACCCGGCCAGACACCTGCCCCCAACACCCCAGGCGCACACACTCCCGTCTCCCGACTCGCGCACCATGTCGCCCCCGGATCCACCCCGGCCTCGCCTTCACCTCAGTACCTCCCCTACCCGCCTCGTAATGCTCCTCCACACGGCAGCACTGGAGGTGGTGCTGGTGGCAGCGGCGGCGGCGGAAGTCTCATCCAGGCTGGTTCCGCACTTCTCTCCCAAAGTCATCCCGGCTTCCAACCCACACATGTCCCAATCCCAGCCGGTCCCCACGCCCTTCCACAGTCGTGGCCAGTATCAAAGTCAAGCGCACCTGTTCCTCCCTTCACTCCGCTCCAGCCACCGCAACCTCCTCAGCCATCTTCAGCATTGCCAGCACCCGTCCCCCAGGCCTTGTACACTACCTTTCCGTCTCGCATGCGCGCCGGTACCACCACCCTCATGCAGCCTATCCAGCAGCCCGATCTTCTTGACCCTCTAGCAAGGACTATTGATGGCCTATCCACCCCCATGAACGAATCCAGGTACGACTACTCCACTCCGACCAGCTCCCACAACCCATACCGTTCTTCAGCACGCGCCTCAACACGCCGTCGGGCGGCTGCTGGCTTCATCCGCTACGCCGAGGCCGATGACTCGGCTGAAGAGTTTGAGGACGAGACCGAGGACGAGAATGGACCGCGAGGCACCAAGCGCAAAGCAGTTGGCAGCCCAGGCCGTGGCTCAGTTGGCGTCCACACTCCCGATGTCGGTGGTGACGACGCCGGGTCGGACGATGGATTCAAGACCCTCCTCGGCCTCCCACCGCCGGGGAACAAGACCATTGCTAAGCGTCTCTTCCGCCCCACTGCCCATCTTTACCACCCAGAAGAAGAGATGATCCGCCAGGCTGCCCGCAACGAGGTACTTGTACCCATCCGCATCGAGCTCGAGACGGAAACCCATCGCATCAAGGACACCTTTACCTGGAACATGAACGAGAAGCTCGTCACTCCCTTCCAATTCGCCAAGCTCCTTCTTGAAGACCTCGATCTTCCCATCGAGCCTTACGCCGGACAGATTCAAACCATGATTCAGCAGCAGGTCCAGGAAGCAGTTGGCGTAGCCGATATCGAGATGGAACCAGCCAGCGGCGGTATCTGGAGCGCTGCCCGTCTCGAAGACAAGGATGGCGCTCTCGCCTTACCGCAAGAGGAGCGCAAGTACTACGATCCCGAAGAGGAGGCAGTCAAGGAGGCGAGACAGTGGGACTGGGGCATCGACCCCAAGGACGAGGCACAGCGTGCCTGGCGCCGCAAGATGCAGGATCGTCTTGCGTCTGGGAAGGGCCTCGGCGCCGAAGAGGACGACCTGCGAGTCATTGTCGACGTAAGTAGTTTTGTGCCACATATCTTCCGACACACTAAACAGAAGAACCCCTTTAACTGACAACAACCTTGCATGCGTGTAGTACGAAGTACAAATCCTGCGCCACTCGCTACGCGACCGACTCGAGTGGGACCTGTGCTCTCCACTTACACCAGAGCTGTTTGCCGCGCAGCTATGCAAGGATCTCGGGCTGAGCGGCGAGGCGCAGATGCTGATTTCCAACTCTGTGCGGGAGCAGCTGCTGAATCACAAGCGGGCCGCACTCGAGCTCGGTCTGCTCGGCGTCGGGCGCGTGCTGCGGGAGAAGGAGGAGGAGATTGAGCAAGCCATCCGGGAGATTGAGCAGGAGCGACGGGAGAAGGAACGCAGAAGACTGGAGGGTATCCCTGACACGGCACCGAGTACACGCGAGGCGTCTGCCACGCCCCAAGCCCAGTCGCAGACGCAGACCCAAGTCAACTCGGACGAGGAAGACGTCGAAACGCTCCACCTGACTGCGACAGCTACGCGCGAGCCCTCCGTCTCGGCCGCTGCGACACCCGTGCCGACACGCTCCTCGTCTCGTCTGCACGGCGTACGCGAGCCGACTCCGCAGCCACCACCCAAGCTCTCGCCCATCCAGCGCCTCCACGCTGCCACCTACACCATCCGAGAGATTCTCTCCCGCGGCCCTCGCCCACTCGAGGCTGTATGGCGCGACATTACCGAGAGCCGAGAGTTTGGTCCCCTCCTCGAGCGGCTGTCGGACGAGGATCTCGAGAAGATCGAAGAGGCCAACGTCCGTGCGTCCAGGCGAAACAGGCGAGAAGCACAACGTGGTATTGCAGGCTCGTCGCGACGACGTCGATAAACTTGCCCTTTTCTACTTGTCACCGTCACCTCCCTTTTTCATTGTAATCGCATCATCTGTACGCCACGCTGCACCACACCCGAGAGAAAAACTGAAAAACTTGCTTGCGCTAGTTGTACATGGGGAGAAGATTATTCATTGTAGATGCGGGTCGAGTTGGGTTGACACCGAGCGAACTGCTCAGCGGCCGCCGGAGCCGGCGCCTCCGAGGGAGACTTGGTTAGAGCCGTGCTTGGCGTGGTTGGTGGACGCGTTACCGGCCTTGGCAGCTATAGAAACGAGAATGCAGTCAGGTTAAATCAGTAACGCGTTTCTCTTTCTCGGCCTAGATATTGGAGGACGTACTGGTAGCTTGGAGCTGGCCACGCTCAAGGATCTGGAGGGCGACATCGACGTCTTTGGAGGTGCTAAAGACGGTCTCGAGCTGCTGCTTGGAGGCACGGCCCATGATGCCCTGCGACCCCTGGCCGGTGTGGAAAACGTCAAACGAGTCAACAACGTCCGCGAGCGGGATCGTCTTGTCGCCCTTGATCCACTTTTGGTACTCGTCTCCGTTTACGATGAGCATAAACTCGTCCGTGGACTGCGAGTCAGGCTACAAAAGCACACCCCCTCGAGTATTAGTATAAAGAGCATGTGGGACAAGTGAGTACCGGCTGGGATTGGAGAGCTTACCTTGTAAACGACCTTGTGGAATGTCTTCATCTTGTGCGTGAGTGTATGAAAGCGTAGTGTGTTGGTTGTAGTGGTGGTTGTTGATTTAGCGGACGTCGGGTTGCTAATGACTTGGTTTATATAGCCCGAATGTGCGGGTGGGTGTCAGAGCAGAGCAGAACAGAACAGAGCGCAGAGCAGGGTCTCGTGAGCTAGCGGCCCTTCCGGAAGCAGCGAGACTCGTGCGAGGTGGTGGGGCCCATGCACCCATCCATGCACATGCGCGGTGATGCCATTCCCATGCCAGAAGCCTAACCTGACCAGTGTGGAGCAGTCCCTGCCATTCACTCCCTCTCGTCCCGCCGCCCTTTTCGCTGCTTCCACGCACGCGTGATCGAAACGCACAGACCAGTGACGACAAGCTGCCTTTACTTTGGCTGCGCCCCATTTCCCTCCACCCAACCAATTGACACTACTCTCTTCGGCCAAGACAACCACGACGTGGTGTGATGTATTTGCAGTGCTACTGTAGGCTGACAGAACAACACATGCAGACAGAAAGACCGACATCGGATGCGAACAAATGCACTGCGCTCGAATGGAATCCAAATTGCAAATTGTGCAAGAAAGTATCAGACAACGTGTAATGTGGATGGCCATGGAAACACAAACATGGTCGCAAACGAGGATGAACAAGTAGGGGGTCATGGCTGCGACCGCGGCTCGTGCCATCCCGAAGATCCAGTATCGGAGATAGCCCGGCACCGGCACCGTCGCAGCGAAGGTCGTTACACAAAAAGTCTTGTCGTCAAGTGGAATGGAATGGGTTCGGTCTGGTTTTAGGTACAGCAGCCCCACGTGCTGCTGTTTGGGATTCCCGTGGCATTCCCCGCTCCGTTGCCATGGTTCCATCCCTCGTCAGTCAGCATAATACTGTCTCGCTCCCGTCCGAGCCTTTCGCTCTCAATTAGCGCCTTGCGCTCCACCAGCTTCTTGGTCACTGCCAGGAATGCCTCATCGATTCCGACGTTGTCCTTGGCAGAAACCTCAGATACCTCGATCAAGTCCCACGACAAGAGCCCCGAGCCAGGTAGCTCAATATCAGAGTTGCCCTCACGCCCTGGATCACTGCCTCCAGAGCCTGCCGAGGATGCACTCCCACCAGCACTTCCCTGCTTGACCGTCCCTCCAGATGGTGGACTCAGGCCTCGAGGAAAAGCGGCTAAGCGCGAGGCCGACCCCAGCGCCAACGTCCCAAGCCCACTCAACCGCGATGTCCCTCTAGACAGCGATACAGTGTGGCTAGGCTTTGGGGATGGTGATGGAGTGACCACTTCCGGCCGCACCCATCGCTGTATCGTTTCGCGCGCAAAGTCGAGATCCACTGCTCTTGCCGATGGTGCCAAGTCCAGCTTGGCTCCAATCACGTGGATCACCGGGTCAGTCGACATGTTGCGTCGCAGCTCTTCGATCCAAGACTTGACATCCAAGAAGCTCTGCATGGAGGTAATGTCGTACACGATCACTGCCGCGTTGCTTCCGCGGTAATACATCGGTGCCATGCTTCGGAATCGCTCCTGCCCTGCAGTGTCCCACAGTTGCAGTCGGACTTTAACACCGTCGACGACCAGCTTCTTCGCCAAGAAGCTAGCGCCAATTGTCGACGGAACGGAAGAAGCGCTGAATTGACCGGTAGTGTAGCGATGCACCAGTGAGGTTTTACCCATCCCCTGCGTGCCGAGGATAACCACCTTGGCTTCCAGCTGGCTCGACTGCAGCTTTGGTGGCTTGCGAAACTGCCCTTGAGGTGAGGACGTTGCCGACGGAGATGCCGAAGAGCCAGAGCCAAGACCGGGATGATGCGAGTACGATCTTGTGCGCTCCTGGCTACTGAGAAGATGGTCAAAGCTTGTTACTCCTGCTGTGGAAAGAGTCTGTCGTCTTGACATTACAGCAGGCCCTTCGCGTGGCGTGTGGAAATTGAGGGCCGCAGCGAAGCCGAGCGAGGCGCTGGAAACATGCTTAGGCCTGCTCGGGCCGGGCTCTACAGAGCTCAGAGACTCGATTCCGCTTGCAATTGTGCTGCTCCGCTTTGGCTTGCCACGAACATGGGCATCCTGGGACTGAGACCTGAGCACTGGCCATCCCCCCTCAGGACTGCTTTGAGGATCTTTCGAGCTGCTGGAGAAAGCCCCAAACTCGCTCAGGTCAGAATCTAGCTGAGGCGACTTTGATGAGGGCTTTTCGGGAAAAGCAAAGCTCGCGAATGAGGCAGAGATTGAATCTTCCGATGTCCGTGAACGATATGACTCTGAGCGTCCCAGGGTCCCACTAGCGAGAGGTTGCAGCGACTCAATTGCACCTCCTCCTTTTGAGCTGCTTTGCCGTGAGAATGTTGGTGGACTTTTCATGATGTGCTCGTTCGTGCTCGTTGATCCAGACAGGGAAGGTGAGGCTGGCGCGGCGTTGAGACTCTGGAGACTTTTAAGTCTGGGACGGCCGCCTGCTCGCGACGGGCCTTCAGTCGACCTGCCAGAGCGGCTGAGGCGTTTCGATTTGCAGGTTGAGCTGGAGCTCGAGTTCTGCTCTTGCGAAGTGGAAGGTGACATTGGCTGCGAAGATGCAACGGAGGATGGAATAGAAGACCGATTGGCTGGAGCTTTGCCCTTGGGATCCGCCGATCCATTTGCAGAGACGTTTGCTCTGCTGTCAAAAATCATGTCGCGTTCGGAAGAAGGAGTGGCGACAGCTGATGATGGTTGGGATGTGAAAGGTGATGTTGGGAAGGCATGTAGCGCGCTAGTAGCCATGTGAACTTGCGCCGTCATCCTGGCACCACCGTAAAGTCAGCCTCAGAAGGAGAATGTGTGATGAGAGACCAGGTGAATGGTTTTGATTCTCTTCTGGAGAAGAGTGGATACTGGCGGATTCCTCGAGGACCCCTGAAACGATAGGTGATGGCAAAGTCGACCGCACGTTAGGGTTCTGGGTTGCGGACCAAGCCGAGAAGATTGCAGCGTGAGAGCGGTTTAAGGACGACAAAGAAGACAAGTAGAACAAGTCGCTCGAGAAGAGTTACTCCTGAGATGATTAGGGTTGCGACCCTTGCATAACTTTGAGGGTATTACTGATTTGGTGTCGACCTCTTTCTCTCACGAATCGTGTCCAACACGGTGAGCCACAAGCTTGAAATTTGACGATGCGCTGGAGAATCGAGAAGGCAAGAAGGTGCGAGAGGTCGAGAACACGAGAAGGAAGAAGTGAGTCGATAGGGTATCAGAAACTGGCGCCGGTGATGAGTTCTCGTCCGAATCTAACGTCCCGTGACAAGTTGGAGGGAGTAAAGGAAGAAGTTGGAGGAAAGAAAGATGATGGAGAAGCAGTTAGCGCTGTCAGTCCGGGATGTCAAACGTGGCGGTAATGGTGCACGAAACGTAGAAGCTGCCGGCATGCATGCACCGATCAGACGATGCTGCAATGGGGAAGATAACCGTCGCAGGGTCTGAGCCATGTCCAGGGTGCCAGACCCGATCCTGACTAATGGGGATGCCAGACTTTGAGGCCAGGACCAAGAGACTTGGCGGCACGAGCTTGGGTGGCAAGGTTCTTAGATGCATCTACCAAACCTCCGTTTCGCCATGTCACGCAACTGGCGAGTTGAGGGACGCACATTTCTGAGAAGCGAAGGACTCGGTTTCGGGACACTTACCTGGTGGTACAGCAAGTCAAGGATCGACGACTTGCATGAACAGCCGAGACGAGGATGTGACACTGGAGTGAGTCGAAATTTGCGACAAGAGTATGCAGGTAAAGGGTCCAGCCAGGGACTAGAGAGGGCCGTCTAGTGGTAGGTGGGACCGCACGACAAGCTGTGACAGGGAAGTATGACCGTCCAGTGTGCTAGGCTAGGCTGTTGCAGTAAAAGCTGCGGGAGTGCAGGCTCGCACAGGCCGAGACGAAGAGAGGGCTCTAGATTGGAGCAGCTCTCGGCACCTTCCTTCTGTCTCAGGAAGCTGCTGAGGATAGGATATGGACCAGCTGGCTTCCAGGATTAGAACAGGAAGAGTCGACGCAAACCAGAAGAAAAAAAGCTTAATCGCTTCCGTCTCTTGCGACTTGTGACGTGCTGTTGAGGAGGCTCGGAGGAGAGCTGCAGGCCAGGAACAAACTGGCTCGAGCGTTCCGGTGTAGTGGAAAGGGAAAGGCGAAGTGGGCGGTCCGAGAAGGGAGCGGCCAGCGACCGAGGGCTGTCACAACAGACAAGAGATCTCAGAAGGAGGACCACGCTGAGCTGCAGACGAGTGGCGTGGACGTTTGCTGGATTCCGTGGAGATGCACAAGAGGAATGGATAGGTGCAGGGTTTAGTGGACGACCTGCAGCAACGGTGGCGAGGTCTGTCTGTCTGTCTGTCCTGCAGAAGCAAAGCAGAGCGACGTTAGGGTCGTCACAGATTCGTCAGAGGTCGTAACTGATAACTCGAGCTCGCGGACGAGCAGAATAACGCAGGACTCTACTGAAATGCCAAAGCACAGAGAGATGTATGGTGCTGCAGGGTGATGGCGACCAGAGAGCAGAGAGATACTCTAAGACGGGATATGTTAGAGAGGCTGAGGGTTTGCTAATGCGTGCGGATGCGGGTGCGTTTGCGTGTGCGTTGCTGGCGTGGGGTGTTAGATGCCTGCTCCGAGGAAGATGCTGCAAGAGAAGTTGGAGGAAGGGCTGGTTGCAGCTGGGACAATGCGAAGGGAGGGTGAGCAAGCGCAAAGGATGAGATGCTCCTAATTAAGAGAGTGCGGGGAAGCGAGGAAAAACCAGATGCGCTGCGTGGAGGGAAGGGGGTCCCGGCGTCCCTTAGGGGAGAGAGAGAGAGAGAGAGAGAGAAGACGAATGAGGAAGGAGGAAGGAGGAAAGAGGACGGCGAGGAAAGGATATGCGGGTGAGATAAGGGGAAGGAAGGGACAGGGACCGGGAGGAGGGAGGAGGATTGAGTTGTGAGAGAGGAGCGAGCGGTAAGAGGATATGAGGTGATGTGCTTCGCTGGACGGGACCGGACGAGTCAGGAAAGCTGAGCACTGGACAGGACTGGACACGGCAGCAGTTACGGCAACACGCAACGCAACGCAACACACAGAAACGCATGGCAAGGGCAGGGCATGTCATGCCGCCTTCTCTTGCTCCTCATTCTCCTCGTCGTGTTGGTCACAGACAAGAGCAACACATGCACTAAAGCACACTGCTTGGCCCTCGTTGTAATTGACAGCCGCCGCCCGAGGAGAGAAACTGAGACAGACAGACAGAGAGAATCAACCCAACAGGGAAAAAAGGCGCGGCGCGGGTGCCGGGCTGGAGGGCTGGAGGGCTGGAGGGGGCTGGTAAGCAGGCAGGCGTCCAAACCAAGCAAAAAAGCAAAAGGCAAAAATCCACAGCCCGGTTGCGCTGTCCGAGAGCATCTCGGATGCAGCCGTTTCCTTTCCTCCCCCACTTGTGTCACAGTCACAGTCGGATGTGACATCAAGAGAGGAGCGGAGAGAGCGTGGCCCACTGCACTGAAAGAGTCTCCAGCATGCTGGCTGGCGAGCAAAAAGGGTCCGGTGTCAAGGCGACCGGCGAGACGTTCATTCAGAAACAATCCAATCCCCTTCTTTCGTCTCCGTCCGTCTGCCGGGCTGGAACAGGCCAAGCCACCATAAGGGGCCTCTCCTCGCCTGCGCTGAAAAGCTAAAAGCAAAAAGCGAGAAAAGAAAGGCGACCCGAAAGGATGCCGCGGCCAGGCTAGGGTCCTGAGCGCAGGGCCAGGGGCAGGCGCGACGCGAAGCCAAGCCACAATCGCGGCACGGCACTCGAAAGAAAAACACCAGCAAGTCACTACTCACTCACTTGACTCGCTCCTTCCGCTTTGGTAGCCGGGCCGCACCCAATAGGTGACAGGAGGAGGAGGAGGATATCTGTGTCTGAATCTGCTGTAGCGTCCTCTGGTGCCTGCCCTTTGTATTCTGCGTAGAAAAATCGGGACGTCATCCCAGCTTTGATGCACACTCGGCCAGCCATGCAACGCACCATGATCAGAGAGATCTCACTCTTGCTTTGCCGCCCTGTTGCCATAGCGCAAGTCCTTAAAGCCCCGAGTTGCTAACCCACCAGCATTTTTTGTTACGCCCAATTCAATCCATACAGTAGCGAGAGCACAGCCTGGCGGGAAGCGAGAGTGCGGAAAAAGCCTTCTCTTTCTTCCCCTCTCGTTTTCCGACTGGGCTGGCACGCTGCAATGCACCGCGAAAACACGCACAAGCAAAGCAGATGCACACACGGGAGCTGCAAAGCCACGCAACACCGTACTGTAATCTGCTGCAATGCATACCTGCACGCGGCCAAGCAACACTTTTTCGTGCCTTTTATTTCTCTCTGTGCTGTTGGCACGATACGACGAGTAGGGTTATGGGCGTCGTGCCAACTCGGGCTGTATCACGAAACGTTCCACTATTGCTTTGTGTGGGGACAAGTGGACAAGCGTTAGCGGATCAACAGCGTCCAGGCATCAAGAAAGGGGGAGAATGGGAGAGCACATGCCAGCCGCCCAGACGAGTGGCCGCACGAGATTCATGCCTCTAGCCGACCTGCGTGAATCGCAGTCGGCAAGGCCAGGCTAAGCCAGCTGCTCATTTTGGATATGAAATAGGCACGTAACAGTCGTGCAATCCATGGTTCGCAAAGTGAAAGTTATGGGTCAACTCAACACGATCGAGTCAGTGCCTCGCCACCATGTGCCACTTGACAACTTTCTGTAAGTGAAAGAGACGAGGGGCTGGGTGTTCTTGCTCGCCGAGATACAGTGCAAGCAGGTGCGCCAAGTACAGATAGCCGAGGCACTGGACCAAGCTAAAAATCTGGTAGAGTACGCGAGTCTTTGCCTCTCTCCACACCTAGCGTGCTGCAGCCTGAGCTTATCTGGTGTATCGTGACCGCGCCCTTGGGTGGCAACGCTTGCAAGGTCCTTGCCCCGCCTCCTACATTCGACCGTTTAGGCAAGGTTCTATACCCTTTTTTCCGCATCAATGTGCTTTGCGAGCGTAAGAACGTGCCGCCTGATAGTGATCATGCGGAACAGGGTCAACGACAGTGTTCTCGAAAAGGTTAAACCTCATATTTGCTGAGGCAAGCAAGAACGGCAAATGCGTCTTTGCGCCCCACACGGCCTCGATGGATATTCATTGGGCACCTTCCTAGTCGGACCTACTGTCAGACCAGAGCACAAAACGTTAACAGCCTATTCTGCCCGCACGTACGACTACTGACGCTGAGCCCGTGGCACGCAACTCTGTACGGTTGGTCGCGTGGCGTCGCCTGGACGTGAGCGGACTTTTTTCATCAAGCCGCAGCGTACTGATTAGGGCCGGTCCAGACCTAGACGAAAACTGAGCGGCATGTCATGCCGGAACACATGTCAGTCACACCGCAAGGCGCAAAGCTGTACGAGCTGAGCGTCTCCTGATAGGGTCCAGCTCTTTATGGCCTGTCCTGAACGATGAGGTGTGCTAAAGATCAAGGGACTCCAAGCACGCACGCAAATCGTGCTTGGATGTTGACCGTCCGCGGATACGTTCGGGTTGCGACCGGAAGCCACGCTTGCACACAAATGAACGTGGCAGAACGGCAGCATAGCTTGTCTGATGGCTGACTGTGCCAAGCTCCGACAGGTAAAGGCGCCTCCGACATCTTTTTTTTTCCTCCACCCTCCCATCCTTGGCTGCTCTCTGACGCAGCTGGGCGCCATGCAGGAGAGAAAAAACGCGGGGAACGTGATAGTCACGTGTCAAGTCACGTTACTCGTGGACCATTTTCTGCTTACGGATGCTTAGCAAATCTTGACTGTTCCATCGACTGGCCTCTCGATTTTTCAGCGCCTTTTTGGGTCGGGTTGCGCGCGCGTGGAGTGTTACTCACCATTGTAAGCACGCAATCGCCTCTTGCAATGAGCAATCAAAGTACAGTCGAAAAGCATGCCCTCCACATCACGAGCGTCGAGTCGACCGTCCAAGAAGGTGCCCTTGCGGGGCCCGAGCGCACGCAAGGCTGAGGCTGAGGCTGAGGCCAAGGCTCTTACACCGCTTGCGCATCCCAGAAGAAGTTCGGATCCTGCACGGACTCTGCATGTGTGTGTGCAGATAGGTAGGCAGCTCGTTCGCCATCGTTTCCCCCCAATCTCCCGAAGAGTGCGAAAGAGATGAGATGAGAGGATGGGTGAGCCTCGGTGAAATGCAATAAAGATTCGACCCTGACGCCTCTCTCGCTGTCCCTCTCTTCTCCCATCCACCACACCTTTCCTTTCCATAACCAAAATGCCCGGACTTCGCCTTGGTTCCATTGCTCCTGACTTCACTGCTGAGACCACTCAGTGAGTATTCGTTCATGTCCCATCCACACGTTTGCCGCACTTTTGCGCAATGAAGGATGATGACCGGGAGGGCAGGTTCACTGACTAGCTGTCTACGTTGTTCTGCCACTGCTGCAGGGGTGTCATCAACTTCCACGAGTGGCTCGGTGGCTCGTGGGCTATCCTCTTCTCCCACCCCGATGACTTCACCCCCGTCTGCACCACCGAGCTCGGTGAGGTTGCCCGCAAGTCGGAGGAGTTCAAGAAGCGCGGTGTCAAGGTGATTGGTGAGTGACGCTCTTTCAGGCATGCTGGCAGGCTGGGAAAGAAAAACTGACTTGTTTTGCCTCAATTAGGTCTCTCGGCCAACGATGTTGCCTCGCACGACAAGTGGATCCAGGACATTAACGAGATCGGCAAGACCAACGTCGACTTCCCCATCATTGGTGACAAGGACCGCAAGGTTGCCACCGAGTACGACATGCTCGACGCTCTTGACCCCACCAACGTTGACGCCAAGGGCCTTCCGATGACTGTGCGCGACGTGTTCGTCATTGACCCCAAGAAGGTCATCCGACTCAAGATCTCGTACCCGGCTTCTACCGGCCGCCACTTTGATGAGATCCTCCGTGTCATTGACTCGCTCCAGATCGGTGACAAGCACCGCATCACCACCCCCGTCAACTGGCAGAAGGGCGACAAGGTCATCGTTCACCCCTCGGTCCAGGGCGAGGAGGCTGAGAAGCTCTTCCCCGGCTACGAGACCGTCAAGCCTTACCTGCGCTTCACCAAGGACCCCTCGGCCTAAACATTTCCTACACCTTCTTGTCTGACTGTCTGTCTGTAACAATGCATGGCTGTATACCAAGGAGGGCTGGCTAGTCTGCCTGGTCAGCACCTTCCCATTCAGCGCAAGGTTCAAGAAACTGCTTAATCCCGAAAATCATGATTGTGGCAAAAGATGAGATTGATTGATTGATTGTTGCATGCAGGACAGAGAATGTGGGTCTGTCAGAGGAAAAAAGACTTGCTGATCGAGAAACAGGGTGAGAGCACGGGGAGATATACAGTAGAGACAGATAGTCAGTCAAATGTAGGAGGGGCGTGTGGTCACTTGCGTTCCTCGAGCCAGCGACAGTAATCGTCATAGGTGCGATACACTTTGTCGCTTCGGTACCTTCGTACGCGGAGGGAACGGCGAATGTCCTCAGAGATGCGGCCGGACCAGCCAGCCTTTCGAATTGCCGAGTCGATAGCTTCGACTTTGGTCCATTGCTGTGCGGGAATGACGTCTGGAAGATAGGTTGCAGTGAGCATGGGAGGGCCCGATGGTTTACGGGAGAAGAAGCGAGGTGTGGAGGCGCCTGACGAAGATGAGGACGATTCGTCCTCGGCCTGTTTGTGTGATGGGTTCGGAAGGTGGATATAGATGCCGTGCACGCCGACTTCCCAGTCGAGATAGTCTGTGCAGTCCTCGAAGGCAGTCAGGAGACTGACGCCGCACTCGAGCTTGCCCACTTCCCGCAAACTGATCGGATGGAATCGTCGGTCCTTGAGTGCACTGGTGAGCGCATATTCGCTTAGCCCCTCTGCTAGTGGATAAGCGTCAAAGGTGCCGATACACCCGCGTAGACGCGAGGATAGGTTCCAGGTTACGAAGAGTGGGTATTCGGCGCCGTCGTCGGGAAAGGGCAGGGCAGACGGCGGTTCTTCTTTCTTGAGGTGTGCTAGAAGAACAGAGAAGCAGTAGTAGCAGTGCTCGGCTAGAGCAGCAGAGGAGAAGTCTGACATGCTGAGGGGTGGAGGGGCAGGCACGCAAGCAGGCAGACAAGGAGGAGACGGGGAGAAAGGGGACGAAGGGGGACGACCGAGATTGACGATGGAATTGATGCCGCTCAAGAGATGATCGCGAGGGTCAGGCAGACGGAAATTGATGGTGTTAAGGAGACAAGCGCTGGAGCAGAAAGGTGAGGCTAAGCTAGCCAAGCTCTAGCCCAGTTTGGCCATATCAGACAGGTCCAAGCGCAGCGCAAGCGCGGGGAGGCAGGGGCAAGGCGCCGAAGAGGGGTGGGGCGGACCCTGTTCAGTGCATGCATGTGGCCCGAGCGTACACAGGCCTCCCTTCCCGGGCGAGAGAAAAAAGAAAAAGAAAAAGAAAAAAACGCGGTGGTTCCCGATGGCACGCGAAAGGAAGGGTCTGGATCTAGGATCGCAACTGCGCGCGTGCGTGATGGAACGTGTGTGTGTGTTGCTGTTTTGAAAGGGGCCAACATGCATGACATCAGCGGACTGCCAAAAGCGCAATAGAAAAAGTATACAGTACTTTACTGTTGCACTCAAACTGGAACACCTCCACAAGTCCATTTTAGTACCCTAAAATGGGGCGAGACGGCAAAGCTGGGCTCGTCATCTTGCTTTGCTTTGCTTTGTGAGCGCAGCCCCCGAGCGCCCCAGCCCCAGCCCCAGCCCCAGCCCAGCGGAGCCCTTACGGTTGGAACGCAGCCATCGTGTCGTGCACATCCGCGGCCCCCTCCAAAGAGAGTCCAGTCACGACTGCTGTTACCTCGGGACCCTGCCAAGCGCCCGCCAACGCCCACTTCATTACAAATACCTCGCTCGCCATCCACTTTTACCATCTTGACCATCAACTTTCCCCTCTCTGTCTGCATTCATTCCAAGTCACCATGTCTAACCTTCCTGGACTTCTCATTGACATTGTAAGTGGCACACACATATCACGCACAACATCCGCCCTTTTTTTATTGTTGCGTACTGAAACCATCTCTTGTCCTGTGCCCCTACAGCCCCGCAACCCTATCGTTGCCGTCGGTATCCCGATCGGTGTGGGAATCCTGAGTGGATTCGCGACCAAGTCGTCGCAGTACTCGGCCGACTCGATCTGGTACAAGAGCCTCAAGAAGCCATCGCTCAACCCTCCTTCGAGCTACTTTGGCATCGTCTGGCCCGCCCTCTATGCCTCGATGGGTTACGCCTCGCACCTGACTGTCAAGGCTCTCGACCGCACTCCCCCGGGTCTCGGTCGTGACACTGCCAAGAAGGCCCTCGCTCTCTACTGGGCTCAGCTCGGTCTCAACGCCCTCTGGAGCCCCGTCTTCTTCGGAACCGGTAACGTCGGCCTCGCTCTCGTCAACATCTCCGCCCTCACCGGTACTGTCGCCTACTGGGCTGCCACCGTTAAGGAGGTTGATGTCAACGCCGGCAAGCTCGCCATCCCTTACGTCGGCTGGCTTGTGTACGCTACCTACCTCAACGCCTCCATCTGGTGGCAGAACTACGGCAGCAACTACTTTAACAAGCTTGTCAAGAAGGCCAAGGACCAGTAATCGTACCTTTCCCTGCTTCGCCTAGTGTAACGATAACAAGATCAAAGGCCAATCCAAACACAATTTGAAAAAACTCGCTACTATTCCTCATACATGTGTGATCTACTTTCCGCGTGTGTTTGCTTTATGCGTGTGTCTCGAAAATACATGTGCTTCCTGTCTATGAAGAGTCTCATTAGCCATGCTTGATTGAGCTGCGGTCCGTATCGATTGACTCGCGACGCTGCTTGATCGGCATAAGCTGCTCATCCGGGTCGTCGACGCCAAAGAAGACAGTTGCGCCCTCGACCTGTCCACGGTCCAGGCGGGCGTTCGCGTAATTCTCTCGTGACGAGTGAGCTGAGAGCTTTCCAATCGCCTCGTCGAGGTCCATGTGCGTCGTGAGCGGGCGTCGCGGCAGGGGCGTGAGCGCGTGTCGTGCGTCCAGGCTGATCGACAGAATGTTGCTCGAGTGCGCGCCCTCCGACACCGAGATGAGAAGCGCATGCTGCTGGTCTTCAGTTCCCGATCCGCGCTCGTACACCTCGAACGTGATGCTAGCAAAGTAGTCGAGCGGAGGGATCTTGGGCATGACGATATTCAGCTCCGACGCCAGAACCAGGTTCAGGAGCGTGTGGATGTGTGACTCTTTTGTAAAGTAGAGCGAACAGAGGCCCTTGGATTCCTGCGCAGCACGCAGGTCTTCCACCACGTTCTTGAGCAATGGCATGGACGTAAGGAAGCCAATCTCCTCCTGTAGAACAGAAAGGCGGGCGGGTCAGTCTATGATGATGAGGGCCAGATGGATGAATGGACACTCACCTTTTCTTCTGGCGTGATACCGTACTCGCGTGGGCAGACATAGCTGAACAGTGCGAGTGCCTTGTTGTACAGCTCGTGCAGTCGCTCGAGCTTCTTCTCTGGTGCCTTTTCGTTCTGATCGGCGAAGATCGTCTCGATAAAGATGCGGTTGTGTAATCCGTCGTGTGAGAGCATGTCGTACAATTCACTTGAGCGGGAGGGATCGTTCGGGTCTTCTTCAAAGTCGTTGAAGAGCTTTTCCCATCGTTCGCGGAACAGGCTCGGCGTCTCGTGAGTGCACCAGCGGCTCTGGATGCGGTCAACGTTGAGCGTGCGGTAGTTCTCGCGCATCGTATCGCGCAGGCTGGAGAGTAGGGAGGCGATGTCGCGGCCGAGTCTCGCCGGCGATGGCATGTCCTCGGGCCAGTCATCCGGTCGCACATCGGCTTCGGGCCCATCAGGGTTGAGCAGCACTTTGAGTTTCTTCTTGACCACGTCCATCAAATCCTTGGCGGCGTTCGAGTCGTCGAGCAGATCCTTGCGGATCATCATCTCCTTTCCTGTGGACGACTTGCCATCATCCAGAAGAGCAGCAGCGAAGATCTCCGCCGAGGCAGTCACACGTCGCTCAGAACTCGTGTAGACTGTGCAGTCGGAAAGGGCAGCCTCATTCATGATGACCATGTCGCGGCGCATGTTCTGACCAAAGTCCTTGGCCTGGTGACGGGCTGCATGGGAGAATTCACCTCCCCACTTGATGATGAGCTGCATCTTTTCCAGCTCGTCCGTTTCCTTGTTAAAGTTGGGCTTCATTTGGACCTTGGTTCCCGGCATGTCCTTCTTCCGCTCAATGACCTGGATGACTAGTTGCAAGTCTTCTGTGTTGGCTCCCGGCAGTTTGAGTGCCTTCTCAGCGGCTTGGGAGACCATGTCCAGCTTCTGCCTCAGAATGATCTCTTCCCTTTGCCCTTGCAGGAGCTCAATGAGAGGAGCAGTCCAAGCATCTTTGACCTTGAAGGAGCGTTTGAGCTGCAAGAGAGTGAACGCGGAGGCGTCAGTAGTCGCATCAGTGTAACCGAGACACTAGAAAAACTTACCTTTTGCTTGGGTGTTCGGTCACCATGTCGGAAGACGGTGACATTTGACTTGAGGACCCACGCGGAGCGCTCTCGCTCTCGTGGCGAGCTGCTGCCACTGCTGAGAGGCCGGCGAGGCACGTTACTTGTCTTGCAAAACTTGGCCAGAATCTCGGCACATTTGTCTGTGAAGCCACTGAGTCAGTGGCGTGCTCACGCGAATGATGTCAGATGAAACTCACCATAGTAAAAGTCGTTACCCTTGACAAAGCTCCAGCCGTTGACATCGATCACATAGCTCTTGCCGCCGACACGCAGTAGGTCAAAGCCGCAGATGTTTTGCTTGAAAGCCTTAGAGATGTTGGTGGCCATCTGAACTTCTTCGTCAGTAAGCTTGGTGATGTAGCGGATCTCCTTACCGTCCGGGTTACGCTTGACCAGGCCGTCAACGACGGGCGACTTGCGGGTCTCTGCGTGGACAAAGTAAGGCCCGATGGTGTAGACCTTGATGTCCTCAGCATTGTCGACGTCCATGAACTCTTCGTAGATGTACGAGCCATCGGTGCGGGGCTCGAAGAGATTGGGGTCAAACTCGGAAGATTTGTTGCCGACCTTGCGGAAGAGCCTTCGTCCGCCTCCACCTCTTGCCTTATCAAAGTAGATATGAATGTTGTGATCCTCTCCGCTGACGGGCTTTTCGACAAAGGGCTTCTTGATTTGTTTTCCATCGATGATGAGGGTGTCATAGTCCTGGAGCTGAAACTTGGAATGTTGGCGGTCCTTGTGCATGTCAAGCTTGAGACGCTTTTGGAGGTCCTCCGTGACGCGGGGCTCGAAGGTGGGTCCACCATCCCGGTCCATCTCGATACGGCGAGGAGTGGGTACGCCTACGCTGTCAAGAATGGCAAGGACGGCACGACGGTCCCAGAGAACCTGCTGAAGGCGGAGATCGTTGACAAGGAGGGGCTTGCGAAGGTCAACATAGGAAATGGCCTTGTCGAGGGGAAAGCCGGTGGAGAAGAAAGAGATGAGGACGTCGACGATGGGCCAGTCCTCAACAGGCTCGTCGAGGATGACCTTGTCTCCAAAGATGGTGACCTCAAACTCCTTGGTGCTGATGAGACGGTTGAGGATGTTCTGCATGGGTTTGGACCGCGCCTTGCGGTCCATAGCGGCCACGCCGAGCTGGATCCGTTCCATGGCGGATGTGCAGCGGGCTCAGGGGGGTAATAGGTAGAGGAGGAGAGAATGCGTGCTTGTGTGGGAATGTGAATGCACCTTACCTTTAGAGAGAAGCGGCAAGGACCGACAAGGTTATGGTGCGGTGGGAACAGAACCTAAGTACAGTATCTCGGCGAGGCTTCAGGTTCCCTCTTGACATGCTGGTGCAGTACTGAAAGACTCTTGTCGTGTGTGAGCAAGTGAGTTGGTAAAACTTGGCCCGCGAGCAGCTGTGTCTCGGCCTGAGCCCTCAACTGACGTCTTCTTTCTGCTCGGCTCGACCTGTTTTATTTTTTCCCTTCCTTTTTCTGATTGCCCTCGTGCATTAAATTTGCCGATAAGCGGACAGGTGCGGTACCTCACAGGGAAGGGAGGGGAGGCCCGCACGTGCAGTGCGGGCAGAGCTGAGCACGGACGCTCTTACATGGAGCCAGACTGGTGAAGGCGGCAGCAAACAGGTCTGGCCTTCTGCAATTCATACGAGAACGAGGGAGCAAACCTGACTGGAGCTTGATGATGGATCTTCGGACGGCGATGGGGTGTTTGCCAAGCCTGGCATCAGAGCTTGTGGCCCAACCAAAAGGTCTTCTTAACGTGGCTCACGGCGGCCCAGCAGAGGTTGGCTCTGGCCGCTTGATCGGAACACGGCCGACTATGTAGTCTGGCCCAACTCGTCGCGAGAGAAGGAAAGGGTCTCTGTCTCTCCATGCCGTCCCTGTCGTTTTGGCTCTTCTGCTTGTGGAGCTTGTGGAGCCAGAGAGAGGGGCAGAGCCGACGCGTGGACAAGGCAGGTAAGTGAGCAAACAAGCCCTAACCAACAGACATAAGTTACATTAGACAGACGCGTCAAAATTGTGGACCGCATCAGAGAGACGGGATTTCGAAAGAGAGAGAGAGAGAGCAGCAGTGTTGATTTTCTGCAGAGCCCCTTTCGGATGGAACGCTTAGCGCACACACGCCCACCCACAAGCACACACAGGGAATTCAAGAGCCGAATGACTGATTCGTCGAGGTACAGCACCGGTAGCATACTGTATTGCCCTAGCCCGTTCCTTCTCCTGCCCTCTCCACCTTCATCAGCCTTTCACCTCTGCTCTGCTTGCGCTCTCTCTCTCTCTCTCTTTGGGCCAATCTGCGTAGGGCACTGTCGGCAGCCTGCTAAAAAGCCTTTCTTTCTCTCCCTCCTTCAACTCTTGCCGCTAATCGTGGTGTCCGAATCCCTCTCCCGCTCGCCTCCACCATGCCCGGCCCTCACTCGATCAGGAGCGCTGCTGGCGGTGCTGCCCCACCTTCTCCGACGCTCAGTGCCACCACCCGTGCTTCGCTCGACTTTCCGTCTCGCCCCTCCATTCTGATCACCCGCGCTGACCTGCGCAACTCACTCAACGCATATGAGAAGCTTCTTGCCTCGGCCAAGGCCTATACCAACGCAATGCTCACTATGGCCAAGGCTTCCTCCGACCTCGCATGCGCCCTCGAGGAGTGTGCGCGCGTCAAGGGCGCTCATGAATCTGGTGCTGGCCTCCAGGCTGCTAGCGGTCTCCATTTCCTTAAAAGCAACTACGAGCAGGTCCTTTGTGATACCTTTTGGAAGGACTTTAGCATCCCCCTACTCAGCCACTACGACACTTACCGCGCTGCCTGCAACGACCGCCAGATGGCTCACGATAAAGCCATCAACGAGCAGAGCAAGCAGCTCAAGGAGGCTGAGGCTCGCAACATCAAGACTGGCAGGCGACGCGAACGTGACCTCAACCAATTCCGTCGCGCCCTCGCCGAGCTGCAGGCGCATGTGGATAGTCTCGACGAGCTCAAGGCGCAGTACTACAATGAAGTACTCGAATCCGAGGAGGAAGTATGGCAACTAATTCTATCCAAGGTGTCTCTCATCGTGCGTTCCCAGATTGAAATCTCGGAGCGCATCAGCTCCAAGGGCCTCTCGGATCCCGTCCTCGAGCCCATGCTTGCTGCCATTCCTGACCCATTTGGCTCGTACGGTCCGCCCAAGCAGGATGACCAGATCTTCAGCATCCTACCGCCAACCTCACTCCTCTCTTCCGCCTCCAACTCGATCCACGCTACACCGACTGCATCTGGCGAACAAAATGCCGCGCCATCTGGATCCTCTCATCCTATCACTCCTGCCGCGCTCCTTTCGCCCTCAACTCCTGCACCAAACCTTCCCCGCCCAACCCCGTCTTCAACGACAGAGCCCTCTGATTCTCCAAAGCACAGCCGCAACGACTCGTCAACCGGCCTCGGTCTCTCATCCATCTCGGAGGCCACGGCTTCGGAGGCGAGCGTGACAACCACCGGTGGACTGTTCGGTAGCGAGAGCGTCGACTTTGAAGAGCTTCTTGAACGCGATCGGGACAGAAAAAAGACATCGGTCCGCGAAAACAATAATGATCAGGTAGACTCGGCCGCGGGAAAGCTCAGACAGGTGCTGAGCATTATCGACGAGGACAGCGCCAAGGACAGTGCGTCGCCCAACAAGGATGATGAGCAAGAAACACCAACAACATTACTGCCCCCGACTCAGTCCGAGCCTCAGCAGGATGACAATTGACTTATCCTGCTCACATCACATCGCATCACTCTACTTTCAAGAGGACCAGCCTGCTCCTCTGTACATACATGATTTCATCATTTCATAGATACCCAGTCAGATGGCCCAAGCCAAACCATCAGGTCTGTGCGTCTCAGAGCCTGTGCCGCCTTTGATAGCAGTTTGCTCGTCATAAGAGCGCCTACTTAGTACCTTGTTGGCAAGGACATTATCGATGGACAAGAACGCGGATGGATGCAGTTCTTCACACACCTTGTCCATAGCTATCATGGAAACTCAGGTGGGAGGTTGGCTTGTCAAGGTTTTCGGAGCTTTTGAAGAGAATTCGGCTTGCCTGTTTTTTCGGTTTTCACGATATCGCTTCTTGTCCTCAAGTATCCTTTTTCGATTGGCGGGATTGGTGCGGTAGTTCAGGTTTGCTCGCTGCTGCTTTGCTTTGTATTCTGGAGTGTCTCTATTTGCTATGAAGTACTGATGTGAACGAGCACGGGCAACCTCCTTCCTGAGCTTCTCTTTTGGAGTCAGATGGTCTTCATTCAGCCTCTTTCTTCCTCTCCGCAGCCTGGCAGCTTGGAAAAGGTGGCCAGGTGCGTCTACCATTTGGTCTTTTCCTTGTTGAGGAGCATTGATGACTGCTTCCATGCCGTCTCTTCCATAGATGCTTGAAATTTTGGGTGGATATTGCTGACGGTCATATTCATGGATCCAATCATTCAAGTGCGATAAGCTCGTCGAGGCAGAGGCAAAGTCTCGTGACTTTGCATGAGGAATGCTGACAAGAGTGGATTGATCGCCAATGCTAAGGGAGAGCAGCAGACCTCCCAGCTCTGAAGGCTCTCGTGCCAACTCTTGGGGGTACATTTGACCTATCCATCCTGGTTCTACCAAGCTGGCATGAGCGTTATGAAGCTGTTGAGCTGATTGAGATGTCATCTCGTAGGACCGCAGGAGATCGATGAACTTCAGGCCTTGTACCTTTGCATCTGGGATGCCATTGCCTGCAAGACCTGAAGACAAAAGACTGGAATAGACTTGAGTCGTGGCGTCAAGGCGTTGAGGCGGAATCAGAGCGTGAACACCAAGTTGCTGAAAGCTTGTAGAGCCTTGTACCATCGCGTTCAGGTCTCCATTTACTGTACTTGCAACTGATTCTATGCTTGACTGATCGAGCACTGGTGGTGCTGCGACTACCTGAGAAGCACATGCAAAAATGAGAGCTGCAAGGAAAGTGCGATAAAGCATGGTGACGCTGTTCTGGCGAAAGCAGGGAAGACGAGAGCGAGAGCCTATCTTGAAGAGCTCATGCAGTCCAGGGCACAGTTTAAAAGTAAGACCACTCTGTGCTCCGACAAACCTCTGATCTCTCCTTCTGGAGAATGTGGCTTGGACCTCCGGCGGCCCCCTCGGCTCGGACTGGAGGTGTTAGACTCGGATCATGGGCTTGCTACAAAGACCGTCATGCCGTCTCTTCCATAGATGCTTGAAATTTTGGGTGGATATTGGTAATGGTCATATTCATGGATCTAATCATTCGAGTGCAATAAGCCCGTCAAGGCAAAGTCTCGTGACATCTGATGAGGAATGCTGATACGTGTGGATTCATTGTCCATACTGTGGTAAAGCAGCAGTCCCTCTAGCCTTGAAGGGGCTCTTGTGACAACTCTTGGGAATACATTTGACCTGTCGGTCCTTGTTCTATCCATCTGGCATGAGCTTCATAGGACTGTTGAGGTAGCTCAGGTGTCGTTTCAAAGGACCGCAGGAGATCGGTGAACTTGAGGCTATTTACCGTTACATCTGGGACGTCATGGCTAGCAAGACCTGAAGCCAGAGAACTGTGATAGACTTGAGTTGTGGGGTCAAGTCGATGCGGTGGCGCGTCAAGTTGCTCAAAACTTGTGGAGCCTTGAACCATCGCGTCAAGGTCTCCTTTGCTCGCACCCGTTGCGTCCGATCTCAAACGAAGAGGCTTCCAGCCGTAAGCGCCCTGCTCTTGCCATTGACCTGCTTGCTCTGCTAGGGCTGGGTTCATTCCAAGAAGATCGTTCTTGTTGAACCATGAGGACTGGCTGTTTGTGCTCGGTATGCTGAAAAACTCGCTCAAGCTGCCTTCATGGGTACGTGACAGCTTCTGCGCCATTACCTTCGCCTCTTCCATCGCCTTCGCCTTGGCCTCCGCCTTGGCCTTCCGCCAAGCCTTGCTCGTCAAACGCCTCCGCTCATTCTTCTCGGGATCCAGTCTATCTATTTGGTATTTGAGCTTTCGAGCAAAGACCCAGGCAGGATCGTGCTTGTATCTCTCATGATAATTCTTCTTGCTTCGAGCTCTCATTGCTTCGAAGTCTTCCCTTTTCTTTTGCACCCTCCTTGGAGTTCTACTTGCCGTACCAGCTTCTTTTTCGCCTGTATCGTGGTATTCATCTCCTAGAATTCGATCGGCAAGATCTTGCCAGAACGCCCGCTCCCCATTGAGGTTATCGTCATGGCTTGCAAGACTGTGCGACTCATGCACAACTGAAAATTTGTCCCTTCGATGAGATGGAGGAATTTCACTGGAAACCGACGTTATTTGCCGCTCCAAATCCTTGGAGTACTCCCCAATGTCACCTGCAACTGATTCTAGGCTTAAGGGATTGAGCACTGGTGGTGCCACGACTACTTGAGATGCACATGCAAGGACGGCAGCTGCAAGGAACCTGCGATAGTGCATGGTGACGCCGTTGGGGTGAAAAAAGGTACAGTAAGACGAGAGGGAGAGCTTATCTTAAAGAGCACATGCAGTCCTGGGCACAATGAAAAAGTAAGACCACTCTATGCACCAAAAAACCTCTGATCTCTCCTTCTGGAGAATGTGGCTTGGACCTCGGGCGGCCCCCTCGGCTCGGACTGGAGGTGTTGGACTCGGATCATGTGCTTGCCACAAAGACCGTAGTATCGATGCAATAGTGCTTAGCCGAACGTTTTGGGTCGTCCGGGCATAAGACCCTCCCTACACCCTGCACGTTTTGCAAGACGGTTCATTGGTCCAGTTTTTCATTTACTGTAAGTTTTAGAAACATTGCGTGTTACTGGAGCTCGTAGTGAGAAAGTGCTTGGAGTGCTCAAGAGATCTGAAGATACTGTGCAGGCATACGGATGCAAAGAGGCCAAGAATGCTGGTGGCTTTTTGCCAGCCATCTCATTCAGCCATGACGAGTAAGTTGGCTTAAATCGACTCGCTCATCTGCTGGTAGGGGGTGTTTGCGAAGAGGGGCCAGCCATTCTTTGCCGCTCACGGTATGCTTTCAATGTCTCAAGGTGTTGAGCGTGTTTGACTGGATTGGACAAGTACTTTCGATTGCTGAGTCTGTTCTGCAACTTGTAGTTTGGATCATGTTTATTCCTCTCGTGATAATAGTTTCTTCGGTTGCGATAAAGCTCCCTCTGAGCCTTTTGTTCTGGAGAAAGATTGTCATCGTTCAGCCGCTTCCTTCCACGCTTTGCAGGTGGTCGTTCGAGACCCGCATTGATCCCGGCTTGGGGCGCATCGGGGACCGGCTGTAAGCGCGATCCTTCTCTCGGCGTAGATAGATTGAGGATTGGGTCTTCGCCGTCTTCTTTGTGGAAATTTGAGAATCCGGGTGGATACAGCGGACTAGCGTGCTCTTGTTGGGTTGCCCAATCATTGGGATTAGATAAACCTGATAAAATCTCGTTCGACTGCGTGGGGCCTGCCAGTGTAGAGCCTTGTGCCATTACGTCTAGGTCTTGAGAGCTTGCAAAGCCTGTTTCCATAGGGCGCAAGTACGAATGAAAGACACTCTCCGTGCGAGTTCCTCTGGCTTTTCTCATCAGCTGCATGAGGCCAGCTTGTTCCAAAACAGCCGTATTTCTTGGGACGAAACCAGATCCACTTGACCACAGCGTCTGGCTGATGGTTTGCAGTTTGTTGCTAGGCGAGCCCAGGCTGGCTCCGGGTGGGAGGGACCATTGTTGCTGCAACCCAGATGATGACTCTTCCCGAAGCTGAGATTTTTTACGTGCTATCCTCGCCTTTTCGGGGTCTCGCGACCTCCATTTCTCTGGCTTACTGCGGCCCGTTTGAACATACAGTTGCCTTTCTTGTTTTTCAAACGTTGCTTTGACCTCATTGGGTGTTTGAGGCGTAGCTGAAGGAGCCTGAACATTTGAAATTGATAGGTCTTTGTAGGTACTCGATGTCATTGGCGCAGCCAGCATCCTGAGGAGATCGTCGATGTCAAGTGCCAAAGATAGTGGTTCCTGGGATTCGATCACTGGCAGTGCAGCCACAGTCGAAGCTGCAGCGGCAATGACTGCTGCCAGGAGAGATGTTCGAGCACGCATTGTGACGACGTTTTGGGGGAAGAGGGGAAAAGCGAGCCGAACGGACCGACGACTAAGGCCAGTGTTAAATAGAAGATTTCAATCACGGTATCCTTCAGGAGTGAACTCAGACTTTGCGCTTCACCGTTCTCTCCCCCTCTCCCGCAAACGTGGCTTGAGTATTCAAGTTCATCTGTGAAGTCAAGGGCAATCTCGGCTCGGATAGCATGGCTCGGATGATGGCTTTGGGAGCTCGGAGGAGAGGTTCGTCCCACATGCAGCACAGTACTGTACTGTACAGCGTAGTACTGTTTCCCTACAGATACAATAGGATGACGGGACCGCGCTCTCAGGCCAGGAAAATTGGCCTCATGCAGAATTTCATTGTCTCTTGCCCCGGAGCCAGCAAATGGGGAGGTCTGTTTTTCTTGGAATATGTTGTCGTACAAGACCACGCTTCTGAAAGTGAGAGTGAAGAAGGAATGGATCCTATGGTTGGATGCATTATTTAGTGCTGCTAGCCTTTCCACTCGTTCGTCCACGGCGCTCCGAGTGGCTTATTGCGATACCTGCAGCATTCAGATTCTCTTGCAGCGATTGCTTCTGAGCCTTTACTTTGGCGTTGTATCTCTGCTTGTTAAGCTTTGTCCTCGCCCTGAATTCGGGGTCATGCCTGTTCTTGTAAAAATATCTATACGAAGCCATCCTTCTCCTCTCTCGATAGAGAGCCTCCTCGGCGCTGATTGGCTCTTTCCCGCGTTTGGTCCTTTTCCTTGGCACGTCAAGCAGATGATGGGCCAGTTCTTGCCATATTGTTTGCTGCTCATAGCTGGCATCAGGATTGAGCGTCCTTGGCGAACCTGATATGATGAGATGATCTTCCAGGCTGTCCAGTGGGGAGAAAGGCAGATCCAAAACAGGGATTGTCGATGTCGGCCGTTCCAGCATACCGAGGAATTCGTCCACAGTATTATGTGACGGTACCGGCGTATCACCAATCAAACCGGCCACTGATGCTGTTTGGAGTTGATCGAGCACTGGTGGTGCCACAACGCAGAATGCGCAGGAAAGAACCAGCGCCAGGAAAAGCTTTTCATGAAGCATGTCAATAAGGATGGGGTGTGGACAGAAAGAAAGGAGGGAGAGTACGCCTTCAGGATCTGTAGTCATAAAATATGCAGTGCTGTAAAAACCGCTGGTACCGATTGGTCTTTTGTTCTGCAGTGAAGAAAGAAGTTTAACTCTTAGTATCAGGCTCGGAGCTCGGCTCGGAGCGGAAGGAAGCCACATCGATTCGCGATCACTGGTTTTGTGTCCAGGGGTGGACAAGGTTGTGGCACATTCAACATATAGTATGTCACAGATATCGAGCCAACCTTTACAGCTGCACAGTATCATCTCAGCCTAACACTGTACTGTACGGAACTGTATAGTGCGGTATTTCGACCCAAGCGAGAACGTGTAATGAGCGGCAGGATACCGACATGACTAAGAGAAATGTCGTTCAAGACGACGAAAGCATGCAATCACTGCAGTACAGTACTGTGTGTCTTCGCCTTCGCGCACGGCAAGTTGTGGCAAGTCTTTGCGGGGACAAGTGCAATGGTCTCTAGACTTGATTGACAGGCCGGACTAAGATGCCTCCACCTTTCTTGAGCCGAGACCATTCTTTGTAACGCTCCGCTTTGCGCAACCGATTAGCTGGGTCAGAGTAATATTTCTGCCATTCGGCCTTGCGTTTCGCCTTAAATGTAGGATCGTGCTTCTTTGCATGGTATCGTAGATACGACTGCAATCGTTTCCACGCCGATCGATCACCTTCTATAGGCCTTTTCCGGCGCTTCGTAGTAGGATTTAGAATTGCGTCAACGTCGGCTTGAGAATTGCTGGTGGTCTGATCCGGCTTCCTTCCTCTCTGTTTCCTATGAACAATGGTCGTCGGACCGTTGGTAGACTCGGGAAACTCTGTTGACGGCTTCTCTTTGACGAATCTTTGTGCCCCAAAAATTTGGTTGGGAGCTCTGATGCCGCCCTCATGGAAATAGATTGGGAACTCCTCCATCATAGCCGGATTTTGGCTCGCAGCGAGTGGAATGTGCTCATAGCGGAGCGGCTGGATCGCAAACCATAGGACTGTTTCGCTAGCATCAATACCGGGAAGGCGAGGACCTGGTAGCATTTCACTTGCCTGGCGTGACTGTGCTGGATCAAAATTCAGAGGTTCCACAAAGTCCGGTGCTATCGCATTGAGGAGCGGCTCGCCAGCAAAGGCTGGTAAAATTTGAGCGGATTGCGGATGGCTTGCGAAGCTTGAATCCATCTGATGATGGCTGAATAGGCTTGAAAAGTCTCGTTCCGTCTCAGGATACAGGTAGTTTTGAGCCGCAACTGCCATTCCTTGGGGATGCAGAAGCCCTACTGATGTAAAGCCGTGTGATATCTCATTTTGATGCGGCTGATTTGCAATGGGTTGGGACGTTGTCTCGAAGAATGGTTCTTTTGGAAATCTTTGTGGCACAGACCCAGTGTACGGATAGCTCTGCAAGCCTGAAGACACACCTGTGGAAGCAAAGGCATCCCCTCGCTTATCCCATTGCTGCGTATGAAGGGCTTGCATCGTGTATTTCGCCGGCAACATGCTATCGAGCATGCCACTGTTGGGCGGAAGAGGTGGGTCTTGACCTGATGTCGACTTGTCCTGATGTTGAGTGCACGCTGGATTATGCCAGGAAGAGAGCTCTACGTGGCTAGTTCTTAGTGAATCGACCAGCCGTGGCGACTCCGAAGCATCTAGAAGGTCGTCAATACCACCCAGTGGTACTTCGTTCAGCTCTAGCTCGGTATTCATCGTAATTGGCTGCTTAAGCTGATTGATAATATTATCAACGCTGTCATAGCCCGCCTCTGAGAGATCTCCCCTACCGATGGTACCGGCCAAGCTGAGGAACCGAGGCCTCAGTAGTGCGTCAAATGTGCTCTCCGATGCTACTGATTGGAGCCGATCCCGCACCGGAAGTGCCAGCACCACCGGGATCGTAAAGGTGAGCAACGCTGTTAGCTTGAGCTTTCGGTAACGCATCGTTTTTTGGATGGACACAAACAGGGCCGAGGCAAGGGACCATCCTTTAAAGGCAATCGTCATTTGGCCAAAAATGTGTACCTTTGCGTCCATATCGACCTTCTCGGTGAACAGGACACAGCAAATTGAGTCACGGCTCGGACCGGAGACAACGGAGCAAAGCCATCGGTTTCTCCATCGAACAATGAAGCACTCCGATTCTAAAATGCAGCATGTAGTCTGTCGCATATCAGCTGGGCAACTTCCAAGCTAGTGCGGAGCACGAGATGAGCTCTTTGTCATTCTCTCCCTGCTTCTTTATTTCCCTTCCACCTTAATCGTGATTACTGTACTGTTTTAAGCTTTTTTTGTTTGTACAGTACTGTGATTCTTCCCTGCTCCAGCAAGAGTAATCCGTCGTTTGGACACAGAGATACAGTACGACGTTAGGCATCATTCCTGTACTTTTTGGTCAAGAGACAGAGTTGCTTCTTCGTCCGCAAGCAGTCGATCAGCGAGATTCCGCCAGAAGGGGTGCTCTCCCAGACGATTATTCATATCATGAGAAGAGGAGACGGCTCTTTCATTCTCCAGCAGCCGATCGACAATGCTCTGCCAGAAAGGATGCTCTCCTAGGCCATCTTCCGCATGGCGATATGTGGGTGATGATTCCTCCTCAGCAAGCAGTCGTTCGGCCATTTCCTGCCAGAAGGAGTCATGTGCAAGGTGATCATCAGCGCTACGATACGAGGGTGGTGCTTCATCATCCGCAAGAAGTCGATCGGCTATGTCCTGCCAGAATGCTTTGTCGCCAAGAGGAGCATTCGTGCTATGAACATCCACAGTTGGCAGTTGCAGCACATTGGGTTCTTGCACATTGCTGAGTGGGCGTTCTGGCAGACCCTGGACGGCACCTGCCATTACTACCGCTCGCAACTCATCGAGCAAAGGTAGGGATTGCGCCAAGAAAGGACACAAAGCAGCTACGGCAAAGGGGAGCTTTTGAGAACGCATGAGGATACAGTGCGTTTGGGATAGGAAGGAGTGAGAAGGCACAAGTCTGTCGCACTTATGTAGATCTGGTCAACTCTTCACGCGATGCTACAGTACACCAGCAGTGAGTCCAGAGCTCGGATCGGACTAAGAAGAGCAAAGCCTATCATTTGCTTCTTCGTTTAGGTGAAAGCGGGTGAGCAGAGCAGTTACGGTACTTTACTGTACAGTACTGTGGAGTACATCAGAGATTGAATGCCAAGAGCCCACTGACCTACGTTTCTAGGCAATGTAGGCTTTTGCGGCCATCGACAGCAGCGTGGATGCGCAAGCTATCGCGGTAAACCTTATTCTTCGTATTGAGTATTACTTTTCCCCTTGGCACTTCGGTTTGTTTTTCGTTGTTTGTAACGCTTGGTCTGATCAGCCCTTCGCTTCGCGTTTAAAACAGGATCGTCCTTAATTCGCTGGTAACGAATCCAGTTTCGAAGACGCTCCATCATTACTCTTCGTTTGTGAGCGTCAGATCGGAACTGTGTTATTTTTGGCTTATTGCGGCTTGAAGCAGCAATTGACGATTTGTAAAGGCTGGCGATGATTCTTTCCCTGACAGGATCGATATCTTCTTTCTTTCTCCTTCCGCGATGTGAAGGACCGAAAAGAGTGATAATTTGATCTCGTGAAAGGCTGTGAATGCCTTGCCTGAGACTCTGTTCGAGGGCTGTGTCGGGTTCGAGTCCAGTTTGTTGAATAGTAGAAAGCATCCCTTGAGAACCTGGCGCATGGCCATGCTCCGGGTCGAAAGCCACCACCTTGCCGTTTTGCGGACTGTTCGTAAAGTGAGAATCAAAGCCATCGATATGTGCGGACAGTCCGAAAGGTCCTGGAGTCCTTCCACTGCGTTTGTTTGAAAGAACAGCATCGGGAAGCTGTTGCTGTGCAACACTAGAAGCGTGTAGGTGCACGGGGCCTGTCAAGGGCGCTGTCCTTGCTATTTGCCGTGGCGTTTCGATGAAATACATAGGCTCGTGCGTGAGTGTGTAGCCGTTTATCATCGTATCGAGATCCAGATGGCCTTCGAGACCAAGTGGCATGGGGTTGAGATATCGGTGGGTCGCAGGTCCTGTGTCCATTTTATTCGCATCCCATTGAGAAAGTCCCCCTTCTCGAGTCGTTGATGCCTCATGCGTTGGCAGAGGATGCAGTTCTGCAGCGGCATTCACCATAATCGGGGGACCTAATGCATCGAGGAAATCGCGTACGATGTCGAGGGCCTGAGACGAACCTACCGCCGCTTCCGGTTGCAATAGATTGAGCACTGGTGCTCCAACCACAATCGAACACGTGCAGGCAAGAATTGCCGCGATGTTGAGTTTGATCCAATGCATGGCGTTTCGACAAAGCAGGAAGATGCGAACCAGACATGGTCACGAGGTTGTCTTTCTGTACTTAAATCCTTGTTCAGCTCCGTCCACTGCTGCTTTCGGATTGGACACCATTGATTCGAGGCTGAAATTACAGTAATGGCTTTCTGCCCAGCTCCGAGCTCGGACCGGACAGAGAAGAGCCGAGACAAGCCACGGACTCGACTACGAATCGGGTTATACCCACAACAGCATGAGGTGAACGCTTGTCTTCTGTTTGTACCGTAGTGGTGTTGTTGCTGCGCATTGAGTGCCCCTCCCCTTTTCTCGGGCGGCAAATCGCTTCCCTGTTGGGCGCGACTGTCTTGGTACGTACGCGTATCCGCAACAAGACGCGGTCGGTGGCTGCTTGCGCGTTGATGGACGCGTCGCGTTAATTAAACACGAGTGCGTGAGACAAGGCGAGACGAGACGAACCGAGACGAGACAAGCGTGTGTCGCGAGCAGGACCGACAGAGGGATTCTGCCCCTCTTTTCTGCGCGCGAAGGAGAAAGGGAGGAAAGACCCATTGGACTTTGCAGCACACACCACACCTTCGCTCTGCACCCTTCTTCCCCCCTCCCATCCGCCCGTCCGTCGGTCCTCACCATCACCACCTTCCCCTTTCATTCGACTAGAGGCTCAACCATCACCATCTCCAGCAACACCTCCACCCAGCCGAGCGGCCCCAAAGCAATATGGCCGCGTCTGGACCCATCCTCCCCGTCATCGACCTCAAGATCGACTATGAGGAGGAGCGAGGAAAGATTGCCGATTTTCTTCGCTTCTACAAGGGTGATGCATCCCGGATCGAACACTCTAGCCTCCCCGTTCTAGACACGGATCTCGATGAGGAAGACGACGTCGACCGCGTTCTCTCTGGTGGCCTCAACTCGATGGATGTCGACCCAAAAGCTGCTACCAGCTCACGATCCTCTCGTCACCTTCCCATCTACATGCTCCAGCTCCAACGCATTGCCAACCGGGAGCAAGAGTCTCTTGTCATCGATCTCAATGATGTAGCAAAGGTAAGCAACAGCGGCTGTCGACCACTCTTGCTTGTACACTGACACCTTCACGACCTGACCCCGCAGCACGTCAACACCACCAACGGCGAGTCTGGCAAGCGCCTCGTTGCTGCCATCCGCAATAACGCCAAGCGCTACCTTGACCTCTTCTCCGAGTGCGTCGACAAGGAGATGCCCGACCCTAACAAGGACATTAGCCACAAAGACGACGTTCTTGATGTCATCCGACACCAGCGACAAGAGAGGAACGCGCGCACTATCGACGCGCAAGACGCCAACCAGGAAGACGCTGATGTATTTCCACCCGTTCTCCTTCGTCGATACACTCTCTACTTCAAGCCTCTTGATACAGACGAGCCAATGGCTGTCCGTGCCGTCCGTGGCGCTCACCTCGGAAAGCTGATCACGGTCCGAGGTATCGTCACTCGTGTTTCCGAGGTCAAGCCATTCCTTCTCGTCGATGCGTACGCCTGCGACGTCTGCGGTGCCGAAATCTTCCAAGAAGTCACCTCTCGACAGTACATGCCCCTCACTGTCTGCAACAGCAAGCGCTGCCAGATGAACGGCCAAAAGGGCCCGCTATACCCCCAGGTCCGCGCCAGCAAATTTGTGCCCTTCCAAGAGGTCAAGATTCAGGAAATGGCAGACCAAGTCCCCGTCGGTCACATCCCGCGCTCTATGACGATCCACGTTTACGGACCATTGACGCGCAGCATGAACCCGGGTGATGTGGTTCATGTCGGTGGTGTCTTCCTTCCCATGCCCTACTCGGGTTTCAAAGCGATCCGAGCTGGTCTGCTCACGGACACCTACCTGGATGCCCAGTACGTCCACCAGCTCAAGAAGCAGTACAACGCAATGGAGCGAACTCCCGAGATTGCGCAGCGAATTGCCGAGCTCAAGGACGACCCGGCACTCTATCAGAAGCTCGCGGCTAGTATCGCGCCTGAGATTTACGGCCACGAGGACGTGAAGAAGTGTCTCTTGCTGCTTCTCGTCGGCGGTGTGACCAAGACTATGGGTGATGGCATGAAGATTCGTGGTGACATCAACGTCTGCCTGATGGGTGATCCAGGTGTGGCCAAGTCACAGCTGCTCAAGTATATCTCCAAGGTTGCGCCACGTGGTATCTACACTACGGGACGTGGATCTTCGGGCGTTGGTCTCACCGCTGCAGTGATGCGAGACCCGGTGACAGACGAGATGGTGCTCGAGGGCGGAGCACTGGTGCTTGCCGACAACGGCATTGCGTGCATCGATGAGTTTGACAAGATGGAGGAGTCGGACCGAACGGCGATTCACGAGGTAATGGAGCAACAGACGATCAGTATCAGCAAGGCGGGAATCACAACGACGCTAAACGCGCGCACATCGATTCTGGCAGCGGCGAATCCGCTCTACGGGCGATACAACCCTCGTGTCTCGCCGGTGGACAACATTAACCTTCCTGCGGCGCTGCTTTCGCGTTTCGATATCCTCTATCTGATTCTCGACACACCGACACGGGACGACGACGAGCGACTCGCGCAGCACGTTACGTTTGTGCACATGCACAACCAGCACCCCGAGCTGGAGCACGATGTGATTGACCCAACGCTGATGCGGCACTACATTGCGGTAGCGCGTCAGAAGCGCCCCACGGTCCCGCGAGCGGTGTCGGACTACGTTGTGGGAGCGTACGTACAGCTGCGTGCGCAACACAAGGAGGACGAGTTGCGGGAGCAGACGTACACATACACATCGGCGCGAACGTTGCTTGGTGTGATTCGTCTGGCACAGGCCTTGGCGCGTCTACGATTTGACGATGAGGTCTGCATTGCAGATGTAGACGAGGCGCTGCGTCTGATGGATGTGAGCAAGGCGTCGCTGCACGCCAATGGGCGGAACAGTGACTCTGCAGCTCAGGACCACAGCCCGATCTCGAAGATCTACCGTATCATTAGGGAGATGGCGATCAACGCCGCTGCCGCATCCGACGGTCGCGGTCCTAACGGGGAGCGCAGTGGCATTGCATATACAGACGAGGAGGAGGCGGACGTCGGAGTTGAATCTGGCAGCACTGGTGGACTCGGGCAACTGCACATGCCAGATGTTCGTCAACGAATCATTGCCAGTGGCTTCCTAGAAGACCAGCTGCAGGAGTGTATCCAAGAGTATTCGGATCTTGGAGTGTTGCAGCTTACCGGCTCGCGTCTTGTTTTCCTGTAACTTTAGCTCAGCTGTTTCTATTCACTGTACCTTGGATTTTGTTACTGGGCCTGTTTGTTGGTCGTGGGTGTTGACAAATGTTACATGCCATGAAGGACGGACGAAAGCGGGGGGTGCGAGAGGGAAAGTGAGACACTCAGTGGAACCCAAACCCCAGGCGAAGCGATCGACAAGCCCGAAATGGATCTGTTCTTTCTGTAATGCATTGCATTGCAGGTACTGAGCGATGAACGAAGCTACTTAGTGTAGAAAGCGTTGCTTGACTTGGCTGTCGAGTCAGTCAGTCCGACAGGATGCGCGCGGGAACAAAAGTGAATACGGTATGCGAGTTCGGGTCGGGCAGAGGCAAGGAATACTGGCCAGCAGAGTGGAGGTGCAGCACATTCCCCGGGCTGAACTGGACGCGGATTGGATCTTCGCAGTGCAGTGCAGCTGTGGTGCTGCATGCACGTCGCATTTCTGACAGCCCAACGCTTGCATCGACTCCAACCAGCTTGTTCCAGTAACCCCCCTGACCCCATCCATCACGACTCGTTCGTTACAACTTGCCCCCCTGCCAAGCGAAGGCGAAGGCGGCACATGCACACATGGATTGCCGCTTTCGGCCAACCGAGATACGGTAGATCGAACTCGAAACGAGAAAGAGTGGAAAGAAAGAAATCCAAACTCTATCTTCTTTGACTGCCTGACGATGCCCATGGGTTGGGTCGTCGAACCGCAATCGACGGGATGGTATCTGTAATCTATCCTGTCAGGCAGGGCAGGCCAGCGACTGCATCTGTGACTGTGATTGTGACTGGTGGCTCTTTCCGATCCGATCTGTGTCTGCCCATCACAACACACCACAACACTGCACGCTCTGCTATGCGTTGCTCTGCTCTGCTCTGCACCCCCCACACTCGTTACGAGACACTGCACACTGCGCAGTACGTTGCACCTTGAATCGTCTGGCAAGTGCTGCCCCAAACGACAACACAGTACTCGCAGTGTAGCCAGGCAGGGATCAAGCAGGGTGGTACGGTATCTGAAAAGGTATAATAAGGCTAGAGAATACGGCACCATCCTCACTTTTTTCATCAAACCACTCCACTCCACTCTTCTCTCTCACTCTTACTCTCACACACACTCTTAGGATCTTTTCCTTCCCCCTCCACTCTTTAAGTCTATCAAAATGATGTTCAAGTCTGTCCTCGCTACCCTGGCCCTCGTTGCCACCGTCGCCGTTGCCGCCCCCGCTGGTGAGACCGGCCAGTGCTCCACTGGTGTCGCTCAGTGCTGCTCCCAGGTCGTGAGTATTCCTCTCACTCTCTTCCCTTCCTCCTTGGCTCGGGCCCCTAACTCTCTCCTTTTTTCATCGCTCTTCAGTACAAGCCCCACGAGGCCAAGGACGCCCTTGCCGGCTTCGGTATCGCCTTCAACGACCTCGCTGAGGGCCTCATCGGTCTTAACTGCCAGCAGATCCCCGTTGGTGTCGCTGGTGTCGCCGTCGGTGTCCAGAACACCTGCAAGAACACCGCTGTCTGCTGCTCGGGCACCGCCAACAACGGTCTCCTCCAGGCCAGCTGCACTCCCCTCTCGATCAACTAAGCTTTTTCGACAGGTTCTCAATACCCACTTCATCCTATTCACGCCCCTCTAATGCCCTCCTCCGTCATCATCCTCCTCATCTTTGTCACCCTTACTTAGCGCGCAAATCTAGCTGCTGCTTCCCACCTTATCATTTCTTTCTTGTGACGTTTGTGCTTCATTATTACATTTCCAGGTTGTATCATCATGGCTTGAGTGGCAGATCGGCAAGGCAAGGAGCATTAAACAGTCTACCACTCCAAGCGCCTCTAGCCGTCGGGATTGCAACATACGTCCAGAGGAGGACATTGGCAATGACGAATCCTGTGTATGCAATCTTGAGGGTGAGACTGTCCAGTACGATGGCGAGTCGGGCACAACAGATAGCGAGGGAGGCAAAGGGGAAAGTGAGACCCCACCAGCCCATGTTGAAGGCCAGTCGTCCACGGCGACGCTCTACGACGATCGTGCAGAGGCCAATGATGAGCCACCATACACCGAGGCCGAATAGGAGGAGAGCAGATACAAGACCGGCGCCGTACAGCGCACTGCCCGTGGATACGAGATTCGGTACGCCCGTGCCTGGACGTGTGGCAATATCGGGGAAGAGACGGAGCGCGACTTGCCCTAGATGGAGACAAGCTTCACCGCCCTGTCCACAAGGCCCAAGGGGCAGAAAGACAGAGATGATCACGTCGCGTGGGGGAGACTTGAAGAGCAAGAGTCGCTGAAAGTACAGCACAAGAATGAGAAGCGCGAGTGGAAGGCCGATGCCCAGCACGAGGTAGCTGACGACCATGATGGTGAATGCGTATGTTGGGTAGCGGTCGATGAGGATCTCGGCTATGACAGAGCCCGTGGCGGCTGCAGTGATAGGAGGCACGATGGGAAGGAGCAGCGCGGCGGTGGTGCCTTCAAAGTGATGCTTCTGGTAGGTCATCATGGAGAAGGGGACACCTATCGCTGTCATGAGGCTGATCGCAGTCGCGAGCCACCATAGCCCGGAGGCAGCGAGGGTGAAGCCGATGCCGAGCTCAAACTCGACGGTGCCCAGCTGTGCGATTCCACTGATGATGGTGATGAGGCCCATGGGGAGGGTGCCAAGGAACATGGACTTTTGTGGATGCTTGATGGTCAGCGGGAGTACCTCCGGGTACATGATGTATCGGGCGAGGAAAGCACAGATGAAGAGGATAAAGAGAACGATGGCAGCAAAGAGAAAGACAATGGCGGGATAACGGAGGCCGTCGTGTATTGATGGCCATGGCAGAAGATTGAGGAGGGTCGCAATGACACCGGTACCCATGGTGACGCTGAACCAGGAGGGGGTGAAATGGAGTACACGCTGTCGGATGCCATGCTTCTTTTCTGATTCTGCTGCTGCCTTTTGCGAGTCGGGTATGCGAGCGAGGCGCTCTGCCTCTTGGTGTGCGGCTGATGCATTCTGGCGCCGCTGGCCGGTGAGGACCCGTTCTAGCGCGCGGCCATAGCTCTCGGTGGGACTGCTGGGAGCATTGTCGCTGTTGGTCGTCGTAGTCAAGTCTGATTCGGGTGCAGGAGGAGGGGCCGGTGGCTCCTGTGATGGTGATGTTGATGGCGCCGAAGACATTGTATGATGTCCGCTGAGTAGGATGTGGTTGTGGAGGATGAGGAAGAAGAAGCAGACGAAGAGGAGGACATCCGCATCGGAATGAGTCAGACGCAGGGTCTCGGTCTCTTGCCTTCCAGTCTGTCACACAACTTTACCGTATCTCTCTCCCGCTCTCTTTCCCGCAGGCAATCCAACAAACTGTTTCCCTCCACTTTTGAACTTGGGGTTGGCTGCCTAGCGCGGTCGGGATCAGGATCAATGCCAGACTGCGCGTTTACGGTTGGGAGGGTCTGCCGACGCGCGCGCGTCTCGCAAAAAGCCGCGTCCGTCCTGAGCCGCCAAAGACCGACCGACCGACCACCAGAGCGCGACGCTTTGCCACACACATCACGCAGTACTGCTGCACAAGATACGGTACAATACTCTTTGATTCATTCAATTCACCTCACAACGGGGCTCCATACTACAGTCAGAAAATCAGGAAAAATTCGAGAGCGGGGCTTGCTTAGAGGTGCGACTTGAGGCCGTTCTGGGCAAGCAGCTTCTTGGACTTTTCCAGTCGCACGTTGTGCTTCTCCCACAGCTCGGGCGCACGACGGAGCTCGAGCTTGCCAAGCTGCTGCAGGTGCACCTCGTCGGGGCCGTCAGCATATCGCAGCGTTCGCAGTCCCGCCCAGGCCGACGCGAGCGGAGTGTCCTGCGAGATACCCTCAGCACCGTGAGCCTGCATCGCCTTGTCCACCACGTCCAGTGCCGCGTGCACCACCGCCACCTTGCTCATCGCAATGTCTCGCAGTGCTCCCTTGGCGTTCGTCTTGTCAATCATGTTGGCAGCGCTCAGCACAAGCAGACGCGACTGGTCAATCTGGATACGGCACCACGCAATGTTCTGCACGATCACACCGTGCTCGCTCAACTGCTTTCCGAACGCCTTCTTGCGTGCGTCGGTCGCACGAGTGAGCAGAAGCTCGAGCGCCTTCTCCGCAGTGCCGATCGAGCGCATGCAGTGGTGGATACGGCCAGGTCCAAGACGTCCCTGGATAATCTCGAAGCCTCGACCCCAGCCCAGCACCAGGTTCTTGACAGGCACACGGACGTTCTCGTAGATGATCTCGCAGTGTCCCTCGGGCGCATCGTCGTAGCCAAACACCTGCATCGGTCGGACGACCTTGATGCCGGGCGTGTTGGCGGGCACAATCACCAGACTCTGCTGCTTGTGAGGGTTGCCGTTCGTGGGGTCCGACTTGCCCATCACCAGGTGCACCGCGCATCGAGGGTCACCCGCGCCCGAGATCCACCACTTGTGGCCGTTGATCACAATCTCGTCACCCTCCTGACGCAACTCGGTTCGAATGTTGGTGGCATCCGACGAGGCAACGAATCGCTCCGTCATGGCAAACGCAGATCGGATCTCGCCATTGAGCAGCGGCTTGAGCCATGTGTCCTTCTGCTCCTGGTTGCCATACTTGGCAAACACCTCCATGTTACCCGTGTCTGGGGCAGCGCAGTTGAGCGACTCGGAGGTAAAGTGAGAGCCACGTCCCGTGATTTCGGCAATCACAGCATACTCGAGGTTCGTAAGCGGCGAGCCGACGTCAGGGTAGTGCTTCTTGCTGAGGAACAGGTTCCACAGGCCCTGAGCCTTGGCCTTCTTCTTGAGCTCCTCGACAATCTGAGGAACGACCTTCCATCGCCTGGCAGGGTCGGTGGAGATCTGGGCGTGGTAGAGCTCCTCAGCGGGGGCGCACTCGTTCTCGACAAAGTTGATGACCTTGACGAGTGTCTCCTTGGCAAACGGTGAGAACTTGTCCTCGATCAGCGCCCAAGTGGCGGGCGAGATGTACTTGGTAATCAGGGCATCGCCCGTGAGGGGTCCAGAAGAAAGAGCCATCGTTAGCGTGTGTGAATGAGTGAGTTCTGTTGATAGAAGAGAGACAGGAAGGGATGAAGACAGAGAGAAAACAAGAGATGGGTCCGGAGGAACCGACAGCAGTGGACTCGGACAGTGCTTGGACTTTTATGGAAGAAGAAACAGGGTCAGGAGAAGCGCGCCTCGCCAAGCAAGGGTGGGGAAAGGCAACTCAACAAGCGACAGAGCGCGCACGAACCGGCAAGCTTAGTGGCAGTCCGATAGCCGGTCCGGCTTCGCTGGCTCGCTGGCTCGCTGGCTCGTTGGCCTGAGCTTCAGCGGCGGTCTGCACTGCACGCTCACCCCCGCAAAATTGTGGATTGGATTTGGACCGAAGCTGTCTAGTCTGTCAGCCCTCTCTGCCCCTCGGTACTGTATTCCATTCTGCACACAGTTTTTCCGGCCTTATTTATGCCACTCAGTGCAGAAACACACGGTACTAGCCTACGGAGGTTTCCTTCTTTTTCTCCACCGTTTCCCACCGGAAAGCAAGGCAAGGAAAAAGAGCTTTGCAGCGTTGGCTTGACGTGTGCTCCCAATGCAACCAAGCATTACAGAACGTGGCTTCTCCCGCTGCTACCAATATGCCGCTGCTCCCCTTCTACCGGCAAGCTCCCGCATCCGCAACCCGGTCACGGTCACGCGTCAGCCGGCTCCGATGGAAACCCCATCCGCACTGAATTTATCCGACACCCCGATTTCCTTGATCGTGTCACCAGATCGGGGATTTCTGCCTTACACACCTCCACTTGACTGTGCTCCGGAGATTTCTTCTGTCAGCTTTGGAACATTCATCCGTTCAGGGACGCGCAAGCTTTTTGACTCAGCCGCCATCCATACGTGATCCTAGTTTAAAGCTTGGTACTCACCTCGGGGCCTCGACCATCTTTGTCTGAACCCAAACACCTAACACCATGACAGTTGAGGAGCAAGTCGGGCTGCCGCTCTACGAGATCACGGTCTCGTTCCGTGGTCAGGTGCACGTGCTGGACCAGCTCCCGGTCTCCACCACCCTAGCCCAGATTCGCCACACGATCCAAGAGCTGACCAGCGTGCCAGCCGCCAAACAGAAACTGCTACCCAACAAGGCCAAGCAAATAGCTGATCTCAATCACCCGCCCTCGTCGAGCGATGGCGCCAAGCCTAGTCTAGAAGACGATGATAGGACGCTGGAGCAAGTTGGCATCCCTGCCTCGGGACTCCGCATCATGGTAGTCGGAACACCCTCCAAGGAACTCGAGGAGCAGCAGGAACAGGAAGAGTACAACCGACGCAAGAATGGTCCTCGCAAGTACCACCCCAGTATGCTGCGTGGAAACAAGGTGAGTTGTGCTGAATGGATACACGACTGCTCGTGTGCGCCAACTCACCCTTTTTCCCGATGATGACAGCTTCGAAACACAACTGCGCCAGGCTCCTCTTTCAGTCCCTTTGGCACCATCGTGCCGCATCCGACGACTGCGCCATCAAGTCCACTGTACGACAAGATTATGACGTACCTTACCAGGCTGGCGAATGACCCGGGCATTTTGCACATCTGCCAGCTGCATCAGTTCCGAGTGGGCGTACTCACAGAGTTGTTGCCGTGGGAGTCACCACATCTGCTTGGCTTGAACGAGAATGCGGGGCAGAAGATTTATCTGCGCATCCGCACGGATGATGCGGAGGGGCTGCGAGACTACAAGACTACGCGGAGGGTGCTTGTGCACGAGTTGGCGCATAATAAGGTGAGCGAGCCCCCGCTTGAAACAATATCTGACAAGTGTATACTGACAATCACTGCTTATTCACAGGTTGCTGACCATCCACCCGAGTTCAAGATCCTGAACAGCGAGCTGAACGCACAGATCGAAGCGTTCGAAAAGCGACAGAAAGAGGGGACCCACGCGCTTGTCCAAGGCGACGTATACGAGCCTCAGTCGGCTGAAGAAGCTGGTCAAGCTCAGGCGCTCGGAGGGCATCGTCTCGGTGGCAGCGGTGGCGGTGGTGGCTCACCATCAAGTGTGGAGGAGCGCCGGCGCCAGATCCTGCTCGCAACGATGAAGAGACTGGAGAAGGAAGAGGCCGAGATTGAGCTTGGGTGTGGTAGTGGAAACCAAGCTGAAGCAACACAATAGACACTGACTATCACTTGCTCTTGCATGCGATGGCAAGGAATGCATGCATTCGACGCAACTCATATACCTCCCTCACAGTAAAGCATACCTGTCTTTGTACATACAGTACACACACAAGGAGAGCTTTGTAATTTTACATGATGCTGAAATCAAGCCTTGCCTTGGCTAGATGCACTGTAGCGTGCGGTCCTGGTACGTACGGTAAGTGGAGGAGCTGAGCTATGGTAGCTGCAGGCTGTGTGTTGACTGACGTGTTGGTTTGCAGGGCAGCGGGCGTGATGAGTGGAAAGTGGGTTGGCACGGTAGTGGACTGGTACAGTAAGGGAGGGGAAAAGGGTGGGTGAGGCGCGAGACGTCCGAAAAAGACCAACACACAGGACCCACAAGTCAAGTCGAATCAGAGCCGCCGAGCCAAAGAGCGCGCATTGTGTTTGTCTGGCTTGGCCTGTTGGTTTTGGTTTTGGCTTTGGCTCGACTCGGCACTGCCCCACTTGTCCGTTCACTCACTGCTCCACCGCCTTGCCGACTGGACTGCTTAGCTTTTGATGCACAACACCCGCACGCACTGCCCACTGCACGCTGTACCTTCTACTCACTCGCAAGCATCACACCACCATCACCATCCGTCGCCATCATCACCACCACCAATCCGGCTCGAATCACTAGGCACACACACACTGACACACACAGCGCATCCTTTGGGACCAAGCAGCTCCAAACATGCCTGCTGCAGCCGCTGGCGATGCCACCCATAAGGGCACGCTTGTCTGCGTCGTCCTCAAGGCTGTGAGTAGGAGGACTCCCTCTATCTTCTGACTGACTGTCAAGAAATACTCTGACACAGCCTTCCGCTTTGCATTCCGAACCACCAGAAAAACCTGCCAAACAAAAAGTCGATTGGCAAGCAAGATCCCTACTGTGTGCTGACCATGGGTCCCGAGCAGCAAAAGACAAAGCCAGACAAGCGAGGAGGGCAGCACCCCGTCTGGGACGAGCAGCTCCATTTCGAGATCTTCGAAGACATGGAAGATGCCCTATCCAAACGCACCACCACCACCACCTCTGGCAGTGTATCAAAAGCCACAGGCGCCGCCAAGGGGGGGAAAAAGGTGCTCAAGGTGTCCTGCTATGCTGACGACAACAAGGAACCAGAGTTTATCGGCGAGGGCATGGTCGACCTCGCCGACACCCTCAAGACGGGCGAGTTTGACGAGTGGGTCACCATCAAGGCCAAGGACAGGTATGCTGGCGAAGTCTACCTCGAGCTCACCTTCTACTCGTCCGCCGCTCCCCCCAAACGCAAAAAGCCCGTCAAGCCCGTCGTCTCTGGTAACGACACCTACGGCGGCGCTGGATCCTTCCAAGGCCTGGATGACTTTGACGACAACAACAATGCCCCGCCTCCTCCGCCCCCAGAAAAGTGGAACTCGAGTGCCGCCCCGCCCCCTGCCGTTCCTGCCGTTCCTGCCTCCATGCTTCCAGGCGGCGGCGCCGGCAAACACCGACACCAAATGTCGGCCTCGCTGTCTGTCAACAACCTGTCCTCCTTCAATCGGCCCAGTTCTGCCATGTCCCACTCGGCAACCATGAACGAGATCCCTTCGTCCCTGCGTCCCAGCTCGTCACTAGCCCATATTGACGCCTACACGCCCCCCTACGCACCGCAGAACATCAACCGTGTCCCGAGCCCGCAGCCTCCACCGCTCGAGCCACCTCCGCCCTCACAACCTATTCGCCGCAACAGCTTCGCGGGCCCTTCTCCTTCCCCGGCACCGCCATCTCACTACGGGCACACCTCATCTGCGTCTCAGGCTACCATCACCCAGCCCGACTCGAGGTACAACACCATCTCTTCTACCTACTCACACATGCCACAACCCTCGACCATCTCGTACGTTGCAGACCCGGCTGAACAGCTCAGCCACTCCATGTCGACCATGAGCTTTGTCCAACAAGCACAAACGGCCACGCCGCCTCCCCAGTCACATATCTACAACCCATCGTACCCCCCCTATCAGCAGGGCCACAGTGCACAGGGCAGCAATGGCCAGCACGAACCCCCGCGCCCCGTATCGCCCTACCCAAATCCGACGCCCACACCGTCCGTGATCAACGCACAGGCGTACTATCACCCCCCTGCTCCTGCTCCCGCTCCCGCTCCACCGGCCACCATCCCACCGGTCTCGGCAGCTGCGTACGCGCCCATCCCCTCGCCGTATGAAACCAGGCCCGCGCGAGCACCAAGACCCCTGCCCTCTACGCTTCCCTATCAGGCACCCCCTACCCCCTCGCCCGCTCCCCAGCCGCCGCAGCAGCAACAACCCACGGCTCCAGGCGTCTCACCTGTCCCACAACACGCTCACTCTCACACCTACCACCACCACCAACCACAACAGCCACCCGCGGTACCCTGGCACCCCCAGCAACAGCAGCCACCACCTCCTCCTGGAGCCGGAGCTCCTCCCCCCGCTCCGGCTCCGGCTCCGTACCAAACTTGGCCTCAACACCACCCGCAGCATCCCCCTCAACCACAGTCGTATTATCCGGCCCCCCCTCCGCCTGCAAACTACTACACCCCTTCCCCCTATCCCCCCTATGGACACTACGCGCCCCCTTCATAGATAGATACAAAATCTGCGGATCTGATGCAATTGCAAAGCCTTGTCATATGTACCCTATCCTACCGTACAGTTCCGAGCCTAGTCCAGATGTGCTGGTCGCGCGGGCGGCGGGCCAGGTGGTAGAGGACCGCGCCGCGCGGGAGAGTGCGAAGGCGACCGCGTGCGCCGCCTGCGAGACGGGGATGGCGAGCGAGAGTAGGAGGGTGAGCGAGCACGCCTCTTGGGTGTAGGTGATCGCGAGTATGATGGTGAACGCCCTCGTCGGCGTGGTGGAGGGGATGGCGAGCGTGAGGCAGACAACGAGCGACTTCGGGAGGGTGAGCGCGAGTATGATGGTGACCGGCCGTGTCGGTTGGGCGGAGGAGAGCGCGACCGTGACGGCGATCGTGCGTGACTCTTACGAGGCGCTGGAGAAGGCGAACGCGAGTAAGAGGGTGAGCGGCCGCGTCTCCTTCTGGGCGGTGGAGATGGAGAGCGTGAGTAGGAGGGCGAGCGACCTCGCCTCCTCGGTGGCGGAGACGGAGAGCGAGAGTATGAGGGAGAGCGAGCGCGGCCCTTATCCTTGCGCGACCGTGGAGGGGGCGAGGGGGAGCGGGAGTAAGAGGGAGAACGGCCACGTCGGCGTGGCGGGGGCGGTGAGCGGCTGCGGTCATCGTTGGGCCTGCCGCGACCGCGACGTTCGTAGCCCCTGTCAGACTCGCTACGGATGCGTTGCTGCTCTTCCCTAATTCGTTGCCGCTCCTCATCAGCTCGACGCCGCTGCTCGATACGCTCCTGCTTTTTGCGTTCCTGAAGTTCACGGTCAAAGGCATCGCCCTCGCGATAGTCGGTGCCGATGCCAAGAGCGCGCTGCATCTTGCTCTCCTCCACCTGCTTGGCTGCACGGAGGGCGTGCGTGTCTGAGGGACGGAGCGCTTTTGCCTCAGCGTGAGTGGGTGCTGTTTCGAGCGTGGCAAGCAATTTGCGGCGCAGCTCTGCTACTCGGTCCTGAATGACATCGTCATCAAGTCTGTAGTAAGAGGTCAGCATACTGAGAAGGAAAGAAAAGAAGGGAGCGTGCAGGCAGAGAGTAACTCACCCTTGCTCTTCTAGCTCGTCTTGAAGCTCCATACATCGCACTTCGACCTTGCGCTTGCGCTCGTGAGCGAGGATGGCGGCGTCGGGCTGAACATGACGGGCGCGATCAGGGTCGCGGTTCGAGTCGCGGGAACGCCAGTCCTCACGGGGCTTGAAGTTGGAAAGGTTGCGCTGGACATAGCCATTGGTACCGCTTCCCCTGGTGGTCTTGAGCCCGATTCCGTTGTACATGATGGGCTGCGGAGAAAGGGGGGGCGAAGAGTGTGGGAGCGCAAGAGACGTGGTGGATGTGTGCAAAGGAGAGGGAAATGAAACGAAACAAACTGCATTGAGCGAGCGCCTTGACAAGTTTGCCCTGCTCGGTCGCGTCACGTGGAGCGCTCCACTCGCCCACAACGACTGAGCCACCAGCAGACTGCTCAGCCAAGCCGGCCGGAACGCGTGTGACAGGAAAAAGGGTCCACTCGAGGTTTGACTTACTGGATCAAGACCTCATTCCCCCAACAGTACGGGTCGTTAGCCAGCCGACTGCGCTTTGAGCGCTCGAGTCGAAAGTCTAGGCACTGCATCACAAGCGTCCTCTTACCATCGTCACATACTGTACAGTAACAACCGCAATTAGGGACGAGCTGAGCCACGCTGACGCTACGCCACTCTCCCTTGTTGGGAAAAGCTTGATGGAGCATAAGCTTAACGCACGCCAGCGTCCGCACAGTCGCTCGTCTTATCGCATGGCCCCGGTCAACGGCATCAAGGGAGCGGAGCAGGAGCAGCCCCGCGCTCGGCATATCCGCGTTGCAACCCGCACCGTCACCCGCTCATTCAGCCACGGTTGGCCAGAGCGGTGAAGCGTGTCTTGCTCTTCACTCACCATCTTAGCCATCTCAGTCCATTGCAACCATGGTAGAGAGCTCTAGACCCTCGTCGGTTGCTTCCGAAGTGACCCGCAGCCTCGGTGAAGAGCGCCATCGAAGCGAACGCAGGCAACTCAACAAGATCCGAAAGCGTGTCATTGCCCAGACATCGGTGCAGGCCAGGCAACCCCTCGCTGGCAACGGCAGCAGCAACGGCAACGCAGATGGCAACGGCGGCAGCAGCAGGTCCTCTTCCCTTCCTCATCTCCAGCTCGCCCCTCGTTCCTATCAGGCCGAACTCTTCGAGAGGGCAAAGCAGCGCAACATCATTGTTTGTCTCGAGACAGGGAGCGGAAAGACTCTCATCTCTGCTCTCCTGCTTCAGCACGTACACGACTCTCAGCCTCCCGTATACGCTCAGCCGCAGCCGATCAATCCTGCCCATGTCGAGGAGCAGGTCTCTGGCCTCAGGCCATCTCGTTGACCGCTTCGCACTCGCAAGGTCAGCTTCTTCCTCGTCAATCTTGTGCCCCTCGTTCATCAACAGGCCAGCGTGATCGCGTCGAATACCAGCCTCCGCGTAGGCAAGCTCTATGGCGAACTCAAGGATGAGATTCTCGACAGCAAGTCAAGCGTCGATACATGGAGGCTACCCGAGTGGGATACGCTCATGGATGCCCACGACGTCATTGTGGCCACCGCTCAGTGCCTTCTCGATGCACTTATCCACGGCTACATCCACATGTCCGAGATCAACCTAATCGTCTTCGATGAGGTTCATCACGCGATCAAGAGCCATCCCTACGCCAGGATCATGCTCTATTACCGTCTTGTGGATGCCCCTTTACGTCCCAAGATTCTTGGAATGACAGCAAGTCCACTCTTCAGCATCGATCAGACCTTCACGGAGGCATCTAACATGCTCCAGCAGATGATGGATGCTGAAATCCTCACCGCAAACAGGCAGAATCAAGACGATCTTCAGAGCGTTGTCAATCGTCCCATCGAGCTCGTCGTCGAGTATGAAGCACCCAACCCTACCGTCGTTCCCACCCAACTCTCCGTCCGCGTCGCCAAGGCCTGTCGACACATATCCGAAGAGTTTGACAAGACGGTTTGGCCAAAGATCGAGTACGCGCTCCTGAATCATGGAAGCCTCATGGCTGATCTGGTTTGGATCGGCTCTACACAAGAGTTCTACGCCAAGGCACAGCGTTTCGATGAGTCGGTGAGGGAAGCTCGAACACAGCACAACCTTCTCAGCACAGGTTGGACTTCCCGCGCAGCTTATCAGGAGCTTATTGGGGACGAAATCAAGCTTGCCCATCTGTGCTCCCATCCTGATCTCAATCGCGCCATCCTCAGTGTTCTCAAGGACCCACCCTTACCGCCGTCCAGATTCGAGATAGGGCTCGACAACTGCTCTGCCAAGGTTCTCAAGCTCGTCGACATCCTTAAATGTTACGGCGTTTGCGAGGAGTCGAAGCAAGCCCTTTGCGGTATTGTGTTTGTCCAACGTAGGCAAACAGCCTGCGCCCTTGCTGAATTCCTAAAACGTATCCCCTGCCTCGACTTTGTCCATCCCGAATGGATCGTCGGCCATGACAACAGCAACGGCCCTGCCATGGACTGGCACGACCAAGTTCAAGTCCTCTCGCGCTTCCGTCAGCGTAATCCAACCAATCTCCTCATTGCAACTTCGGTCGCCGAAGAGGGTATCGACATCCAAGCTGCCAACCTCGTCATCCGCTTTGACCTCTTCGTTGTGGAGCACGGGTCCGGATGAGGCCATCCGTATTTCACAGGTCCTCGGTGTGCTGCCTTCCTCGATCAACGGGATGGCCGACTTTGCTGTGCAGTTCCAGGCGATGGACCAGCGTGCGCTGGCGGAGGACTGGTCGAGCCGGGTTGACACGCAGGCTTTGGATCACCTGGAGAAGAAGTTCGGCTACAGGTTCCGCATGCCGCACCTTGCGCTCGAGGCGTTCACTCATCCATCCCTGCTCGCGTCAGTGCTGCCGTCGTACCAACGCCTCGAGTTCCTCGGCGACTCGCTACTGGACTACTACGTCGTGTCGTACCTGGTGCGGACGTACCCCGACCTGAACGAGGGTCAACTCACGACGATCAAGGGCAACATGGTCTCCAACTCGACGCTCTCCGCGCTCTCCGAGGTTCTGGAGCTCGCTCCCTTCATCAGCTCGCACTCGCAGGTCCTCAACGAGCGAGTGAGCGAGCACACACGTGAGCTGCGTGCGCTCCGCATAGCGGCCGAGAGCCAGCCGGACCCAGTGCAGTACTGGTGGTCTCTCACTGCGCCCAAGGCCACGGCCGACGTCGTCGAGTCCTCGCTCGGCGCGATTGTGGTCGACGCCAACTTTGACCTCGCAGCAGGACAGCGCGTCTTTGACGACCACATACTTCCCTTCCTCTCGATGTACTGCACGCCGGAGCGCGCGGTGGTCCCGAATACGCGGCTGCTGGCGCGTCTGCTGGTGCCTTGCTCGCAGTGGAGCGTGCAGATCGAGTATGTTACGCCTGACCTCCAGCCTGCGCAGCCAGACGAGCCTGCCGCCGCAGCACACTGCCGTGTCTGGTTCCATGGCATACTCGTCGCCCAGATCGCGACGCGGCTCCGCTCTCATGCGCAGCGGGAAGCCGTACGGCGCACCGCAGCTGCTGCGCGCGTCGACACTGATCTCTTCCATGCGCTGGTCAAGGCGATCAAGTGGGCCCGCCCCTTCATGCCGAGTAAAGATGTGCCCGCCGTCGCGGATGCCCACCCCCTCCGTCTCGCTACACTGGCAACGTGCACGTGCACACGTAAGAAAGGTGTTGGAAAGTGAAGAAAGCAAGTGTTTACAGTAGAGGTGTGTAATCCCATTTCTTATGGTCGCAAGTCGACAAGTTCGAGTGGTAGGCCAGAGGACAGTGTGACGTGGCCGTATATGGCGTCAGTGTAGAGTGCGAGGTCCTTTCCGTCCGAGGAGACGTGTGGATGGAAGAGGCCTGGTTCGCGGCACTGCAGGGTGGGGTTCATAATCTTTTGGTCAGTGATGCGATCGTGAACCCGCAGCGTGGTGATAATGGTTACCTGAATGACAGTTTGTAGGCCCGTGGGGTCCGTGAGGCGGAAGAGGCCAAAGCTCGGTTCGTGTCTTGGCGCGCAGACAATGGCGATAGCTTCGGGCAGCATCATCTGGTACCCCGCGTGCGTGTGTAGGTCGAGCGAGGAGAGGAAGCACGACTGGGTCGGGTGGGTGTGTATCCATCCGAGGGTGATGAGGTCCGCCTTCTCCTGGAACTCCATGATCTGCTCTTCGTTCATTGTGGTGCACGAGTCTGGTGTCGCCGTCTGGGCAGGAAAGACGAGGTGGGATACGGTGAAGGCGCCGCGGTGCAGCCGGCCTTGGAGGAGCGCACAGGTCTCGAGATTGGCGTCGGTGTTCGGTTCCGCCATGGCGAGGAAGGACGCCATGAGATCAGAGGGGACGTGCAGAGAGCGCAAGGGTTGCCCGCCTTCCGTATGCGCTCGGATCGGCTCGTCGGCACTAAACAAGGACACCGACCCGTTGGCCTCCTTGGACGGCGCGAGTGTGAGCTGCTGCACGGCTTGCTCTAGCACCTGGATCGATGACGGCTCGGGCACAGGCATGGACATGGGGGTCGGCAGCGGTCGAGGCGTAGGGTACTCGGTAGGCTTGGCGGTCTGGTAGTACCGCGCAGTGGCATTGTTGCTCGGCGCGAAACCTTGCTGCGTCTGGTGAACAGACATGCGGTGGCTGAGCCTCGGCCGCAACGCCGGATACGCGAGTACGGGCTTGCTGCTGCTGCTGCTGCTGCTTGGGTTGTAGGAAGTGGGGGAGACCGAAGCGCGGGGCAGGGAAGACGTCTTGGCGTGCGAATGTGTGAAAGGGTCAAGTGGTGAGCTGGTGAATGTCGATGGAGGCTGGTAGACGATCTCCTTGGGCACCTCGCGTTTCGCCTCGGGAGCCGACTTGCGGTATCCAAGAATCTTGCGCACATCGAATCCATCATCCGACCGATCGGGCTTGATGAACGTGATGCCCCCAGCATCTTGGTCTTGGGGTCGAGACGGTGGTGCATTAGAGTACGATACAGGATGGCCAGGATGCCTGCGTAGCGAGTTTTCTGGCGAGCGCTTGCCGCTCGAGCGCAGGGACCCGGTCGGAGTGGTTTCGTGATGTCGGCCAGAGGAGGGCTTCTTGATGCTACCGCTGCGACTTGGCTCGCGGTATCGGTCCTTCTCCTCCTGGCTGAGGGCGAACCAGGCATCGTACCTTGTAGCGAGATCAGCCTTGACAGCCGAGATAGAATCAAGCAGCTCCTGGCCTTCGGCCTTCATACGTTTGCGGGTCTCGCTATCGAGTTCGCGGTAGCCCGGGTGACGGTTGGGCAAGAGCTCGATGAGAAGGCGAGCACACTTGACGAGGCAGACAAACTCCATCTCGCGGTCATTCTCACGGCGGTAGACGCCTGCTTGCCTGCGTAATGTGTCGGCGCCGCTGAGGTAGCGTTTGATGGGGACGGAGGGACTGAAGGGAAGCGAATCGCTGGCCTCGTTCGCTTTGTCTGCAAGCTCGGCGATGGAGAGAGGGCGTGCCGGTGCTACATCAGAGCTTGGTGACGAGGAGTGCGAGCGGCTGCGAGAAGAAGAGGAATGATGATGGTGAAGAAATACGGAAGGGATTGGAGGATGTCGGAGAGGCATGTTGAGCGACTATGCAAGCCAGATGAGATGCTGTGCGAAATGTTGGTAATATAGATGGGCCAAACAGAGCTTTGAGGAGGCTGCTAAGCCTCTACGAATCGGACTCGGATCAGATAGATGGTGGAAGAAGGGAGGAAAAGCGTAACGCCTCCTTTGCTGGCTTTGTTGGCTTGCTTGACCCGTGATTGCGCCTAAAGGCCCCCCAAAGCAACGACGTCACGACCGTAGTGGTATCGGGTGTCCGTGCGCGAAAGGAGTCAAACCAAAGTTAGAGCGCTCGAAGCTCAGTCTCAGTTGTCAGCGGCGACAATCGGATGCTTCCGCTTGTCGGCGTCGTTCCGCCTGAAGCGCAGCGTGATTGTGATGGGCGGAAGAAGAAAACAAAGCAATGGGAAGCGTAGCTACCGAGTCCCCCTTTTATGGTACTGTGCTGTGCAGTGCTGTACTGTAGCCAGCAAACACTTGGCAGGTCTTTCTGCCTGCCTGCACGCGAGTGGAGGGCAGGTCTGGCCGGGATCGAGACCTCTGTCCCTCTTTCACCCTCACAGCCTCGCCTCGCCTCGCCTGCCTTGCCTTCGTCTAGCCCAGGCAGGGTCCGGTCCCCCAAAAAGAAACCCACGACGCCAAGCCAAAGCTCAGCCGGGCAGGCAGGCAAACAGCGAGTCACCTCTGCGTTACTGTATTCTCCGCGTCTGAAATACACCAGCTTCAGCCAGCAAGTCGAATCCTATCCCAACGTCACCTTGGTCACCAAGATCACCAGACTACCGAACGAGGAGAATAGCAAGTTTAGGAGAATTGTGTGACTCTGATTGTCTGTTGTACATCCACCAACTATGATACGACTGGGCAGGTTGATGGCTTGAGTTGGTCCCAAAAGATACTGTATGATGAAACGAGTGTGATGAATAGGAAAAAGCAAGGCAAGGAAAAGAGTGTGAATGTCTGGTGTGGCGATAGGCAGACGGCCTCAGGTCATAATCTTCTCGACATGCTCATGCGAGCTTATCAACATCTGGCTCATGCCACCAGCGAGCGTCGACTCGGATGTTTCAAGGGTATCTGTCGTGTCCTGCGAGTTGCGTGTCCCGCCGCTCATCCGGCTGCTCAATCGTCCGTAGCTCGTCACAGGCGACCGGACGCTCCGTGTTGTGTGGCTGCTGTTGCTTTCTCGGTCATCTGAACCTCGACGATACATCAGCGAGCTATGCTGTGACCCAAATGCCGGAATCACAGAGCCAGGTGGGCTGCCCAACCTCGCCGAGTGCAGAGAGGGGTTGCGTGCCGCGAACGATTCATATGATGACGGCGCCGCTCGCGCGCTGAACGACTGAGGTGTAAAAAGCGCCATTGGCGCTCGGTCCCGGTCTCGGTCTCCATCGCTGCTTTCAAACTTGCCAGCCTCAAAGCCGAGCCCAATCGTGCCAGCCTGATGGGAATCATCCGAGCCGGGGAAGGGTCTGAATGTAGGCGCTGGCGAGCGCTGCACTTTCCATCCGAGCGGTCTTGACTCGGACGTTGCGTTCAGACGGGGAGGAGATGGCGTCTGCCTGTCGAGTCGGTCCAGTCCACGCTGAGGACTTTTGCTCTCGGGAGCAGTCGTCGGCCGTCTCTTCCTCCTCGGCGCAGGGCGAAGCGGAATTCCAAGACCAGTCAGTGTATCAACTGGCATCTGGCTTGGGTTCTCCGAGATAACGCTCACGCTCGGCGGTGAGACACTCAATGCTGGACCCTCAGATCCGAAGCGTCCCTCACGGGTCAAACCTTGCCCAATAATGGAGGTTGTGTTCTCGAACAGCTGGAAATGGGTGCGGCTGCTGTCCACGCCGCATCGGCGTCGTGCCTCGAGGAAGATGCTGTCAAGACGAAGCTCCTCGATTGCGCAAGGTTCACATGCCCCGCGGGTCAGCAGATTGAGCATCTCACGCTCCATCTGACACTCAAATTTGTCAAACGCGTCGCTGACTGCCGCGGCTGAAAGGCCACTCCGCACTTTCTGGTTCGCCTGGCGACTTGGCGGGGGGAGACTTTTCCGGAGTCCAGCGCCCTCTCCTCGAAGTGCTTCTTCCGACGTTGTGGAAGCGATCGAATGGCTTTCGATATAGTCGACAACCATTGACACTCTCTCTTCTGCCGCTGATGCATCCATACCCGCAGGAGGAGGTCCAAGCTGCTTGAAGATCTGAGACGCCATCAGATTCACCAACAGAGATTGGTTGGATTTGCCTGGCGAAGTTGGAATCGGAATGGCGACAACAGGTGATGGAGGGGCAGCACCGGCCTTCACAGACGGATACGCACCAACATCACGCTGCAGGTCGCGCGATCGAAGCTCGGGCGAAGGTGGCTCTGACGTGCCAGACGATCCGGTGCTCGTGGTGAGGCCGGCATAGTACGCATCGCTGACGGGGCTGCTGCTACCGTTGACTCGCGTTCCACTCATTGTCTTGCGGATACTTCGGGCACGAACGATGGCGCCCTTTGCCTTTGACCTCCGGTTCGAACCGTGATCGCCGGCGGACGAGAGGTCAGTCTCTGACGTGTATGCCGAGACCAGATAAGGGCTGTTCCCTTCGGAGAGCGGCGCATTCTTCCATGATGTCGGTGCATGTTGTGGTGTAGACGGATGCCCGGAAGATGTTGCAATCTTTCGCTCAGCCGTGTTTGATCTTTCTGACTGGCGTAGTCCTGCGATTGAGGGCGTCAAGGAAGTCATGGAAGAGCTTCGATGGCGAGTGACCGCCTGTGTCTGTGTGGCTGAAGCATTGTCACCGGGAATCGGAACGGGATCTGAGGGCTGCTTGTTGGTACGTTTAAGGAAACGCATGGATGGTTTCGAGGTGAGCGAAAAGGATTCGCGAATTCCCCTTGAGCGGCGGGCCAGCTCGTTTGCGGATGAAACTGTGGCTAATGGGAGGAAGCTGGAGCTAGAGGAGGACAGGCTCGACTCTGACCTTTGCAGCGGACCACCGTGGCTGCTTGTGCTCATGACACTGGATGAGGAAGCGTCTTGGCGCTTCTTGCGCAGGTAGCGGTTGCGCTTACTGCTCTGGTTGGTCGGAGCATCCTCGGGATTGGCCGAGACAACCACGGTGGAATCTAGTTCCTCGACTGTGTCGCCTGATAGCATCGGAAAAGCTGGTTCCGCATGGCGAGGTGCAGGTGCATCTGGAAGAGGTTTGGGCAATAGCGTTGGCGATCGCGCCGAGGGAGAAGGTGTGGGTATAGACGGGTATGTTCTCTCTGACGCTGCTAAAGCAGTGGCAGGTCTCGACTTGACCCTTTCATCCCGTTTCTTGGTAGCAAAGGCCTCGTATACTGGGGTGCGGTTCAGCTTCTTGGATTCACCGACACTGCCGAATGAGCGTGGCGTGATGTTGAGTGGACGAGTGGAATTGCTTTCGGCGTTCCAGCTGATGACTTGGACTTCGGTAGCATCAAAGCCCGAGCGAGGATCGCCAGAGCGACTGCGGTGTACACGCTTGGCCTTGTCCGTCGACGCCTTGTCCTTATCGCGAAGCCGTGACAAGAATTTGAGCGACATGTTGCAGCGTGTTGATCATCGACGAGACCCTTGGTGGGGAGGGCGTAGGGCGCGAGGGAAACGTGTTCGTTCAGAAGGAGGTCGATCAAGGAGATCAATCTCGCAGAGTCGCTCAGGGTCCGAGGAGGTGAGTGGCTTGGATTTATTAGAAAGTGTCCGGAGGTCTGGCTGCCGTTGTTTTGGGACGAATCTCAGGTTGGCGAGATGACTAGATCGGTAACCTCGTGGTTTGTGAATGAATTCAGGTCCGAGGGCGCGGCTGAATGAAGGGGCCGTTCCGACAATGGGGGTTGCGAGGACAAGAGGCGAGAATGGTACAATTAGCGAAACGGAATTAAGAGGCAACTCGGCGGGACAAGCTGGAAGCGATGCACCTGGCGATGCAGATGGGCTGGAGGGGTGCTGCAGTGCTGCTGGAGCCGAAGGCAGGGATGCTTTGTGTCGTGTGTCTCGTATTGGTTGGTCGACTTGGTTGGGAGAGGGAGTTGGTGGTGAGATGTCAAGGTGTGGTGTATCGGTAGACGCTACTGCAACGGGGCTGCAGACAGAAGCAGGGTTGCGCGCAGCAAGGAAAAGAAGGGGACCGTTGGGGGAAGAGACGACGAACGAGACGGTGGCTTTGAATAGATTGGAGGAAGGTGAGGGTGAGGTTGAGGGTGAGACCCGACCTGCAAGCTCCGGCTGGAAAGGGGATCGACCAACCAAACCAAGCACCGGACGGACGGACGTACGTATGGGGAGGCTTGGGAGAGGGAGGAAATGTGAGTCAGGGAGTGGGCAGCAAGGCAGGTGGGAACAATGGTACGTTACGTTACAGTACTGTACTGTACTGTGCTGTGCTGTGCTCTACGGGCCAGAGGCTCATGCGGGAGGGAGGAGGCGTGACAGGCCGGGGCTCAGCAGGCACAAGGGCGGGGCGGCGGCAAGGCCTAGTTGGCGGTGACGGCGACAGTGACGGTGACGCTGGCCATCCTAGCCGTAGCCGGGAGACGGGAGACAAGAGAGACAGGGCAAAGAAAGAGGAGGCGCTGCGAGGTGAGGCGAGACGAGGCGGGTTTGGGACAAGGCTGCGGAAATGCAGGCTGCAGGGCGGGAGGCGAAGTGGCTGAAACAGTTCTGCTGCAACCTGATGCGAGATGCAGCCATAGAACGCAGCCGATATATTGCTTTTCGAGCTGCAGCAGCGGCTTGACTGGCTTGCCCCTGCCCCTGCCCGCGCCCTTTTTTACAGTACTGCAAGTTACTGCATTTCTATTTTACAGTACTGTGCAGTATTTTTTATTCCACTGCTCGTGACTGTAGCCGAGTGAGGCCAAGTCGGTACGGGCAGACAGAAGCCTACCACAGTTTGAGTTTGAGCGTGTGTACCTTGAGCGGGCGCGCGGGCGTGCAGAGGCGGGTGTTGCCGATCCAGACAGCCAGGCCAGGCTTGAGTGGTGTGACGCGCAAGGTTCGCCTGTTGCGGCTGCTGTTGTTGTTGCTGTTGTCAGGGCAATGCTGACTGACAGAAGTGAGATTGTGATTGAGCAAGAGAGACAGACAAAGTGTCGCAGAGCAACCAAACGTCAGACCCTGAACAGACGGTCGCGCAGACAGGCAGAGAGAGCGTTCAGTTCATGCCTCGCGGTAAACCAGCGAGCGGGCAAGTTTGGAATGGGACGGTCAGGTCGCAGTTTCGAAACAAACGGCTCGCCCAGGCCCGCGATCCTCGACCCGCGACATTCAAATGAACGAACCATTTCATCCTAGACAGCTGAGGCTAACTAAGCTGGTATCAGAAAAGTCAACGTCGACGAATACTGTTCTGAGCTGTATAGGTACAGTAGGGGGCGATGCTGGCACGGCACGGCACGGCACTGCACCATACCAAACTACAGGCACACGCGCCCAGACGTACGCACGCACCCTGTGGGCCCCATATGCTTGCCCACTTACTGTATGCGCATCATCAGCTGAAGACGAGGCACAGTACGGTAAGCACCGTCCAGTCCAGTCCAGTCCAGTCCAGTCCAGTCCAGTCCAGTCCTGTAATTGCTCCTTTTTGTTTTTTCATGCAAACACAAAGCCCGCGCGTCATGAAATGAAGACAAAAGACCCGGCCTGCCCAATCGCACCGCACCGCACCACACCGCATCTCACAACGGTCGGCATGGAACGATGCAACTGAATCAGCTCGAGCGACCGGGTTGTACAGCTGGGCTGATACACTAGAATGGAGGGCGGGGCAGCGCGGGGCAGGGCGAGGCGCGGAGAGAGGCGGGGCGGGTCAAGGCGACATGTGGTTCTGTGGTCCCCACCGCGGATCTGATGGAATCACAGATCCTCCGGGGTGGTCCCCACCAACGAACCAGACAACGGGATGCGTATGCACCTTTTTCGTGCTAAAAACTAAAATCCGGCCATGGGACTGCGACGTACTCTAAGCGATATCGCCAGCCAGATGGGGGCGGAGAAGGAAGGGGTCGGTAATGCAGAAATTGATGGAGACTGGCAGTTATGCGGCACGCTCCTGTCCATCATTTGACTTGGTTGGAGAAATAGGAAGTTGCCTGTCACGGTGCTTAGGTCCGGATCTGATGGCTCCGACTTTTGGTACACTATGCACGGAATCGAAACAAGGTGCCAAGGCGTCGCCAGTGGGTAGGCATGCTTGCTTGGTTTGATACAGTATTTGCTGTCTCTCGCCATCGGGAGACTGGTGACAGAAATTGCTTGAGCAGTCCTGGCTGTGCATGCCGAACAGGAGCGGCACCACCGGCCGGCACACTCGGCGCAGATTGCTGGCTAATACGGAGCACCGGGGCATTGTCCACGCGCATCATGTCACACGCTGAACATCTGGTCCGAGATACCTGCCAATGGGCGCAGTTGTGTGATCTGACGGAACGCTGTTACCGTTCCATTTATCGCTCCGAGAAGGATGCTATTTCAGTATCGCAGCACGCTTGGCATGGGTGAGTCTGAGTGTGGGGTGGGCCGAGCGACCACAAAGTGCTGCATAGAGATGTCACCATGGGCGCTTTCTCATACGTAGGGCCTGTGAGCGCCCACAACTCATGGGAACGAACAAATGGAGGAACGCGCAACAAGATCCCAGAATCACTCACTCACTCTGTCGGTACGAGGCCGACCAAGACGTGCTCGACTGTTCAGTGAGCACCACATGGGCCGGAACGGGACACGGGCTCATCCACTTTGCTCGCTCGCTTGATTCAGGTCCCCATCGCCATTTTTTTTTTCCTCGGCCAAGAACAACGCCCACGTCCACGTCCACGTCCACGTCCACGACTACGACTAACGCCGAGCAGCGAGAAAAGAAAGCTTGGAGCTCGCGTACTGATTTTGGTGACAGGCCGTGCACCTCGACTCGGTGTTTGCAGACGTAAGCGAGGACAACGGGCTGCTCGAGGCCAAGGCAGGTCTAAATCCCCCGATGGGGGCCTATTGGTTGGTTGGTGTTGGTGTCCAGTAGACGAGACACTGGAGAGATACAGCACATTGACAGACAGCACTGCTTGCTGCTAGACGTTGATTACAGTAAGGCTCTTCTGCAATAAACATCTGGTTGGTGGGCATTCGTGTTCGGCATGAATTGCCAGATGCAATCTCTGTGCAGTTGTCATCAATCAGGTGGGTGCTGGCTTTTTCCTTACAGTCACACTTGGTACATGATGCACGTTCGATACCATTCTGTGGTAATATGTGGCACTTTAGACCTTGAGCTCGTTGATGCCAAGGCTCTGTTAGGCAGCGGGATGTGTGTACTTACTGTAATTAATGACGACGTCCCAGCCCGTGCTGCGATGTTAGTGTGTCGGAGTTGGAATCGGGGCGTGCGCGCAAGCATATCTGCGACTGCGACATCTGCCCTCTAGAGCATGTGTGTCTCTGTGTCTGCACGCCCTTGTCCATCATCTTCTTTTGATTTCATCTCCGATGCTTGGAATCCTTCTATGGATCTTCTCCCTACAGCTCCATGCCGTTCAAGCTTGTGTTGACCGCAACCCTGACTTGTGCCTCACAGCATCTATTGGTCGGAATCAGAATGGAATGCAGACAGAAACATCACGACGGTCGATCTCATAGCCCGAGACCAAGTCGCCACACTTTTGGCTAAAAAGGCTCGAGACTTGGGAGGTAAGCGCTGCTCCACGCTAGTGTGGTAACTTTGATGACCCCGACTTGTCACAACGACCAGCCCGTGATGCAGTTTGCCAACGGAAACACAAGCTTATTCACGGAAGAGACAGCCTCGTGCGGGAGACCATGTACGGCGCATCTGTACGATCTGCCTTGCCTTACTGTCTCTTGACCCTTGAACCTGTCTCATCCACACAAGAATGCGCCCGCTTTCCTTCTTCGATACAACTTAGCGTGCCTTGCTGCAGCGGGACCCGCGCACGCGCACGCCACGCCATGCTGCAGTACAATACTGTACTGTAACGTGCAAGACATTCATCCCATCCAGCCGTTACCAAAGGCCGAGACAGCTACCCCCATCCGTACTGTTACTCCAGCCAAACTTCCTCGGATAGTGGAACGGGTTGGACGCCCGTAGGCTTAGTGTGAGTATTCCAGCCAAACGGGGTAAGGCGTCTCTCAGAGAAGGAAAAATAGTATCTCCGCCTTCTTTTCCACGGAACCACACCTCACTGCATCGGCACTCGGCACCCAATGAGTGGTACTGCATCGCACCGTATTGTGTACTGTATTTCGAGAAGCTCGCATTGTCTCGCCTCGCCTCGCATGTGGATAAACCAACCAGCATGTCGCGTTTCCCGTCTTGTCGTGGCTTGGACAAGTTTAAGCGACCCGCCCAGCTGACAAGATCGACCTTGCCTTGCCTTGCCTTGCCTGCCCTGGCCTTGCTTTGTTTGCGCGTGCAGTACGTAACACACACTCTAGCGTGCTGTACACCGAGGGCACTCTGCTGAACCGAGAAGGTCTTTGCGAGCTACAGGGTCGCCACAGCCCTTCAGCACAGCACAGCACGGCATGGTAAATGGATGAAGGGTTCCCCCCCCCCCCCCGCCGCAATGGTACAGTAAGATCCATCCCTCGTGGAAACAACATCGCTTGCAACTGCACTGCATCCCAGTCTAGCGTTCCTCCATCCGGAATATCCTCAATCCCCGCCCGCTTCCCCGCAACCTTTGCCCCTGACAACTGCAGAGTTGGTAAGACGCCGAGAAGTGTGCCGCCATGCGAGACAGTCAGTCACAAGACAGCACGGGGTCTTGGACGTACACATACAGAGAGAAAGGTTCGGCAAATGAAAGACGTTACCATTACACGCGGGCCCATCCCCACTAGCCTGCGAGGTAGAATCTACCTCACGAAGGTTAGCGGAGCCAGCCGCACAAGGGGACAAGAGGGATACACATATCGGCACGGGACTGCTGCGGCCTGTCTTAGAGACTCGACAATTAGGGGCTAGGCGACGCTCAACGAGCTGCGCCGTTACCCACACTAGTTGTCTTCAAGCCATCGGTACTCGAACCTGTGTCATCGAGTAAAGCAAAACGAGCGTCAGTCACGTGTGTCCTCAAAGTCAGCCACGCATTCAGCCAGTACGAGTTGACATACCTAAAGTCGCTCTTCTTCCTTTGGCACCAGGAGCCCTCCCAGTCAAAGTAGACGTAGACGCCCTGCTCGTACTCGTCCGTGATCGCCTGAGGCTCCGAGTGCCTCTGGAACCAGGTGAGGTACTGCTTGTGGAAACGCCAGCTTTGCTTCTTGAGCTCCTTGGCAGCAAGGTACTGGTGGTAGGTACCCTGCTGGTAGTAAAAGATGTAGAACAGCGTCTCGACATCAAACTTGGCGTACAGAGCTGGGTTGTCAAAGTGCGAGGCTGGCGACTGCGGGTAGTACGCAGGCGTCGGGAACGGATTCTTGGGCACGTAGTACTTGGGCTTCTCTGAATCAAGCGGTTCTGGCACGTTCATAAAGCTCGACTCGAGCGACTTGTGCACCGAATTGAGGTTCAGGTCTCGTCGCATCGACTTTTGCTTGGCCGCCTCAAATGACGAGACAAGGTCGGTGAGCGAGCTTGGAAGTCGCGCCTCGGTACCCGCCTGCTTCTGCGCCGCAGCCTGTTGTGCTGCCGTCCCGGCACCGCCACCGACGGGTTGTACCACGCCAGCTGCGGCCGAGCTTGCCGCAAGCTGCGCCGGCTGGAAAGCAGACGCCGCGTTGCCGTCCTCTTCGGTTTTGGACCCATTCGCACTTGGACTTGTCGTCGTCGTCCTTCCAAGACCAGGTGGGGCTGGGGAGGACGCCCTTGCCGCATCCTTGCCTCCCTCGGCTGTCGCGACTGCCTTGGCGTTCTCCACCGCTGGCGTGGATCCAACCGAGGTTGGATGAGAGTTGCCCGAAGCCTGGTGAGAATGAGATCCCACAATGCTTTGCGGATTGGATGGTGCTGGTGATGCCCCGGTGCCATCTGTCGATTGCTCCGTCGTCCCGTCGCCTCCTGAAACGGCAGCTGCAGTACCTGCGTCTGTTGACCCAGGACCGCCTGATACTGGTGATACCACTGCGGCTGTTGGCGCAACTGCTGCTGCTGCAGCTGCGGCATATCGGATCGGTGGAAGGGGGGCTGCTGAGGGTGCTTTCGGTGGAGATGTGACTGCAGAGGAAACCGCTGGTGCCTTGGCTTGCGCAAAGTTTGCTGTCGGAACAGCCTTCTCTTTTGGTGGTTGCGTGTCGGTGGAGGCCTTCTTGGAGCTCTTCTTGACAGGTGGCGCGACAATCTCCTCCTTCTTGGTTTCCGCCTCGCTGTCTCGCCTTGCCTTGGTTGGCGTATCCTTATCCTTGGTGGTCTTCGGTGGCGCAACTGGCTCTTCGGCGACAGAAAGCCCGTCATGACTGCTGTGAATGTCGTCGTTGTCCTTGAGGCCGAATGCTTCCTCCTCTTCGTCGAGGTTGAACTCGTCGTAGATGCCGTCATCCTCGTCAAAGTCCTCCTCGGCGTTGCTTTCGACATAGTAGGCGATGTCATCCTTGATGTCGGCGACGCGATCCACCTCGAGGCTGCCATTCTCGAGCATGCGAAGGAGGATTTCGAGACGAGAGATGTGCCAGGTTCGACGTTCGTTTTGATGATCCAATTCGGATGCACGCTCGTCCTTTGCAGAGCCCTTCTTCTTCTTGCCGGATCCGGCCATCATTTCGATCTCGGCTTCGGCAGCCTCGACCTGGCGTGAGAGTTCGTCGACCATGCCGCTGAGCCATTCGGACATTTCGACCTTGGCCTTCTCGCGCGGGTCGAGACGAGCGGCTGCTATCAAGCCTTCTTTGGAGAAGGCTTTCGTCTTCATCTCCTTTTCGCAAGCCTTGAAGCGCTCCATCTGTGTCTCGATGAGCTTTCGGTTATCTAACAAGGGCTTCTTGTCCTTGATGTCATTGCTCTGAAGCCAGGTCTTGATCTGGTCTCGTAACCGTTGGAGCTTCTTGATCTGGGTCTTGAGGTCGGATTCAAGCTTTTCCTTTTGGGTTTGGTTGGAGGACATCTGGAGCTTGTCATAGAGGGCCTCGAAGGCTTCGACACCTTCCGCGACCTTTTTCAAGGTGCGATCGATCTCGGCTGGACAAGATGTGGGATTAGGATATGGAGCGAAGTCATGGTGGATGATGGGGAAGGCTCGACTTACTTTGCAATTTCCTGGCAGCCATGATGTAATGATACCATACGATCTGATGGGTATGAGAGAGGGCTTGGACCTTGGGACGTCAGGGACGACGGTTGTTGGTGGACAAGCGGTGGTGTTTGTAGTCGGTAGTTAGCCTCCACTTGGGCAAGGGTCCTCGGTCAGGAAGCCTGGACCCAAGGATGCGCTTGCTGGTGGTGTGGTCGGGGCCGGAGAGGCAGGATACAGCAAAGTGGTACGTTTGTGGCGTCCGATGCTGTGGTGGTGAGTCGTGGTGGTTGTACGGGAGAAGAGTGGTGGAGATGCAAGCAAGGCTGAGTCGAACTGACCGCGAGCGACGCAAATGGAAATGAGTGACGGATGGAGGTTGGCGCTCTTGCTGCTTGTTGCCTATTCTGCCTGCTGGCTGCTGCCTGCTGCCTGATGCGTGCGGGTGAATGGCTGGCTGGCTTTGGCTGGCTTTGGCTGGGTCACAGGGCCCTTCCGCCTTCCGCCCTTGGCTTCTTTACGCGCTGAGTAGCGCACTGGTCAGTGCTTGACTGCTGGCGGGCCGCGATCACTCGTTTCTTTTTTTTTTCTTCCTCTGCCCCATTTTGCGCTGCTTCTCGGGCGAGACAAAGCGGAAGGAGGCGAAGAAGTGAAGTGAGAAAGTGCGAAAACCATGAGAAAGCAAAGTAAAGTGCACACACACCGACCGCATCTGCATCTGGTTTGCCTTTGCTTGACCAACACAACCATTCGTTTCCACCAAACCCGCCTTATTGCCATGTCTCGGTCAACTCGGCAGCTCACTTGGCTCTTTCGGTCCCTCCAGGTTGGACCAGTTGGACCCAGCGCTGCCGCCGCTTCTTCCTCGCGAGCCGTGGCTTGTGAGGCTGGTCCTTCCTGCTCGAGGTCGCTCTCAACCTCGACACAGCAGAACCAAGCGCAACAGAGTACAAGTAGGTCTAATGACAAAGCTACTGGCCCGAGTCAGTCTGTTAATGTGATGAAGAGTGAAAGCTAACATGTTTTTTTCTTGGCAACAGATGCGCCTTATCCATTCTCGTCCAACGCCATTGTTCCGGAAGTGCAGCCTTTCGTTTCCACCAAGAAGGGCAAGACTCCACCTCCGCAGCCCAAGTCGATCTACCGCGGAGTGATGCCCAAGGTGCACGAGGACCTGCGAGCGCGATACGATCCAGGCAACCGTTTGACTAAGCTGTTTGACCGCAACTCGCCGGACCGCATTCCACCGGGTTCGGTGTTGGTCGTGGAGAGCTGGACGTCGCCTCTCAAGACGGGATTCTCGTCCTTCTCCGGAGTGCTGCTTGCCGTGCGACGCCGTGGTGTCTCGACCTCGTTCGTGCTGCGTAACCTGGTGATGAAGCTGGGTGTGGAGATGCGCTTCAACCTCTACTCGCCGCTGCTCAAGGACATCAAGGTGGTGCAACGTGCGCTGGCGGGCAAGAACGACAAGTCTGGCAAGCTGCGCAGGACAAGGCGCGCCAAGCTCTACTACCTGCGCAAGGATGACAGGAGGCTCGCCGGTGTCGGCAACGTAATCAAGCAGCAGAGACTCGAAGAGGAGAAGAAGGAGAAGGACCTGCTCAAGAAGCGAAGTGGCCGTGCTGCCCGACGATAGACGGGCAGTGTCCAATGACTTTGCCCTGCCCCCCACCCTTGTCCCTGTACAGTATTTTACCTGAAGACAGCAGCAGGAATCAGATGACAGTCAGCTAGCGCAAGGATCTGGTGTGTCCCGCATTGTGGTGACATTGTGGGCGCCTGCTTGGGTCCAGGCAGGCTGTGATTCGGGCGAGTGAAACGCACTACAAAACGCGGTATGCTACTGTAAGCCGTTCCGAGCTGTTCCGCGCGCGAGTAAAAGTGCAGTAACTTGAGGGTACAGTATTTGGTAATCGGTGTGTGTCTGACTGGACGCGAAGCAGAAGAAATTTAGAGCTCTGGGAACGAGCCGGAACCCTTTAATTGAGCGCCTCAATTGGCACATCTCTACTTCCACCTCAGAACAACATCCATCGTCAATACGATACGGTCTGTCCTTCAACATGACTGTATCGCTCATCCCGCGAGTCGGGCTTGGGCTTCGCATCGGGCCCGTGTCTGCCCTCCGTCCTCTCGTCAGGACGGCAGAGGCATCTGCGTCCCTGCGATCCTTGTCCACGTTCCGACCTGCTACTGCTACTGCTACTGCTACTTCTACTGCTACTGCTACTTCTAACCCCACGACTACGCCGCTTCTTCGCCGTCCCCCTACCAAGGTAGTGGCCCCGGATGCTACCCCCACGGCTAGGTTCTCGCCAATCCTCACGCTCCTCCGACGTCAGTCTACAGCTGCTGCTTCTTTCTCTGCCACCCAAGCCCCCCTGGATTCGGTCTCGTCTGCATCGTCGTCCAAGTCTTCAGCTTCGGCCACACCACTGCTCACTCGTCCTGGAGTTGGGTTGCACCTCTATGCCCTCGCATTCCTCGTGTACGCCATCGTCATTGTGGGCGGCCTCACGCGTCTCACCGAGTCTGGCCTATCCATTACCGAATGGAACCCGGGCTTCAAGGGCATGCGTCTGCCCATTACCAACGCCGAGTGGCAAGTCGAGTGGGACAAGTACAAGCTCACGCCCGAGTTCCTGCTGCTCAATCACAAGATGACGCTCGACGACTTCAAGACGATCTACATGTGGGAGTGGGGGCACCGCATTCTCGGGCGCGTGATTGGCGTCGCCTTCGTGCTGCCCGCGGCCTTCTTTGCCACCCGCAGATGGGTGGGTGTCGGAACGCGCTGGAAGCTCGCCGCGATCGCGGGCGGTATTGGCTTCCAGGGATTTCTGGGCTGGTTTATGGTCAAGAGCGGTCTCACGGCGCCCGAGCCGCGCCGGGTTCAGGGCGAGGGCGAGAGTGCGGCTCCGGCTGAGTGGACGCCGAGGGTGAGCCACTTCCGCCTTGCCGCGCACATGGGTACTGCGTTCCTGGTCTACCTCGCCATGCTGCACACGGGTCTCTCTGTCCGACGAGACTGGAACATCGCCCACGGCACCGGCAGCGCCAGTGGCGAGGCCATGTCTTCTTCCATTGCGCAGCGACTCGCCAACACGCTCAACCACCCGCTCATCCGCTCGCACTCGCGGCTCACCAAGGCCGTGGCGGCGCTCGTCTTCACGACCGCCATGTCCGGCGCCCTCGTGGCGGGCCTGGACGCTGGATTGGTATACAACGAGTTCCCGACCATGGGCGAGGGACGTCTTGCGCCGCCGATGCACGAGCTCATCGACGACAGGTACGTGATCGGCGACAGCCGCGTCGTGCCCAACCTCACGCAGAACCCAGTCACCGTACAGCTCGTACACCGCACCCTGGCCATCACGACGCTCTGCACCGTCCTCGGGCTCGCGTGGCGAACTCGGAGCCTGGCGACACACTACGCCACAGCGGTGGCTAGTGCGGCGAAGGGCAACGCTGTGGTGCTCCCTACCCTCCCGAGAAACATTACTCGCCTCGCATATGTGGCGGCGGGCGTGGCGTGCGCCCAGGCGACGCTCGGCATCACGACGCTCATCTACCTCGTCCCCATCCCCCTCGCCAGCGCTCACCAGGGCGGTAGCCTCGTCCTCCTTTCCGTCCTCATCGCCATGCTCGCAGCCATGCGTCGCGTTCCACCTAGCGTACTCCAGTACATCCGTCTTCACGCCGCCTCCTCGACCCCCCGCCACACCGTCCTTCAAAAGGTACTCAAGTGAAACTACACCCTGTAATATTATAAACGCCACTCCCATTGCATTTTGTTGAAGCGAAAATGAGCATAGTAGTACAGACTTTGTAAGAAAAAAAAAAAAAAGTGGGTGGCGAACGGTTTGATGGATGCTAGCCAGAGAACTTGTAGCGTGACCGCAGGCCCTCGCCGTAGCGGTAGAGAATCAGTGGCACCGGTGCACCGGCAAGTGCGACACCCGCCAGCAGCGTACAGCTCCATCCGTATCCGAGGTCTTCAAACATCTCCTCGGCCATGAGCGGGAACGCCGCTGCGAGAATTGAGCGGACTAGGACCGCACAGGCAGTGGCGGAGGCAGAGAAGGGTATGAACGCGTCCACCAGGTAGACCAGGATCGTCTGGAAACACAGAATGGTAGCGTAGCCCGTCAGGAACGAGCCCAGAAGCGGCACAATAAAGTGTGACTTGCTCTCGGCTGACCAGCCAAAGCAGAGCAGACCACAGGGCAGGATGAGCATGCCCACAAAGCAGAGTGGCAGACGGTACTCCGGTCGGCCCTTCTTGGGCTTGGTAGACGCTGGCGCCATGGCTGGGTTGCCGATCGTACTCCATGCCGCTCCTTGACCAACGAGCACGGCCTTGGTCACTTTGCCCGATGGACTCTTCTTTGCTTCATCGTCGTTCTTCTCCACGTCGCCTCCACCACCCATCGCAAGAATACGCTGCTGCTCCACGTGCTGCTGAATGATCAGCCGATCGCGGAACAGGATCCAGCCGAGTTTGCCATCCGTTAGCACCAATCGTGTGTAGATGCTATCTTGCAACGCTACGTTGGTCAGCGCACTAGCGATGAAGCCGAGCCCCAGGCCAAAGTAAGACAGTCCAGCCAGACCGAGTGTCCAGTTGTACGTCGGTAGCTCAGGCGGTGGAGCGTCCGGTTGGTCGTCCCTGCGCTGGAAAAGTAGCGGATGCTGGGTGAGGAAGAGGAAGATAATACCATAGCAAAAGCCAAGGTACATCGAAAAGATGGCACAGATAGGGTTTGTGAAAAGCAGACGGAATGGCCGTGAATGAGCTTGTTTGAGCTTCGTACGGGCGTCAGCACTGGGTATCAACTTGGCTGCGTAATGCTTGATGAGTTGCTTGAGACGGCGAGGCGCTATTTCTGGAGCCGGATGGCCCGCTTGCTCATCGAGCTGCTTTTGAATGTCGGCTAAACGCTGCTTGACAGCATTCTCTTGCTTTTTCCTCAGAAGGACAGGCTGGTAGGTCTCTTTCAGAGCAAAGATGATCGCGATGAATACGAACGCCGACATCTGTGATGCATAGAAAACAGTCACGACTAGTTAACTCATAAGTGCTGACGAGACGACGAAAGAGTGGACGAGTGACGTACCATGGTCAAAGTGTATAGAAGCCATCTCCAGTCGCGGTCGCCTTGAGCAACGAAACCACCAATGACTGGAACAAAGTCGCGCCACGCAGAGTCAGAATGGACGCCCAAAATACAGTACTGTACAGTACACGCATGAAACGGAAGCAAACTCACCATTTCCCAACACGGGTCCGAGAAGAGGGCCGAGCCCGTAAAGAGACTGGGCGCGACCACGCTCACGTGGCTCAAACATGTCTCCCTGGATGGACGGAGAATTAAGGTTTGGTCAGTTGCCTGTGCGAAAAATGCATATGCGTGGCGATGTAGCGACCCGGCTGATCGGACTCACAATACTGCCAGCACCCAAACTAGGGCCGGCACTTCCAGCTGCTCCAGCCATAAAGCGGAGGACGTTGAGTGTGACGAAATCCTGACTAAACGCTGTGCCAATGTTGAAAAAGATAAAGACCAGACTGGTGACGACGTATACCGGTTGCCTTCCCTTCATCTCAGAAATGGGGGCCAGGACGAAAGGACCAACACCAAGTCCAAGCACGAAGAGAGAGACTGGAAGGACCGAAAGAGTACGCGATTGGAGATGGAATCCCCTGTCGACGTACATGCTCCCAGGAACCAGAATGGAAGCGCCAAGCGGGGAGATGAAGCCCATCAATGAAATGATCACGGTGGTCTTCCATTTCCTGGCGTTGGACCAGTTGCGAGGATGTTCGTCTCCAGTGAGCTGTACTGAGGCCACTTCTTGAGGAGTCAGCGGCTGCAACGCAGCTAGAGGACGCTGTGAGCCATCAGTTGGAGATGCAACATCGGGGCAGTAGTGACTGGCCTGCCTCACGACGGCTGGCTTGGGGTCTTGAACGGGAGTGGCCATAATGATATTCCTGAGCGAGAATGGTGTCAGCCTCAGGGAGGTCTAGACAGCAAGGTCGAGAATAATTTAAGCGACGCAAGGAAAGAGCGACGCTAGAGCCTCTCGACACTGTATCGAGCTTGCCTGGTGACGAACCGCAGGAATGAACTTGTACCACGGATATAATGAGCTGATCGTTTGGAAGGACCGAAGCTCCGCCTGGAAGAGGGGTGTGGTCCAGGCTGACAGGACAAGGTTTAGGCTTCTTAATAGATATGTCGAGCTGAAGGGCGCGCAGTGATCAGAGAAGCGGGTATCAGGGCGATAAGGTACCAGTCTGTTCTTGTGTTGCGAGGTGGTTCAAAGTGATAAATAGCGGGCGGGAAGAAAGCAAAAGCTTGAAGCGGAGCTGTGGAGTCGAGGGAAAGTGTCCGTGCCGAAACGGGGTGATTGGCGTCAGGAGGATGAGCGAGAGTTGTACAGGCGAACTCTCGATATGGAGCCTTTTTGGAGAGAGGAAGATGAATGAATGAAAGACAGTGATGAAACAGTCAAGTTGATGAATACGCCGTTGCCGAGCGGACTCCTAATGCCGTGGGCGTGTGGGAAGGAAAGGAAGGATGCCTGCTCCTGGACAGGGATGAAAGAAGGGTCGTCGCAGAAGGTGGCGCAGATGTGCGAAGGCTGTTTGCTAGGTTTGATCCAGCAGAGATGGGTGTATGAAAGGCTGAGATGCTCTATGCTGGAGAGGGGTGGAAGATCGAGCGAAGAAGGATGCGAGGACCATGTGGACGTGCTTGCCGGCACTTGAGACGTTCTTCATGCGATCCTGATCAGATAGTCGGTCAAGGAGGGGCAGCTGCCGAGTCAAAGTGGACTATCAAGGACGGCAAGAAGGCATGATCTGTCGCAAGGCTGGTGGGGAGGTTGTAGAAGCCTAGTGGCCGTGGATGAAGGGATGACTGTGCCGTTGGTGCAGTTGAGACTATGCGGCTTGCTGGTGGCCATGCAGAATTGAGAATGGATTGGGGTGGGTATGGATGCAGGCTAGCTGTCCGGCAGCGAGAGCTCAAGGGGGGCTGAGACTGTGGCTGGTCGATCGATAGATGAGTAGAGGGGATTGTGGGTGTGGGAAGTGGACCATGTATCGAATAGACATGGTACGAAGCAAGATGCCGCGCCGAGCGAGTTGAGAACTGACGGGTGCGGGCAGGCAGGCCCTTGAGGTCGAGCTGCGATGCCGGAGAATGGAGGCTTGTTGCCGTTGAGCTGTGCGGAGAAACAGGGAGACCGGCAGGAAGGTGGTCACCGCGCAGTACTGTTCTTTGCAGTGTAGTGATTCGTGGCCAGCCCTGTTGGGTAGGGTGCTTTACTGAAGTTTGTTCACACACAGCAAGAGTGGGGGAGGAGAGGGCCACCAGACCACGGTCACGGCCACGAGCACAGGCAGGCGAGGAGGATCCACATGCGCAACGGCTGCTCTGCGTTGCTTGGTAGTGTCACAAGCCGGAGCGGGTGCGGGAGAGCAGCGCCAGCTGCAGCGGTGGCCGTGAAGGCAAGTGAATTGATCAGCCGAGACTGACCACGGCCACCCTCGGCTTGCTTGGCTGCATCGGCACGGCAGCGGAAAAAAAAACTTTGTGCGAGACGCGCTCTCGGCATGGCTAACAATGGACGCTGCGCCGCTCAGAGGGTTCTATTCTGATACAATGAAGGCAGTTACAACAATGCCCTCCTTCGCTCACCGCAGACCGTCGGGCTGTCAAATACTCCGTGTGCGGCACTCGAATCCACCTCTCGTCTTCTCTCGAGCAAACCTTGAGCAGCTGTCGTTTATCATAAACATACTGTATCGTGCACTATACCATAGTGTAGATATCAGTGTCACTTCATGTGGCGGGAGGCGTGCTTGCAATGTCTGCGCACACGATGACGGGATCAACCTAACCCAAGCCAGCTACGCAACGTATTGTGTATGTGTACGCTCTTGCAAGCCCTGCGCTGCGCAACCCAGCCAAGGCCAACAAGCCGCGTCGGCAACGGGCACACGCGTGCCGACATGCCGAAGCTGCATTGCCAAAAAATGAGAGTGCGTCTCGGGGGGTCGCCGCCCACGTCCTATCCTCATTCAACCACCGCGTGTTCCGACAGCTTACAAGCCCTGAGTTTACTCAAACCTTTTTTGCCCCGACTCCCCTCCGACACGGTCTCACTTACATCACGCATCCCGAGAGACACCATGACATACCAGTGCAGCACCGGAACCGATTCTGATGGACTATAAAAATACACAACTCGGCTCCGGTGCGGATCCGAAGACGGTGTCATGCTACGGGTTTTGCGAGGAGGGTATCGACTATGACCGGTGCAGTTTTGCAGTAGGTAATACATGATCGGTGTCGAGCGACGCCGCACTGTTCACGCTATCCGCTTCATATCCGTCATCGCATCGTCCCACAGGTCTGACTGGCCCCAAATCCCAGCGACGATCGTGACCACCATCCAGGCTCCACTCTCGTCCGCCTCAGGCAGACTGCTCTCGAGCTCTGCTGGTTGCTCCTGGGCCAGTTGTGCCTCTACCGCCTCTGCGTCCGCCTCTGTCGTCGACTTTTTCTTGCGGCTTTGTAGTGCCTTTCGCCGCATCCTGCACATGGAAATCGCGGCTATGCAAGCGCGTGCCACTGTTCTGAGAACGCTGATCTGCTCGCTGAGCAGACGATCATCGAGCCAAGCTAACAGCGCAAAGAGCCAGCGTGCATGCAATGGCTGCAGCACCGCTGCTGGACTCGCGTCGGGTGTAGGAATGTTCGTCTTGTGCGAGAGCCAGTTGGGGAATTGATTGAGTAGGTCCAACGCCTGTTCGGTGGAGAGGCGGCGCAGCGAGCCTCCGGATGGCTCCTTGATCTTCCACTCGCGTGGCACTGCCTTTGACGAAGCCGGCGTCTCATCCCCGGATTCTTCCATATCCATATCGCTGTCCTCTCGTGCTTCGGCAGCCTCCTGCTTGGCTAGCTTCTGCGCTCGCTCTATCGCAAGCAGCTTCTCCTCCTCCTCAGGAGGAACCTTGCCGTGAATCCAAATGTACCAGCCACGCTCGTCGTTACGCTTAGGCATCTTGTCCTGAATGAAGGGCACCTTCTTTGTCGGTGGCTCGCTGTAGTGCTGACGCAGGGTGCGAAATTTTTGGAGGAATACTCCTCGCCATTCCTCGGAAGGCATTCCTAGTGATGCGAGCTGCGCTGCGAGACTAGTGTTTGCCAGCCCGAGTGCTATTGCAGCCGCGGCATTGCTACTGCTGCTGGTGCTGGCATAAGGATTGTTTGCAGCGAAAAAGATGGACGGCTGAGCGGCTGCTTCGCGCCTGGTCGCAGAAAGCACACTGTTCAGCATACCGTCAGAAAATTGGCAGGGTGCAACATAAACAACTTACCTCACAACGGCGAGATACTGTTCTCCATCGATCGGATTCCCGTCAAAGTCATCCGGAAGCTGAGCAACAGGCAGGCTCTGGTTGCCGAAAACCTCGCGCACGTCTTCGGCATCTTCAAAGTACTCTTCCCCTTCTTCTTCTTCTTCACCTATCTCTGGCCCATACTCTTGCTCGTCGTCTTCGCCTTCGTCATAGTGACCCGTAGTGTATCTCGTACGTTCGTTGGACCGCAAAGGGATCGGAATGGGAATCTGGAACATGGTTGTCGATGAGGTGTCTGTGAATATACGGAAACACAGCGCATTCCGAAAAGAGGGTGCAGCACAGTGCAGTGCGGCAACAGAAAAAAAGTGGAGTCGAGTCGCGTTCGGCTCCGAATGAACGTGAGCGCTCTGGAAGAACATACGCGGCACCGAGCGGCACGGCAGCAGTCGGCGAACAAGTGAAAATGCAAATGCGAAACCTTCATCTCGTCCATTTGCTCCACCACACAGTCATGCCGCTCCGACCAAACGCTCGAGTCCTGTAAGTCAAGCTGCGTTGTATTCCTTATCATGCCACACTTCAAGTGAACGCAAACTGAACACACACACACAGTCGGGACATGGCAACGCGCCAGGCCGTTCACTCTCACGAACTTATCCGCCGCGCATTCAAGTACGTGGCGCGCAACACAACTCTCCCTCAACGAGTAAGACACCAGGCACAGCTCCAGCTCAACCAGTTCCCCCAAAAGACACGCCCCACTTCCGTATCCAACCGATGCATCGAGACCGGCCGTGGCCGTGGTATCATTAGCGAGTTTGGTCTCTGCAGGGTGAGTACCTCGCATTCACCTACTGTAACGTCCTCACTTAGCCGCTTTCCTAACCATCTCCTGGTTTCTTCGTCTCAATAGTACCGTTTCCGTGAGAGGGCACTTGCAGATGAGCTTCCGGGAGTCAAGAAGGCTTCGTGGTAGACCGATGTGCAGACGCACAAGCAAAGTCGATATTGTACATTACAACACCTTTTAGAAGCACGCCGTTTATCTATCCTTTTTGTAAAATCTCCCAAAGGCCTTTTCTTTGCAGAGTCGGCGCGGACACACACTTGCGCACACAAATAGCACGGACTGACAGAGACGGGATGGAAAATTCGTTGGGAAAAAGCGGTGCTGGTTGGATTGATATCAAGTACTACTGTTTTACAAGTGATGCGATGATGACTCTATGTGATGCGGTAACGAGATGCTGCTGACGGGGCGCAATGAAGATATGAGAGGGGGAAAGGAGGGAAGCCGGGATCAAGAGGCGGGAGGACTGTGGATAGGTGTTTCAATCTCGGCGAGCTTGCCACGAGGCCGGAAGCCTTCACGCGTGCTGTTGAGGCCGTAGTGCCAGCCGCTGATGGGGCTTCCAGGACGAGAGGGTGGCGTCCACGGCGGTGGAGTCGCGCCCTCTTCGTGCGTTTCGACCCAAGCGCCAGGAGCGGTGGGCACGCCCTCGAGAAGTCGCTGCTCGGCTTCGCTCAGTTCCTCAGTCGTGCGACCGCAGTTACACGTGTCGTGAGAGGTGCCCGTCCTCTCGGGCAGGTGGCTGACTGCCCACGGGGTGTTGAGTGGCAGCGACCTGGGCGTCGAGTAGCCGGAGCTGTTGGCACTGCGCGAACCCGCATTCTCAATGTGACCGCCGTGCGCCGGTGTCAGGGCATGTAGGCCAAAGTTGCCTCGGCTGTGTCCGGTGCGTCCGCGCTCGCGCTCGCGACTCGAGTTACGGCTCTTGCGTCCGTGGCCACCAAAGTGCGCTCCAAAGCCGTGGCGCGTTGGCGACGACTCGCGACTGTTGGCACGGGAGTTGGCCTTCGAGTTGCTTCCCGAGTTCGGATTCGAGCTATTTCGCGATCCAGGTAGACTCAGGTTGAGAGGCGTGGTTCGCTTCCAGGCGTCCAGCTCAGCGTGCGAGCTGCGGCGCGAGAGAGGCGGTGTGGGCGACGACGGACGCGAGTTGGACGGCGACTCGAGCGAGTAGGGTGGCAGGTGGATCGTGTCGAACGTGCAGCAGCAAGAGGGGATGAGCGTGGCGCGACGCATGGAAAAGACCTGCACCTTGGGCAGCCCGAAGCTCTCGCTACCCTCGCGCGTGTCGAGAACATCCTGACGGGAAAAGTAAACCTCGACACCCATCTCGTGAGACACACGGATGTCAGCACGCGAGCCTCGCACCGTCGAGGGACGAAGGATGTTGTCGTCTGGTAGTCGGACAACCGACTTGACCTTGTATCCGTTCTCGGGGTACATGGGTGTAGCAGGCTCGCCAGGAGTGACCGGGGCCGAGACAGACCCGTTGAGGGGCAGGCCGAAAGGCGAGATGGTGGCCGGGCCACCACCGGCACCTCGTCCCGGCCGGCCAGCTCCGCCATCCTTGTCTGCAATCCAGAGGGCATCCTGAGGGGTGACGTTGTCATTCTGCTTGGCCTTGTACGGCATGTAGCCCTTCTCCCAAAGTCGGAACTTTTCGGTCGGCAATCGGAGCCAGCCCTTGCGCACATCACTGTACAGCTCGAAGGTCTGCTCGAGGAAAACGCGGATGACATGGACGCTGAGGCCATGGGGCGGGTCCGGGTGATAAACTGATAAGTTTGCAGTGCCTCCAACGGTGAGTGACGCCGAGGTGAGGGAGACAGACATGGGTCCGAGCGCCTCGTGCACGTCATGGTACTGAATGTCAAGAGGTGTGGGGCCTCCGTCCGAGTTGACATGGAGTATGATAAAGATCTCCTTCCAGGTTGAAATGTGGCTGCGAGCACGACCAGCACCAAGCGCAGTGGCAGTGAGGATGTACCGCACACGGCCGTGCTTGTTGCGCTCGAAGGGAGCCGAGGAGGCAGGGATGATAAAGGCAAACTCAAAGCCGTGGATGCCCTTCTCGAGATGAATACCCTCAGTGGCACCGCATGGCTGCTGCTTTTCCTTCTCCTTCTCCTTGCCCTTTCCCTTGCCCTTGTGCGTCACGACGCTGCCGTCGGACAGGATCTCGACCGTCTTTTCCATGAGAATCTTCTCTTCCCATCGGATCGAGGTTGCCACCCCAGGGCTGCCCTCGGGAATGGCGAGGGTCTGGACGCCCTGGAGAACGACTTTGACGCCCTGAATGTGCCTTTCGCTCTGTAGAAAGGGTAAGAGCAAGAGAGAGAATGTCAGTGATATCCTCCTTGGCGAGACGAGTCCGCGCCATACTTACGGGACACTTGATTTCGACGAGACCACGAAGCGTCTTGTCATCGCCGGGAAGCTCCGAGTTGGGCGGCGGAGGGTGGATGAAGATGTCCTGAGAGACGAGATGCATAGAGATCTCGCATGGCTGATGCACAATCGAGCTGAGCATGTTGGGTTGGTTGGTGGATGTGGGCTGGCCCCAAACGCGCTAGCGTGTCAGCGTGGGGGAAAAAAGGAAGAAATGAATCTGGCCCAGAGGTGTCAAAGGCGAAGGAGTTTGGGCCGAGCAGGTATGATGGATGACAGAAAGACAGAGTGGTGTAGGATAGAGTGGAAGGAAGGAGACAATATCCTCACCCGGGATCGCCACCAGCGAGGCTGAGCTTGGCCAGTGGTGTGATAGGTGCTTGTTCCAGTACGCCGGTGTTGGGGTGCGGTGAGGTGAGGTGGGTGAGCGTGCCGGATCGGGTGAGTTGGAAATTTTCGACTGGTGCGGTACAGTTGCAGTGAGAGGGATCCGTAGTCCGATTCGGGCTGAGCCACGGAAGCTGCAGATGTGGCAGGAGATAACGAGGAGCGGAATGGCGTGTGACGGCACTTTGGCAGGCAAGGGAGTCACGAATTTCTCCCAGGCGGCGGCGGCGTGTGCTTCTGCTTCGGTCAAGATTACAGTCAGAGCGGTAGAATAATTGATTCGACGTGACTTGGCAGCAGCAGCAGCAGCAGCAGCAGCAGCAGCAGACAGCAAAGCGTCATCACGACAGGAGTTTTTCTTTCTTGCTGTAGTCACAGCAGCAGAAATGCACTGCTGTAATCAGAATCAATCAGGGTCTGCTGCATGAACTTTTTCCAGACCGAGACAACAAAAGATACCGAACAGCTCAACGCAGCAAAGAGCCCCCCCTTTGCCCACGCAGTCACACCCACAGTCACAGGCTCTGGGAATGAAACCGTATCTTGAGTACTGTAACTACCGTAACTTATTGTGCTTTGGTCATTCTACTGTATTGTTCAGGGTGTCAGCCTCGGGTGAACTGAAATCGAGCTGCCACTGAGAATGATTGCGCAAGTCAAGTAGCCCGGGTTGTCGCCACTCGGCCCGATTACAGCTTGGAAGAAGGCCGAGTTGCTTTGATGAGTTTGACACCTTGCAGTCCGGCGGTCGAGCGCAGAACTTGCCCGGCTGCTCAACAACTGATTGACTTTGGCTCAGCAAGTCAGCATCGAGAAAACAACATGCTGCTGATCCAAAGCTACCACTACTGCGATGCACCGGCACACCGCAGACCCACAGCTCTACCAATAAGAGGAGTCGGATCGGATCATGGTAAAGCCAACGTGGACAGTCTGCGAGCCAATGTGAGGGTTTAGATCCGATGAGAGACAGGCCGAGGGTGCGGTACGGTACTGCGCTACATAAGCTTTCATTTGTATCGATCAAGCCATAGATGGCGGCGGTGGTGTCCTGCTCAAGCTCTGACCTAAAAACGGTTGCATCTCAGCCGTTCGTCGGCAAGGCCTGTCTGGAAGGCGAACCCTGCATATTTCAAAAGGGTGACGATGCATCTCTCTCTCCCAGATCGATACACCACACACAGTCTCGACTCTCTGGCTCGCCAGGAGATTTTCTTGCCCGGCTTCCGACACGTCGCGCACCCAAACAAATCTAAAAAGAAAAAAAATCCGAACAGTTTGCGAATCGGGATCGACAACAAAAACAAAACTGCCCGTCAGAAAGTGATAGGATAGGATTAGGTTACCAAGCAAGTGTATCCCCTAAGAAATTGACCGCCGGACAAATTCTAAGAATCTCACCGAGGCCCAGCATTAGCACCAAGAATTTTAAGCTAATCCACGTCGCCGGTGAACCAGCCACGCCACACTGCCCAGCGAGCTAACCCGATCCATGCTTGGCCCGGCCACTGTTTGTCACTGATACGGTTCAGACAGACACGCTGCAGCCTCAAAGCACGGTCGCCTTCACGCAGCATCAATATCACTCTGCGAAAATGGCACAATTCAGTGTCGCATCTCATGCTGACTGTGACTGGCGTGTGGTGTACAGGACTCATGATTGAAGCTACAATAAAATACAGTGATTGGTGATTGATTAGAGGGCGCTCAAATGCCAAGCATGTTCCTTTTGCCTTTCTGTCGGAATCCCTTTTCCCGAGGCCGCATAAAGTTGACTGTCACCTGTGACTTTGCTTTTCTTTCCGTTGTTGGGCAATCATGCGCCAATCGCCAATCAATGCCACCTGCGTCATCAAGTCGAGTCGCTGTTGAAACCAGACACACTCGTCTGTCGGCGCACCTTTTCTTCCATCTCTGGCGACCAGCAGGCCACTCCGCTGCTGCCTGACCGCAAGCTCTCGCCAAAGTAATCGACGCCCATACTTGCTTCATCGCCCGAGCTTTCTGCCCGGATGCCCAGCTCGAGGTCCATCAGAAAGCGCCATTCCTCTGCATCCACAGCATCTCCAGAGCCATCGAGCGACAGCAGCGACTCTGCTCCGCTCGTGCCTGCCCATGCCCTCGACGATCCACTGCGGCGGAAGACGCCCTTCTGTCGCAAAAAATCTAGCACTTTCCCCTTGTCAAACTGCGGAGAGGACAAAGTTGACGCAGCGTCGATGGATTCGGCCGGGCGATCCTGACCTGCCGATAGAGAGTAGTTTTGGTCATCATGCTCAGTCACACCGGCTGAAGTCACTTCTGTCTCAGCCGTGTTGTCGAGGACCCCTGAGATGGCGTCCGAAGCGGTTGTTTCTGGCCCCATGTCGTCCGAGGATGGGAATAGTCGCAGGAATCGTGGCTCGTGCTGTTCTGCAGTAACAGTTCGAGCCTCCTGCACCGTGATGGGTGCAGGTCCAAGCATGCCGCGCGCTACGGCTCTGACCTTGGGAGGATTGAGGAACACCATTCTCGCATCGCGAAGCTCCGTCTCATACTCCTTGATGCTGAGTCCCTCGGGCGGTCGGAACTTTTTCGACTCTCGCCGCAAAATGTTGGAAATCGATCCGTGCTGAAGCAACAGCTTGAGTGCCGTCTTTGGTCCAATACCAGGCACCGTGCGATTAAAGTCGGTACCACAAAGAAGGGCAAAGTCGAGCATCAGTGACCGGTTCACCTTGTCGTACTCGGCCGATCCGAGTGGCTTTTCTGGCTCGGGGGCCACTGGGGCCGGGTCGAGCATTGTCGTCTTGCGCTTGCGCGATCGCCGATCCTTCCTTCCGCCGCATCCAACCAGGCGGATGCCCTTGGCATCTTGACCTTCTCGAGCGGCTCGATTGAGGAGCTTTTGGACATCCGCATGACTGAAGAAACCCTTGCGGACACGCTTGCTGTCCACAATCTCGACCATTCGCCGGCCGTGCGACGCCTTGATGCCGCCCAGAAGCCCGCGGACAAGCGGCATGTCGTAGAGCAGCACATCGCTATCTTCGCTCGCCACGAGATCGGCAAAGCCAGCCTGTACGAGTGAAGATGCGAAAGCCTCGGCCTCGTGCACCTTACCGCCACCGGCTCGCGTTCCATCACCGGTCCAGAAGACGGGCACAGCCATGAGAGTGCAGAGGTGCGCGCAGTCAGTGTAGATGGTCGAAGACAGAGGCGCTGTAGAGCGAGTATATGTCTTGGAAAGGCCAGAGTTTAGGGTGGTGAGTGGCGAGATAGATGGCGTTTCTCCTACAAGCGATACCTCCTCATCCACTTGACTGGACGCTTCATGCTGCTCGAGGAGCCCGCCCTCTGAAGCAGAAATTAACGTTCCAACAGAGGAAGCGGACATGTCTTCAGGCGTCATGAGACTCTGAGTGATGCGCTCATAGATGTTTTTCTCATGCTCAGTGAGCTCCTTCTGCCCCTTGGACTGGTACTGGCCCATCTTGGCGAGGCTGAGGCGGAACTCGCGTTGGAGGCGATGCAGCTGAAATGCCAAAGCGAACACTCTGGAGGTGAGGTCTTGCAGAGCATCGAGCCACGCTGATTCGCTCTCGCTGTTCGTGCTGGAGACGCTGTGAAGAGCTTGATGAGTGACGCTGAGATGGCGAGCATCGATCGAGTCAAAATCGGGCGACTCGAGACTAGCATGCCGATGTAGTCGCTCCATCAATTCCACACTGGCCTCGATAGATTCGGAGGATGAGTCGTCGTTGATAGGCGCGGCGACGTTATCACAAGTCTGTGAGAGAGGGGACTGTGAGCCTAGATGGTGTCGCAGCTGTTGCCAGTCGAGAGTCAAGCGTTCTGCATCAGGACCATGGGTGCGCGTTGTTTCCAGATGTAGTGCAAGAAGCTGATCGGCCATAGAATCGGTAATCATGGCTGTGTCTTGGTGGGAGCCGTCAGAAGCGCTTGTTGTCTGCCCATGCTGCCACATTTGGAGGAGCTCTCCGACCTGCCTCCTCTCGTCTGGAGGCAAGCTTTTGAGCACGTCCATGGCACGTTCAAGCTGGCGCAGACGGTACTTTCTGACATTCTCCATCTGGTTGCGCACCCTGTTGATCTCGCGTGTCTTTTGGCGCTTGATCTGCTCTCGGTCCTTGAGTGCAAGGCGCTTGTTGGGATGGTCAAAGACCATGATGGGTTGAATGTCATGCTGGCGGAGGGAGGTGATCAGACGGTAGAATCCGATGAGGTGGCGTAACTCGTGTGGGTCGTCAGCAAAGTGAAGGCGTTGAATAAGAAGGGTGGCATCGACGGCAAGACGGAATCCCTGGAGTGCGGCGAGTGGCAAGGGAGGCGAGATGGAAGAGGGAGTGAGGGAGCGAATGAGCGGGAAGATGCCTTTGATGCCGTGCAAAGGCAGGCTGGGCCGCATGTTGCCTTGCAATCTAGCAGTAGCAGTAGCAGTAGCAGCAGGCTTCCCTGAGCTATTTGCTGCTCGCTGATGCCCGGCCGAGGATGTCGCTCGTTGTGTGGGTGAGGTGGTGGTGGCAGTGGGTTGAGAAGGAGCAGGAGGGTGCAGTTCCCGTGCTCAAGTGTTGGTCTGCTGAGTCGGGTGCGATTTTTTTGTGTGTGGAGAAAGAAACGCGACGTGCATGGTCAGTCAGTCGGTTGGGTCAGACGGATGGGCTACGCCATGCCACCCGGCCGAGAACACACTCGCCGCCGTCGCAAACCGGGGAGAGGGGGAGGGAGAGGGAGAGGGAGAGGGAGAGGGAGAGGGAGAGCGATCGCAGATTAGAAATGCGCGCCTGAACAGAACCGCAACAGAACCGAACACGGTCGCAGACAATTATACTGTACCTACGCCTACACCAACACCTTCTCATCCACCATAGCAGCACCAACAGCCGCACAAGCAGCACCATGTCTCTTGCGCGCACGATCAACTACATCCGCAAGGAGGGTCTCAAGCGCTACTGGCGTGACCTCAACTACATCGGTGACGCCAAGGCCGGCCGTCTGGTAGGCACCGACCGTAACGGCAACCGCTACTACGAGAACCACGAGGAGTTCAACCTGCGACACCGATGGGTCGACTACGCCGCCGATAACGAGTTCAACGCCTCTCAGATCGACCCTCTCTGGCACAGCTGGATCCACCACATCCGAAAGGACCCTCCTACCCAGGACGAGCAGCTCCAGAAGATGACACCCACCTGGCTCGCGGTACGTTGCTCGACTCCGCGCCTCTGCTTCTCTCGAAACTGCTACTGACCCCATGTCTTCACACACAGCCCGCCCGAGAGAACTTGACCGGAACAAGGGCCTCGTTCAAGACCTACAACACCACCAAGCCCAAGATTGTGAGTCTCACCAACAAGCCAGCTCCTCACTTTTGCCATGAAACGTTGGTCACTTACACCAGCTCTACTTGCTTTGATCTTATCAGACCGCCTGGGAGCCCAAGGTCGCTGAGCGACACTAAGAGAGAGATGCTGTAGACCCCCTTGGCGTTTCTCTAATCACACTTCTTTGAGCATGGACGAGTGCTGCCGGCTTCCAGTAAGATTCACTGGTCACAACATTTCCAGGTTCATGATTACATCCCAAATAGGAAGGAGAGTGAGGCAAAAAACTTGATAAGGACCAAACTAACAGAGCAGTCGCGGATAGACGTAAAGCCTCCTGCTCCGAGTGCAGACCAGTATAGAGGAAGGAAAAGTACATGATATGGGCAGGGTTCAAGTCTTGGCCAGGGCACGGAGGAGGTCCATGGCATCGCTTTCGTCTGGCTCAAACGCTTGTTCGGCTTCGTCTTCACGCTTTTCGCCCGCAGCCAAACCGGCATCGGACCTCGACTCGCGCACGCCACTTAGAAGGCGATCCAGACGTCCCTTGCTGCCGCCAGCCCTGTCTCCGGACGAGGTGCGGTCGCGCAATGCCTGTGCTGCCTGGGCTGAGACCGTGCGGACATACCGTGCCGCAAGAGACTCGAGCTGTGCGAATTGATGCGATCGCGATCGCAGCAGATCCACGTTGTACTCAACATCCTTCCACCGCGGGTCAAGTTCAGTTCCTTGAGCGGTAGCATTCTCATCACTCTTGGTACTCTGCCGCCGTGCTTTGCCCTTGGTTGTCGATGCAGCCTGACCGGAAACTAGACGGTCGATCCAGGTGAGGGCAGCTTCAGCGTCCTTAAGCTGTCGTGCAGTCGCCTCGTCGAGGTCTTCTGGTGTCCATTCCAGCACATCATCGACTTGTGATGCGACCGTATCGTCAGCGTCCGCCTCTTCCGCAGCCAGCAACTCCTCGAGTCGGCTCGTCTCAGCCTCGTAGTCCTCAATGCGTAGCTGCTCCTTTGCCCAGGCTTTAGACTCTTGAGTCATCTTGTCGACGATGGCACCAAGTTTCGCTTCTGCTTCTCGATTTGAAACGTTGCGTGGATGAGGCTGCAACTTGGATTTGCTCGTCTGAGAGGAAAAGGAAAATTGGCATGTGTGTCAGCTACTGGGCATGGTCATTGTTGCGCCTGCAAAGATGCATTTACATACCTGTTGTACTTCTCCCATCCAACTGATGCTGAATGCGCCGCTGCTGAGATCAGTCAGAACCTGCTCGAGAACACGCTTGACAGCTGCCTCGCGTAGCTTGAGTTCACGCTTGTCCTGGTCTGTCAAGACGGGCAGTGCCTCTCCCGAGTCAAGTTTCTTCTTCTTGCCCTTTGCGTCAGAAGAGGAGGATGCAGCAGCCAGATCCACTTTTCCCAACGCCGCATCTATCGAGCGCTTGAGCACCCAGCCGATCAAATGGCGCATGCGCACGACTGGCGGCAAGTCAGAGCTACAGTGACGGTAAAGCTCGCGGTCCGGTACATCATCGTGAGGGTAAGCGGCTGTTCCGTCTCGCAGAGACGAGACTCGCTTGGATCCCTTGAGACCGAGACTGCTGCGCCGAGAGCGGCTGCTCTGCCGCCCTGCTGAAGAGGGCATACGGGGTATAGCAGATGGGTGCAGGTCTAGGCCTGCGCGGAAGTTTTTGTTCCTGCGGATGATGGGTGTCTCTCCAAGCTCTGCGTCCGGCAAAGGCTCGTACGTTCGACGTGGTGCCGATGAGCCTGATGACGCTGGCTCGAATCCGCTCCCGGGAGAGACGGCGCGTCGCTTTCGGGATGCTACTTTGCCAGCAGCAGGAGGACCCATGGAGGAGGAGGAGGAGGATGGCGCATGACCATTGGTTGATGTTGTAGCACGCTTGAAGATAAAGTCATCCTCGGCTTCTTCTCCTAGAGCTAATGTACAACCGAGAGGATAGAGAGCGTGAGAGAGTGATATGATGGTCTATCACGGGAAGATACTTACTGCTACGAGGTTTCCGTGAGGCCTTGGTTTTGGCATCAGCGGCATCAGCGGCTTTGCGCCCGCGAGCACTCCTTGAGCTAGGCTCGGAATGGCCTAGTTCGAATGGATCAGAGCTGGGATTGGCAGACGAAGAGGAAGAGGCTGTGACTGTAGTTGTGGCTGCCTTGCGGCCGCCTGAAGTGGTCTTGCCGACAGGCACAAAGGGCCCCAGGCTCACATCCATAGGTCGGGTCTCATTGCCTGGTTCGTCTAGCAGATCCTCGAGCCTGCGCTCGGTGCCTGACGCGGCAGCCTTGCGGGATGCTCGAGCGGCAACGGTAGGGATTACTGCGGAAGAAGCGCCAGAGGATCGTGTTGATGCTGCTGTTGATTTGCGGGTGGGACGGGAGGCGGTAAGAAAGTCGGAGCTGTCATTGCTGTCAACGGATGCGCCGCTCAGGCGTGAGGACCTGCGCATGACTGGCTTCTGCGAGGACAAGTGAGAGTGTTTGTATGAGCGGAATGGATCTCAGAGACTGGTAACGAGGAGGTTGTGTCCAAAATCATGCAGCATGAGAGGAGTTGGATGCAGCTGGAAGCACGGGTCGAATATGTTTGAGACTCGCATGCAAGCAAGCGAGCGAAAGTCTGTGGTTGTCGAAAGCGAAGCTGTGAGGCGAAAGATACAGCCGGGGGTATATGATAGAGAGAAGGATGAGGTAGTGTATAGGCAAAGTGGATGGTGAAGGGGAGCGCGGCGTGGAGATCGGGATGGTGGAGCGGCGGTTCAACAGCGACGCGCCTCAGACTGCGAGGAACGCGACGGGCCGCCCAACGCGAGGCAGAACAAAAGCGCGGGGAGAGAGGGACCTGCCTGGTCTGCTCAGTGACAATAAAAGAAAATGGAAAAAAACATGGAAACACTCACACGCCCAGCCGCCTCTCTCTAACGCGTCTGGTCAGTCTGGGCGGCTGCGAGGCAAGCAAGTCCAGGCAGGATGCTCACCAGCAAGAACGGTGCGGTACTGTAGCATGCGGTACTGTAGCATGCGGTACCGCGCTGCGACTCCACAAGACCCTCGTTTTGTAAGCAAGCAAGCAAGTAGAGGGCAATGATTGAAAGCGGACAGCAGCATGTGCAGCAGCCAGAGTTCTCACCAAGTTGCTACTGCTGCTGCTCCCCACACAGCTGCCCTCCTTGCAGACGTCCATCTAGCATAGCCCAGTCAAGTAGTCACCGCAGATGTGATGAGTTGGTGTGGCTATGTTGGGCACGTGTGGGAAGGGAGGAGACCCATCCCAGTTGTGGAAGAAGCATCGGCCATTTTGTTCCTTTTTTTTTTTCTTGGTTCGCTACCAGGATTTGTTCTTGGCGCAGAGATTGGGTGATGCGCAGTGCTGGCTGGCCTTTGGTGTGCCTGTGCAATTCCAGCACGACGAAACGTATACCACCAAAACACCTTTGGCTTTTACCGATGGCTTTCGTATTGGATCGACTGTAACGCATCGTCTGTCCGTCCGTCTGTCACTGACGCAGCAACACGGGTGCATACATGAACAGCAAAGCCAGCAAAAAGGCGGGTGCGCTACACAGCCAGTCCAGTTACAGTACCAGCAATGTGCCAACCACGCTTCAAGCCGCGTCAGAGATGGAAAAAGAGAGGCGAGGGGCAGGCTACCTCACACTCACTGGTCAGCGCCTTTTTGCTGCACGCGATCTACCTCGATTCAGCACAACGAGGCAGTGAGCCTGCCAGCCTGCCAGCCAGCCAGCCCAGTCCAGCCCAGCCACTTTGGGACTCTCGCCTCGCCTCACCCCTTTCCACACTTCGGCAGGAAGTCAGACTGAGACCATTCAATCATCCGGTGCAGTGGTCAATTCAGTGCCTATTCTTGCACACACTCCACTCTGCTCTCAGTCTATCATCACCCTTCACCACATCACACACACAACCTTTAATTCTGTTTGGTGGTGACCCCTCTTCATCCACACTTTCCCGTCAACAGCTAGATTGCACTCCAACCCGACTTTGACTTGGCCTGCTTTGATCGGCTGGTCCGTTCCCACTGGCTCAGCACAGGACCGTGCCCTCTACCAAACTACCCGACATCTAGCTGTAAACTCACAGTTCCTGGCTACGGAACGCAATGCACTCCTAGACTATCCAAACCGACTCTGGCTCCGACTGCAAGCTTGTAGCTACGACTTGCTGCGCTACGCCCACGTCACCGTCACCGTCACCGTCACCGTCACCGTCACCGTCACCGTCACCGGAACAGCAACACTAGCCTAGCCAGGTTGGCGCAGAAATCTTTCGGTCCAGCCTGACCCTCAGCAGCATCACTAGCACCAAGACCCATATTCATCTTGCACTTCTGACCGCACCTCACACTTGCCGGCCCCTATTTATCCCTCCTCGCCAGCGCAACTCCACCATGTCGGCCGGTCCTTCCATCAATGGCAGTGTCAACGTGGCTTCAGGCGTCGCTGATCTCACAGAGGGGAACGAATCAGACTGGCGTGGCCATCGATCCCACCTTGATCCGAGCCAGAACACCTCAGGATATTCTGACCTCTCCTTCAACTCGGTCTTGACCGACGACTCGGATCGCCTGGCTGCAGCACCTCTCACTTCTAGCGCTGCCACAAGTGTCACAACGCCCTATACGTCCGGCAGCCAAAGTGCCGATCTCAAGCGCGGCTGGAAAGTGGTCAGCGGAGCTAGTACCGAGCAACTCCCATCGACAGCCACAAACGGATCGCCAATCCAGCCCGCCCTGCAAGACCCTTTATCAGCTCATTCCGATCGACAGCCCCACGGCAGTGCTAGCATCGACGCGGAATATCCCAGCACCAGCTCTTCTCTCAACCGCATTGACGAGCGGTACGCCTCAGAAGGATTCAGCGCATCTGACCACCGCTCACCAGTCTCAGACCTCGGAACATTCAGCAAACGCATGAGCCTCAAACCCAAGGATCGAATCAGGATTAACTCGTTGGACCAAGAGCCTGATGAGTTTGGCAGCCCAACCGAGACGTACCCTCCGACAACCGAGGATGATGCCGAGGCAAAGCGAGTCCAGCAGGTGAGTCAAATTCTGTTACAGCCAAGTCACTTTAAACCGCGCTGACCGCCCTCCCCCGCCCTTTAGAATCTCGAGCGATGGGCTGCAGAGGAGCGAATGAAGAGAAAAGCTGCCCGCCTTTCCCGAGGAAACTCAATCGTTGGGCCACCAGCAGCTGGTGGCAGCCTTGCCAGACGGCTTTCCAGCTTGAGATCAGCATCAGGTGGCACGGGGCCCAGGCTTGGTGCAGGTCCCTCATCTGAGCATCTCGCAGGCTCCACCGTGTCCAGCCCGGTAGTCTCACATTCTCCCAATCTTCCCTTTGGCCGGAATTGCAGTCGGCCTACGAGCGTGTCGTCCATGGACAGCGGTGCCACAAACGACGATACTGGACGCGGCCTGTTCGGGCACGATGGACTTGCCTCTGGTCGTGCGACAAGTGGTGGATCTCGTAACAGCACCCTCGCGGGATCAAGATCATATGATTCGAGCGCATTAGAGGATGTACCGGAAAACGAGCCCGATAACCAAGGAAAGGGGAAGAGTGAGTCCTGACAAGCCCAGTTGAATTCCGCCTGGAGAAAGGATTATGACTGATCTGGGCTTCTGAATTACTTGCGATAAACAGAGCCAATAGTGGATCCATTTCGCGACCCCTCCAGTACGGAAAGCGATCCATATGCTGCCAAGCGCCGCTCGGCAAAGCCGATGCCCACAGCATTCCGGCCAATCGTTACTGTCGGTCGGGCCTCCAGTATCCAAAGACGTGCGATCGAGGCTGGTCTGGCCGACCGGGGCAAGGGCAAGGGCAAGGGACGAAGCATGCCCTCCATTGTCGCAACCGATACTGAAGCAGGGCTTTATGACGATCGCCAGGGAAACTCTCGGTCCAAAAATGGGTCGCAAGGCGCCTCTAATCCCTTTGCTTCTGCCGAAGACGGTCTGCACGGAAGTGGATCTTCATCCGAGGTTCGCACGGCCAACGGTGGCGTCTCGACGACCCTGCATCACGGGGGTCTTGACGAAGAGGTTGCTCTAGAGCTGGAAGGCCAGCGAAACCGCAGCGCTGGCGCTATCAAGGGAGTTCAGGATGAGGCGGATCTCGGAGAGAGCATGCTTGGCATGAAGCTTGCGCCGCAGTCGTCGCGGCAGTCCACAAGCAGCTCCAAGTTCAAGGAACTTGGTATCACAGAGGGTGACGACTGGATCGACTCGATGAAGAAGAGCTCAGCTGCCTCGAACGGACGCAACAGCAACGGTAATGCCACACGCAGGAGCCGACAGGACGAAGACGAAGCACCCCGCCGTTCGTGGTGGACCGAATGGCTCTGTGGCTGCATGCGTGCAGACGATGACGAAGAGCAGGTCAGTGCTTGTTTTCAACGGCCTGAACCAGCCAGTTAGCATCATACTTACTCATTCTTGAATTTCTTTACATCAGGCTGGACGAACGAACCCGATGGAGTGACGAACCTACAACACCCTTTACCCTCTCATCCTCACAATTTTCTTTTCCATTTTCTTTCTTCTCATCATGTACTCTTACTGTATCTGAACTCGGGATATGCACATTCTGAATCCTATTTTCTTTCTTTTTCCGCAAATTTTTCCCCCCTTTTGGGGACGAGGCAAGTCGTCTTGACACACTTTGTGTGGTTGTTCTCGTGAACATGAAGAGTTAAACAGGGAGATCGGGCCACTTTGTGAACCTATGCAATAAGACCTGGAATTTCACTTTCAACCAAATTTTGGCCCATCGTTGACCCGTACATATAGACAAAAATAGGTACCATGTGGGAAGGGAAGGGAGGAGGGAGGGACGCCGTCGAGTAGCGACCAATGCGGCTGAGCGTGACACGGTATTTTACTCGAAAGAAAAAAGAAGCCAAGAAAGCGGGGAGGAGAGGGAAGGGGGAGGAAGATGCTCTACAGTACGTCTACATGGAACAATCACAGTGATGAATGTGCACTGTGTCTATAGAAATGCCAAATAAAAGAGGAGAGGGTTGGGGTCGGGGTGGTTAGGACTCGTCTGCCATACGCCCAAGGAACGGGTCTCGCGAGTAGTCCTGGTACAAAGGACGAGAGAGCGAGTTGACCGTCACCCTCTTGTCCATCTCAATATCGTCAATGAGCGCCTGCATCGAGTCGTAGTTGTACTCTGGCCTCACGTAGCCCAGCACAACAACCCTGATTTCGAGGCCGTAAAAGTCGCCCGCAAACTTGTGCAGGATGTGGACTTCGGCGGTCTTGTGCGTGTTCTTGTAGAACGGGTTCCAGCCGACACTCATAACCATGGGGAACACCTTGGAGTCTTCGGGAGCGAGGTGGACTCGCTTCTTACGCTGGGAGCGAGTGGATTTGAAGCCCGAGCCTGGCGCGCTGCCGGCAGCAAGCGCCTCGCTGGGGGATGAAGATGCGGGAGCGGGGTTCGATGCAGATGGGGAAGACACTGAGTCGCGCTTGAGCTCCATGAGAGATACCTCGGCCTCCTTATCTGCTCCTCGCTCCTGCGACCTGCTTCCTTGCCGCGGCTTGATGTGCGGGAAGTTTTCGTTCGCATCACCGACAGGACTCGCACCCAGAACCACCTCGTTGTCCTCGTCATCGTCGAGCGTAGCTCCGGCGTTGGATTGTGAAGACTCGTCGACCTCCGAGTCAGTGATGGAAGGGTCATCTGGGTCCTGAGGCAGCACGCGGGCGAAGCCAAAGTAGACACCGGTCCGGGTCAGAAGGGATCCAGGGCCAACGACCTTGGACGGCAAGTTGGCTACATCACAACCAGGAGTCAATCAGCATGAGGAGCCCGGACGGTTGAATGAAGTGGGAGGGAGGATGATGTTCACGTACCTGTTGGGCAGCCGAGATCCTTGGAGCCACGACCAAAGCCCTTCTCGACCTCTCCACGAAGGTAGATGGGATACGGCCTCTCGGGAGCGTGCGGGCCACAAATCTCGGGACGCTTCTTTGGCGTGGTTGGTGGCCTTTCTGCGACGGGGGGTGAGGACGTCATGATAGCAGCTTGGTGCGCAAGTCAGCGATGCGGAAGATGAGATGTGGTTGAATAGGTAGGTCGAAGCGTGCGTCGATCTCAACCAAAGAGGAGCTGCAATGCCTGTCTGTGCACGCAGTATCGGATCTGGGAAGGCTGAGCGTGAGGCGCGCGTGGGATACCAGAAGGACAGTGAGGGATTCCTCGGCAAGAAGAAAGGAAGGAAGGTGATGAAGAATTGCAGGCTGTCGCGGTCAGAAGCGGAGGTACGCGTGGTCGCCAGATCACGAAAGGGTGATAGTAGCAAAGGTGTGTTTGTGTGTGTGTGGGTTGGAAATGCGAACAGGTGACCGTGGTGGTAGGAACACCGGTTGAGTTGCAGCTGACGATACGGGTGGGTGTGGGTGAGGGGGAGAGAGAGGAAAGGGATAACTGGGCGCAGTTGGTGACAGTGGTTGATGTGGAAAGAAAGTGCTGGATCGTGTGGAAGGAACGCATGAACAAGGTCCACGCAAACTGGTACGCACCACGGAGCCGCGTGTGTGTGCGTTGCGTACAGTCAAGTTGCGAGCTACAGAAACGCAGACCAGTTCCAGTTCCAGTTCCAGTTCAGGTCAGACAGAAAGCGAATGCAAATGCGAATGCGAATGCGCAGGGGCCAGGCGAGTCAAGCCAGGCGGCGGTCGTGGGGTTGGGCTGCAGGCAGGCAGACAGGCAGACAGACAGACAGACAGGCCTTACTTGCTTTACAGCCCCAAAGGCGCGGAAATGCAAATCCAGACACACACACGAGCTGAGCTCCACTGGGAGCACTTGACGGGCGGGCGGGCAGTGCGAATCGGAAAGAAAAGAGGAAACGGGAAGGGCCTACTATTTTCCTTCCAAAGCCGCATGTCTCTCTCATGCTCTCCCCATCTTGCTACTGCTTCTCTCGAGCCAGTCACACGTGAGAGATGGTCAGTTCCTGAGCAAAGCAGCAGCAGCAGCAGCTTCATCGGCGCTTGACTGAAAGAGGAAGGAAGATCTCGGCCTGCCCCAACAGCTCTCGTTGCTTGACATTGCTCCGGCCAACCGGTTACGCGACCGGTCGTATTCAGGGCCCGACAGCGACCCTGACGCTGGCTGGCTAGCTGTTCTTTGTTTTCATTGGGCTGAGTTGGATTGGCTGGCTCGTTGACGATAGAGCATAGTGTTGCCACAGGAGCCGCTCTGTAATCGTAACAAGCTCTGCCCTGCTCCACTTGCTTGCCCGAGTCGATTTGATCGCAAGCGGCTCCCCCGCTGCAAGAGCAATCGGAAACGCCCGCCAGCTTCAAGCGATTGTTGTCTGTCGTTCGCCTCGGCTATCGTGGTCAACTGGTTTTCGAAACGAAACCCAGGGCCAAACCCTTTCTCTTGATCCCTGACATGGCATGGTCGAGATGGCACGTCTCCGTTGTTACATTAAACGTGGTCCGAGCCATCGCTAAAAGGCGTGGGAAATCTCCCGCTTCTGCTCTGGCCTCGACGACGAGTGTTTTGTTTGTCCACATGCCAGCTCGGAACAGAGACGGAAGCAATGGTCGCCGCCCCGCCTAGCTGCGCGTCACGATTGCACTGTGAAGTGTCGGCGTCTAACCGACAGACAGCTCGAGCCAGCCAGCCAGCCAGCCAGCCATCCCGACGGGCCGACCGTCTCGCTTGGCTCCATTTCGCGTGAGGGTCTGGAGGAGGATCATCCATCAATCAAGAGGCCGCCGCGAGGCTGTGCAGAAGCATGAATTTCCCCTTCTGCTCCGCTCCGCTCTCACGAGACCAGGAAGACCGCATACTGTGCAGAGCTTATTGGTCAGCATATGTAAGCGTCAGCAGATCAACAATCAACAAGGACTGGCGAGGGATGCCACGTTCGCTTCACACATCTATCTGCTTTCGCCCCCGATTGGGACCATTTGGCCCGATCCCAAACACGGTTCGGGGACTCAGCTCAGACGGCGCGCACGGACGTGTTCTGTAGAGTCACGTGACCTTCTGATTGAACTATCTCGGATCCGATGATTACAGATTCGAATGAGTCACGGATGGCAACGGCTTCTGTGTGCTTGCCCCTGCTGCATTTCCCCAAGAAGAAAAGGGTTTCCAGGCTGAGAGCTGCAGCAGTCAGACCAGGAGAGGTTCATCAGCCCCAAAGGATTCAGCACATCGTCACCCACAGCACTACCACCACAACACCCACCACCACCACCACTGGCATCATGAAATACTTTAGCACAAGAGGAGGCGACGAGCGCCTCACCTTTGAGCAGGTAAGTTTTGACTCTTGCTCCTCTGCGATGCAATTCGATTCGATTCGATGCTTGCACGCATGATTACTGACATTTGTCTCGTCCGGACAGGCTGTCCTGCGCGGACTTGCCCCCAACGGGGGTCTCTACATTCCAGAGCAGATCCCCTCCCTCCCGGCCAACTGGGAGACCGAGTGGGCCTCCCTGTCCTTCCCGGAGCTCTCCTACCAGGTCCTGTCACTCTACATCCCCACCGACCCCGCCCAGGGCGGAATCCCGTCAGCCGACCTCAAGGAGCTCGTCACCCGCTCCTACGCCACCTTCCGACACGCAGACACGACGCCGCTCAAGCGTCTCGACGACAAGCTCTGGTGTCTCGAGCTCTGGCACGGCCCCACGTTCGCATTCAAGGATGTTGCCCTCCAGCTCCTCGGCAACCTGTTCGAGTACTTCCTCCACCGCAGGAACCAGGGCAAGTCTGGCTCCCAGCGCGAGCGGCTCACCATCGTCGGTGCTACCTCGGGCGACACGGGCTCCGCAGCCATCCAGGGCGTCCGATCTAAGCAGGACATTTCCATCTTTATCCTCCACCCCAAGGGTCGCGTCAGCCCTATCCAGGAGGCGCAGATGACCACTGTCCTCGATGACAACGTGCACAACGTCGCGGTCGAGGGCACCTTTGACGACTGCCAGGACGTGGTCAAGGCGCTCTTCTCGGACGCCGAGTTCAACGCCAAGCACCGTCTCGGCGCAGTCAACTCGATCAACTGGGCCCGCATCATGGCCCAGATCGTGTACTACTTTTCCGCCTACTTCCAGTTCAAGCGCACCCTTGGCTCAGCTGCGCAGACTGAGTACGTGGTGCCCACAGGAAACTTTGGCGACATTCTCGCGGGCTACTATGCCAAGCAGATGGGACTGCCGCTCGGCAAGCTCGTGGTCGCTACCAACGAGAACGACATTCTCCAGCGATTCTGGGCGTCTGGGCGGTACGAAAAGTCGTCGTCCGACTCTGACTCTGACTCTGGTACGGCTGCTGCCGCTGCGGCTGCGGCTTCGGCTCAGACTGCGCCTACGACGGGCTCGACGGACGGCGCGCAGTCCGCAGGCGGGGTAAAGGCGACGCTCTCGCCTGCGATGGATATCCTGGTCTCGTCCAACTTTGAGCGGCTGCTGTGGTATCTCGCGTTTTCGAGTGCCGGCACGCACGAGGGGGCGTGTGCGCGTCTCGCGGGGTGGATGGGCGACCTCAAGGCCTCGGGGAGGGTGGTGGTTTCGGCGTCCGAGCTTGAGCTGGCGCGACGAGACTTTGCCGCTGAGCGAGTGAGCGATGCCGAGATTAAGGAGACGCTGCGTGCCTCGTTCCAGAAGGGGTACCTGATCGACCCGCACACGGCGGTTGGGTTCAAGGCCGCCCAGAACCAGGCGCGGGCGCGGGCGGGGGCGGGAGCGGGGGCTTGGGTGCACCAGATCATCCTGTCCACGGCGCACCCGGCCAAGTTCGCCGAGGCCGTCGAGGCGAGCCTGCAGAACGAGAGCAGCTTCGACTTTACTCGAGACGTGCTCCCTGCCGAGATGGTGGGCCTGCTCGAGAAGGAGCGCCGTGTCCTCCACGTCAAATCGGACGGGTCCGGCGTCCCAGGCCTCGTGAACGAGACCAAGGCACTCATCGAACACACTGTACAGACTCCACCTGCTCCCGCCCCTGCCCGAGCCGAAAACACCCGCAGCGTGTGAAACGCAGCGACGAGGCTCATGTTGGCGATAATGCATAGAAAACAGAAAAAGGAGAGTTCCCTGATATTTGACATGTGTGCAAACGTACTGTACAAGTGATGGTGTGCAACAAGAGTGAGTGAGTGGGAGAAAACAAGGAAATACAAATGTGCAAAGCGATCCGTCCGTCGACACTAGACAGATACTCCCTTAGACTGCATGGCCGCGATGCGTTTGCTGATGCTCTTGACAAACTTTTCAATCGTGCCAATGCTCCCGTCGCTGAGTGCGAGGCCCTCCTCACCGGGATCCAGGAGAGCATTCAGCATCGACTGGGCCGTTTCGTATGCCAGCAGACAGTGGTTGCAGTCCCAGCCGTCGCGGTTGTTTTCGAGCTCGTCCATGGCAGCAGCGCGAGCAACCTCGAGTGCCTTGTCAAAGATGAGCCGGTCAACGTGCGCCGCTGACTCGGGAATCTCTCCACACTTGGAGCGCGCAAAGTCAGCCTTGTCGTAGCCCTCATTGAACCGAGCACGGTGCCACTGCACCAGCTCGTTCAGATCCGCACTGGCTGCGCCGGGCCCCCTGGCATCCAAGAATGCCTTGGTCGCATTGATGCCACGCTGCAGAAAGCTGAGTGCCTTGACGTACAGAACAAGTGCCTCTGCTGCCGCCGTCTCGGCATCCATCATCGACGAGCTGGTCGAGCTGAGCCGACGTGCGGAAGCGTCCAGGTCCGTGGTAGATTGATGCGGGCCAACGGGGAAGAAGGCAGCCAGCTTCGAGTCGGCAAACTCGGAGAGCACGAACGACTTTTGTCCAAGATCCTCGAGCGTCGCCAGCAGTGCAACCTCGGCACTGTCCGAGGAGCCATCGCTGGAGCGCAGGAAAGCGGCTCGTCGCGCACTTCGGCTGCGCACGAGGGCCGCAGCGCCGCGCAGAGACATGCCCGACGGCACGCCAAAGAGACGCAGACTAGCCATGCTGATGGCACGCGCAAGTGCACTAGTCGGACTGCTGCCAGATCCAGGCGATGCACCCGAGATTGCAGGTCGAGCATTGGCGATCGCTGCGGCGTCGTCATTTGGCGAGTCGGACATGCGGTCTCGACGTACATTCAGGGGTGATGTTCCAGTGGGATCTCCACCGGCTGGTGGAATGGCCTGGCTCATGAGGCGAGGCGAGGGTGAGCCGGATGAGGAGAGGCTGGTGCGCCGGGGGAACGACGAAGGCCGTGCTCCTGGTGGGAGGGCAAAAGGTGCCGGGGTTGGCCAAACACCTCCAGGCGGAGTCGAGCTGATACGAATGGGGCTGGATTCGCCAGCAACGGTTGGGAAGCCTGAACCAAGGCGGGCCAGTCGTGATGGCCTGCGTGCCACTGTGGACGGCCGGTTCTGCGGAGAGGCAGCCAGTTCGTCCGCCAGGGCGTTGACCTCGACGTTGCGCTTCTCGATCATGACGTACTCTTTTCCCAGCATGCTGTCCTCGTTGCTAGGACTGCCCTCACGCTGCCCAGGAGGGACACTCGAACTTCCTGCCTCGGACGGGTCTGATACTGAGCGCACGGGAGGATCAGCCGCTCGACGAGATGGCGAAGAAGTGAGGCCGACTTGCTCTGGTGGACCATCAGACCCAGCTGTAGCGCTTGAGGGATCTTTTCTGATCGCACTGAGTGCATCGCCGACAATGTACTTGGCGGCAAAGGCCTTGGGAGGTGTTTGGTGGGATGCCTTGGATGTTGCTGCCATCTGGGACTGACCGGTGGGTCCATGATCGACAGAGCGGTTACTGCCGGCGCCGCTTGAGGTGCGGGCATGCAGGGCCGGACGCACTGTTTTCGGCGACTTGTCGCCCTCGGGCGTTGATGTTGATGAGCGCCTCTGGTGCGAGGCGACCGGTTCAGAGCTCGAGCCGAGTGCAGAGCTGGCGCTGGACTCGAGCTTTGCGTGGGAAGGCTCATCTTGGGGCTGGTCACCGCCTGCTGCGACGCGGTTGGCGCGGATCTGTGCCTTGTAGTCTTCAATGACCGAGTTACGGAAGAACTCTTCAAAACTCATGCGCTCGACAGGCTTGCGGCGCAGCAGTTGGCGGATGAGAGCCTTGAGATCAGCAGACACGAGATGGGGTGGCGGGAGGGGTGGCTCGCCTGCCTCCTCGCGACGGGCAGCTTCACGTGCGAGCGAACCTGCAGAGCGCTCGTCCGGGAATTTGATGCGGTCCTCGCCCTTCTCGATGCGGCGGAGCAGCTCGACGTGGTTGCTTGCCTTGAAAGGAGGCTTACCGACGCTCATCTCGTAGAGGACAGCACCGGTGGACCAGAGATCAGCCTTGGCATCGTACTTTTCGTACCGGAGGATCTCTGGAGCCATGTATAACGGGGAGCCGCAGAGCGTCTCAGCGAGGACATTGTTGCTTAGGTGACGGGCGAAACCAAAGTCGGCGACTTTGACCTGAGGCACGTCCGGAGGATTGCCGAGTGCGACAAAGTCGTGATCTGGCGGCTGAAGCAGCAGGTTCTGCGGCTTGATATCACGATGTACAATATCGCGGCCGCGCATGAATTCAAGCGCGGCGGTCAGCTGAGTGAGGATGGAACGGACGATGGTTTCATTCAGACCGCCATCGACAGGATGTGGGAGACGGGTGTTGGGCCTCTTGGTTAGGACGAGCGGTTGACCGGGTGCGGGTGCTTCTGTGGCGCTGGGAATGTCGTAGCGCTTCTTGATGTACTGAGACAGATCGCCTGCAGCACAGAATGCCATGACGAGGTAGATGTGCGAGTCGGTTTTGAGGCATTCTTTGAGCTCGACAATGTTAGGATGGTTGATTGCCTTGAGGATGGCGATTTCGCCCTCGAGATTGTCTAGGAGCTTTGGTGTGAGCTTCTTGCGGGTGACAACCTTGATGGCTACTGGGTCCTTGGTTTGGAGGCGGTAGCCGCGGTACACAGTGGCAAAAGAGCCCTTGCCGATTTCGGCGTCGAGGGCAAAGTCTCCGATCCTTGAATCATCTCGGGTCGCGTTCCTGGACATTGGATGGGCCGGGAGGGGCTAGCTGAGACACGATTGGACGGAGACGCAGGCACGGGGCAAGGATATTCACAGAGCCAATGGGCTGCAGCTCTGAGAGGGGCGGGAGGAAGTGTTTGGATTGATGCGAGCGCAAGGCCAGACCAGGCGGACGGGTTGCGATAAGGAATAGTACTGGAGGTAACGACGAGATAGCAATAGACACAAAGAGGCACGAGGAGGGAGCTGGATGCTGAAAAGAGCAGATAAAGTAGAGAGAGGCGACTGAGACGGAGAATGCAAACCGGCAAGAGTAAGTGTGAGTGCACGTTATCGGTAGCAGGGCGAGGTGGAGGTTTACGATAGGCCGCCTGGGCTGCTATAGGAAAGAGCTAGAGCTAGGAGGCGGCAGTGGAGGCAGATGGTTGGAAGTAGGAGCAACGAGTACCAAAGATGATGATGGTGGTGGGTACTGTTGCGCTGTGGACAGTGGTGGTGGTGGTGGTGGTGGTAGGGAGGATAGTGAGGTGATGTGGAGCGGGAGAGGGGCAGACAGGCAGACAGGCAGAGGCAAAAGGAGCCCTTACTTGTGCCGTGTCTGTTGGGTGACTGAGAGCGGAGAGCGGCGAGCGGCGAGCGGCGAGCGGCGAGGTGCGAGCGGCAAGCGTGGGCCGCGTGTGTGTGATTGACTGGTGTGACTGGGGTGAGTGAGTGGCTCGCGCGCGGGATGCGGTTGTGCTTGCGGTTGCGGATTCAGGGTCAGGTTCAGCTTCAGATCAGGGTCGGGTCGAGGTGAGTCAACTGCGAGTCCGCGCGGCTCGACTGCCACTCGCGGAGGCCAACCTCGCCTCGGCCCAAAAAAAAAAAACAAAAACAAAATGTGTGGCTCAGTCGATCTGCAGGCAGAGCGGAGCAGAGGTTGGCAGTGGGCAGGCGCAGAGACTAGCCCCAGCCACCCACCAAATCGAGGGTCCATCAGCCAGCCCTCCACTTTCCAGCCAAGGTCAGCCCAGGCCCACCACGCCAGCCTTTCTTTTAGCATGCAGAGACGGGGCGACGTGGTCTGGTCCCCGGATCCAATCGTCAGCCCACACCCTGTGCCTTGTCAATATTGTTCCAGCGTGGCGTCGCTAGAGAAATGACAACTGAAACCAGAATTGAGACGAGTATAGCATCCATGCCCACCTGCCTGCTGTGGTCACGCAATCGCCAGTGCTGTCAGCACAATACCCAACTCCACATCTCCACTTTCGTATCTAAGCACGCGTCGAGCTGCTTCACTGTCAAAGAGCACACAGGGTCTGGAGAGGAGGAAAAGAAAAGTGGTGAGATTGACTCCTCAGAAACGTGAGCAAAAACTAGTGTACATTATCAGAGAAAGATGCGCAGGGGACAGGAAGGGAATCAAGAAAGAACGAGTATAAATGCGTGTCTAAAAGTCCTCATCCAGGCTGAACGAGTGGCCGCCCTGCTGCGTGCCATCGCCCGCTTCAGCGTCCTCCTTGCGTGCCACACCAGCCTTGGCGTACTCCGACACCTTGCGCTCGAAGAAGTTGCTCTTGCCCTGCAGCGAAATGTTCTCCATAAAGTCGAAGGGGTTGGTCGAGCCATAGTACTTCTCGTTGCCGAGCGCAACAAGCAGACGGTCAGCGACAAACTCAATGTACTGGCACATGAGCTTGGCGTTCATGCCGATCAGCGAGACAGGTAGCGCATCCGTGAGGAACGACTGCTCAATGCTGACCGCCTCAACAATAATCTTCTGCACCGTGTCAGGGTGCGCCCGCTTCTTGAGGTGGCTGAAGAGCAGGCAGGCAAAGTCTGTGTGCAGACCCTCGTCACGGCTGATGAGCTCGTTCGAGAAGGTAAGACCGGGCATCAGACCACGCTTCTTGAGCCAGAAGATGGACGCGAACGAGCCAGAGAAGAAGATACCCTCAACAGCAGCGAATGCAACCAGTCGCTCGGCGAAAGTGGCCTTCTTGTCGCTGATCCATCGCAGAGCCCAGTCAGCCTTTTGCTTGACAACGGGGATCGTCTCGATCGCGTCAAAGAGGAACTCGCGCTGCGCGGGGTCCCTGATGTACGTGTCGATGAGCAGCGAGTAGGTCTCCGAGTGGATGTTCTCCATCATGATCTGGAAGCCGTAGAAGCATCGCGCCTCAGCAGCCTGCACCTCCGAGCTGAAGCGCTCGACAAGGTTCTCGTTGACGATACCGTCCGAGGCAGCGAAGAACGCGAGAACGTGGCTGATAAAGTGGCGCTCGTTGTCGTTGATCTTGTTGTCCCAATCGTGAAGGTCCTTGGAGAGGTCAATCTCCTCGGCAGTCCAGAACGACGCCTCGGCCTTCTTGTACATTTGCCAGATCTATTGATAGTGACAACGACGATAACGATGGTGTTGACGATGACGACGATGGCGATAAAGACAATGAGAGTGGTTGCATAGTGGATGGAAGAGTGGAAAAAGCAGGTGTTGAGGTCAGTAAGCTGGTTGCTGCAGATGGGAAACGCGTCGCGTAAATCACGCGTCCAGAATGAGATGGAGACGGGATGGATGAGCGCGCAGCAAATGAGCCAGCCCGTTGCTGGTTGGAGCTTGGTCTATCCATGCCTGAACGCATCGGGAGAGAAAGGGTGGAACGGAGGAGCCAATTACTTACCTCGTGGTAGCGGATGGGGAACAGAACGAATCGGCGCGAGCTCTCGACAAGAAGAGGCTCCTCCTCCTCGGGGAGGTCAACGTCGCCAACAAACTTGCCGTGAACGTCCTCCTCCTCGGCCGCGTCGGTGGAGGCAGCCTTGTTGGCGGCGGCGGTGTCCTTCTTGCCCTTGGCGAGGAAGTTGGGCTCGTCAAACTCAGCGTCCTCCTTGGAGAGCTCAAACTTGCCGACCTTCTTGGTGGGAGTGGCGTTGACGTCGATGCCGGCGAGGCCGGCGGCCACCTTCTTGGAAGGGGTCTCGAGGTTGTGTGCGGTGACTGCCGACATTGCTGCGAGAGAGAGTGTGTATGTGAAAGGGAAGTGGGAAGCTCAAAGACCAGTGATGGTGGTGGTGAGCAGGGGACGATCGCGCAGAGAGAGCAAGAGTGCTAGGAGCGCAGACGCGGCTGTATGCTATGTTGGTAGTGAGAGATAGAGTGGGGGCAAGGCCTTGAGGAAGGGTAGGGCGAATGCAAAGTAGAAAGAGAGGGAAGATTGATGGTGAACAAGGGAAGGGAAGGAAGGTGAGCAAGGGACGCGTTAAGTACGTTTGGTGGTGATGGCTGCTCGTCAAGCTTGCTGTGCGACGAATGCGTGCCAACACGAGAGTTTTTTTCCTTCAGTGCTGCTTAGCTGCCTGGGCGCCGGCTGGCTGGCTGGCTGGCTGGGCGACACGCCTGAGGTAACGCATGGCTGCGCGTGTTGGGACGCGACAAGCCCAGCCAGTCACTTAACGCGGGCTGGGTGTGATCTCTCTCAGCGAGCGCAACGCGAAACCAAAATTGGGCTCACTGACTAGAGTTTTGGACAGTCATTTACATCATCAACGCGACGCGTTGGCAGGCAGGCAGACAGGCACATCTGACCACCCGCGTCTTTTCGATGCAGCGCGCTCGTCCAACGCACACGACTCGGCGCTTGGCTTTCGGAGAGCAGGAGCGAGAGGAAGCACACGCCTCGACTCGGAGCTTCTGTACCTAATCGCCGTCAGCAGACAGCATTGCTGAGGCAGCTGGCATGTGTGTTGCTTCGCCGCCTCGGACTTGGGATCACAAGCGGAGAGAAAGCGAGTCAGAGCACTTTGCCTGTGCTTCTCTTGCCAGGCACACCCGCTCATTCTTACACACAGATGAATCGCTGCGACCGAGACAATGGCCGAGTCATTGAAACTCAATCTTGATCTTGATCTTGCTTCCGGGGGGCGCGACGTGTCTGCTGGTCTTGATCCTTATCAGATATGCCACCCTCCGTCTCGCGGGTACCATCGGTCTGGTCTGGCCTGGTCTGGTCTGGTCTGGTCGCCTCTCAACGCAACGCGCTCTACAAACGCGTCACGGGAAGATCAACGGCACGCGTCGATCCCTCGTTCCCGATCGTCTCTCCCGCGCGAGAGTCTGCTCGCGTGTTGAAACGAGACTTGGTGTCCGGGAACCGGCACTCGTGTTGAAAGCGATGCCGGGCAGGACAGACGCAGGCAGACAAGCCAAAGGCCTTTTTCTCCGGCCCTACTCTCTCCCCAACATGCTCTCCGGTCTGCGTATTGGCCTGCATAGACGGGGCTGGTAGCTCGCTACGGCTCACTCCTTCTCTCTCCACACAAACTTTTGCGGGGAAGCCACAGCACATTAAAAAAAACCAACATCATCCTCACCCTTAGGCCGTTCTCTTTCCCTCTCCTCCCCAACTGCTGCATCACCGCCTCTCTGATATCTGGCCTCTAGTGGCTAGCGCTGGAGCCTGATTCGCATCCTAACCCAATCAAGAGCACACGTCCCCTCTCTTCGACTTGCACGCTCGCACCGGAGAAACTCGAACCACAAACCCTAGACGCCATGGTCGTGCCTACCGAGCGTCTTCCGATCCGTCACGCTGCTTCAGACGGCTTCAAGCTCGCGCTGACCATCTTCCGGCCCAAGAACTCATCTGACATTACAGGCTCTGTTGTATTCGCGAATGCAACTGGCGTACAAGCGCGATTCTATCATGCTTTTGCCTCGTTCCTCTCCACACAGGGAATCGCAGCGTACACATTTGACTACCGCTTCAGCGGAGCCTCTTTTCCGGAACACCTCGACGCACGCAAGCTAGCAGAGGACGAAGACTACTTTGAAGCCGCGCTGCGCGAGTGTCCGGACACGGTAGACCTCACCAATACATGGTGCCGCGTCGACCTTGCCAGCGTCGTCAAGCTTGCCTACTCGACTCATCCGGACAAGGATGTCACCGTCATCGGTCACAGTCTTGGCGGCCATCTGATGATCGTACTCCCTCGAGACCACATTTACGGCCCTGTAGCCCGGGTCACGCGCATGCTCAACGTGTGCGGTGGAAACGCATACTACAAGAACAACTCAAACCCAGTCGAGGCTGAGTTTGGCTTTACAGAAATGGTCGTCAAGCCTCTGATTGAAGAGCACATCTTTAAGGCCTCCAACCTCGGTCTCGGGTACGACCTTCCCTATGGCCCGGGAGTCGAATGGTCCGACTGGTACTTCCACCCTCACTTTGCCTTTAACAGGCGCGAAAACATGGACCTCGCTCGCTCCTTCACCGGTGTTCCCCTACTCTATGTTGGGTTTGAAGACGACGACCGCATCGGAAAGTGAGTGTTCTGTCCCATCATTGTCTGCCTGTAGCCTCGTTCCGCGAGTCCTAAAATGCTAACGCTGTTTTCTGTACAGACACATGATGCAGCAGTACATGAGGCTACTCAACCACGCTGACGGGATGAAGCGAAGTCTCTGGGTCAACCCGGCCGCCCGCAAGCCTCGCTGGGACACCTGTGCGCACGTGAACGCATTCACCAAGAGCAAGCGCAAGAAGGGGAGCGACGAGGTCCCCGTCGAGCACGGCGAGGGATATGCGCCCAAGACCTCTGCGACCAATACGGATGCGCCTGCCCAGCTCAAGCGGGAAGAGTCCATCTGGCTTTTGTTCCTCGCCTACATTCGTGGCGAGCAAGTCGACCCGGCCGATGACGAGTACAAGCTCTGGACGCCCGCTGACGAACGCGACATCGAGGCCGAACGCAGGGCCGAGGACGACACGCGGCGTGGTAGGCCGTCTCGTCTCCAGCAGGCCGCTCTCGACCTCGATCGTGAGAAGCGGCAACAGACTGCCAAGTTGTAGACATTTCACAGTGGGGAATGGTGTTGAATTGCATAGATTCGCTTGAATTCGGAATAAAGGGATACAGCTAAGCAGCATCAGATCAGATCAGGGCGCAGTGGTGGTCACCGTTGCGGTCTCCGCTGGGCCCGGCGACGGCGGTGGCGAGGGAGGAGGCGGCGTTTCAGTAGGCGGCGGAGGGGGAGGCTGGGTCGGCTCAGCGGGCGGAGGGCCCGAATCGGTCGGAGACGGCGGAGGAGGAGGGGGAGGCGTGGCAGACTCCTCCGTCACCGTCGACGACGACGTTGGACCAACCTGAATGGGAGGGAAGGCCGATGTCGGCGAGGGCAAGGGGCCAGGCTGTGCCGAAGCGCTCTCCCTATCCGACCCGAGCTTGTCTTCAATCTCTTGCAGCCAATACACCCAGTCCTTGGTGTAATTACCATGCGGCAAGCCCGTACCTCCCTGAACAAACTGGGGCTGTACCGCCTCCGGCTGCGGCGCCGCAGCGGCCAGCGTGGCAGCCCTAGACAAAATAAGAGCGTTCTTCTGCGCCTGTACAAACCTCCAGACTGTCTCGACAAGTGTAGCGCCGACGACGAGGACGCCGTCGTGCTGCACAAATACGATCGGAGCTCCCGGCCCCGGGGCCGAGTCCTGACGTTTACTCTGACCCTGTCCCTGGCTGCATTGGCGGGAAGCCACGCACTCTGCGAGTGCGTCGGCGTTGTTATACGAGATGGAGGCGTTGGGACCAGGACGGAAGACGGGCGCGGGTGGAGAGAAGAACGCGGCGGGTCGGAAGGCGGGCTGGAATGTGGTTGACCAGGCGGACTGGTTTGAGCTCGAGCTGGGCTCGAAGAGGCCCCATGCCATCAGCTCTGTGGGTCGGTAGAAGGCTATGGCTCCGACTTGGGAGAGTGGCAGGCGTCGGTAGACAGCAGCGTGGGCTTCGAGTTGTGGGAATGCAGGGACGGGGCTTGTGGTATTCTCGGGACCGGGGCCGCCTCCCATCCCGGGGCCCATTGGAGTTCCAGTACCAGGGCCAGGGCCAGCACCGGTTCCCGTGGGCGTGCCAGGGGCAGTGCCGGGCGGGGGACCCTGACCAGGCGGTGGACCGGAGACCTCGGTGGCATTCGCAACGTAGACGGTCAACACATCGGGCGGGAGCACAGCCGCAGGGACAGCAGCGCCGTTCGTGACGAGGAACGTATCGTTCGACGCTGGATCACGCATGCTCACGTGTCCCCAGTTGCCGTCGGCCAGGCCCTGCTGTGCGAGAATCCGCGACGCATTCACCAGTTGGTCGGTCGCGTACGCCCTCGGATCCGGACTCGGCCTTCTCGGTGTCAGGCTAAGAAGCACAATGTTTGATCGGATGGGCTACAGTACTTACGGAGCAGCAGGGGGAGGGGGACCTTGGGATAGGCACAGAAGAGGCGCGACAAATAGCGCGGCGGCAATGGGGAAAAGCGTCATGCTTGCTGGGCGGGTTGGGGTGAATCCAAGACGTTGTTGACCCATTCTTATACTTTCTACACAAACGATGATGTGAGGAAATGTCTGTGCGTGCCGTGGTGTGTACAGTATACCAGACTACGCCAAATACTCTAAGGCTCAGTCGGACAGGCTGATTCAGAGAAAACGACGAAAAAGGTGGCGCAGCCCGTCCCGCCGCTCAAAAATGACTCAGGCGACCCGTGGTGACGTTCGGGGAAGCCAGTCAGGAACAGCTGATGCACACAATCGTTCTGCCCTGCTCTGATACTGTGCAGTGCTGTACTGTATATTGAATTCAAGTCATTTCCATCATGTCTTTTGTCGGTCATAAAAAAAAAAAGCAAGAAATGGTGGATGGGGTATAAACAACAGCAAGCGGGGAAAAAGTCTATGGTGTGATGGCGCAAAGCGAGGCGTTACTGTACAGTACAGTATTTTGTGTTTGCTTATTGAGCTGGAGCCTTTGCGTCCGCATCGGCAGTAGCGGCAGCTTGGCGTTGCTTGGCCGCCTTGAGCTCAGCCTTGCGTTCGCGCCAGATCCAGATGGGGAAGGTGAGGAAGATGACGGCGAGCCAGGCCCAGAGGATGCCCATGTATTTGAGGATCATGACATGCTCGCCCACGTCAAAGATGATGGTGTTGTACATGAGGCGGATGTTGTAGAAGGGCATGGCGTAGCCATACTTGTAGAAGCTTGGGCTGACCTCGATGGGCAGGTTGGCGACCGAGACGTTGATGATGATAAAGAAGAGCAGCATGAAGCCGATGGGCTTGGGACCGCCGATGGAGACAAAGACCTCGGTGACGAGGCCGAGCACGGCCATGCCGACAAAGGTGACGCACCACCACGACATGAAACCAGCGCCGTAGGAAAAGACGCGGTCGAATGGAATCTTGAAGGGAATGTTGATGAGGCTGATCATGAGGGAGATAAAGATGTAGCAGACGAGGGGGACGAAGATGCGCATGGCGACGAGGGAGCGGAAGCGGAGGAAGGGCTGGAGGGACATGCGCATGCCCATGTTGGCCATGGTCACGTTGAAGGCCAGGATGCAGAGGTAGATGAGGCCGACAAAGAGACAGGCGATGGCGACGGGTGTGTCGTATGGCCTAATGTCACGCGGGGTGAGGACGAGGGGCGATGCGATGGTCTGAGGCGCACGGGCAAGCAGCTGAGCAACGTTGGCTGGCGGGTTGGAGAAAAAGTCGGCGGCGAGCGTGTTTGAGATCTGGACGAGGGTGCGTTGGAGTAGCTGAGTGGCAGGTGCGACGACCATGGAGGGGATGGCGACCGAGTTCCTAGCACCTGCGTAGGTGATGGTGATGTGGTTTGCGGGGTTCCAGCTTGGGTCGCCATTGGCACGGGCGGTCTGGAGGAGCTGGGTGATGTTGGCGGCGATATCGAGGATAATGTAGACGGACTCTTTGCGGACAATCTCGTTGTCGATGGCAGCCAGGTTGGGGAGGCGGGCTGGGTCGACAACGGACCAGGTGCTGTGGGGCTTGGGGCCGTCGTTGGCAGCAAGGATGGCCTGCTGGATCGTGTCGCCGATATAGTTGCCGGCGTCGCGGTTGACGACCCACCCGTGGAGATTGGGGGAGAGGTCAAACTCCTTCCAGAGGGAGCCCCAGTAGATGGTGACGATGCACCAGATGACGACGCTGATGGCAAGGGTCACGATGGCCATCTGTTTGAGGTAAGCCGTGCGCTGCTGCTTGAGACGCGGGGAGAAGAAGGACTCGGAGGCGAGCTGGGGTGCGCCGGCAGGCGCAGGCGCATGCGCTGGCGACGCCTTTTCGACATCTCGGTCTCGGTCTCGGTCTCCGTCGCCGTGGTTGTGGCTGTCATCATGAGATGGCGAGTTGTCGACGGTGGACGCAGCGTGGATGGAAGGGGCCCATGAGGCGTCAGTAGTGGTAGCTTGTTCTACGTTCATTGGAAGGACTGTACTGTATTTTTGGGGATGGGAAGGACAGACGGCCCTCAACCGAATTCGGGCTTGTATTTGTAAGGATGGTGTGTGCAGACGAGGACGAGGACGAGGACGAGGACGAGCTTGCTGCTGAGTCGATGGGGCTGTCAGACGATGCTTGTGCCTGCCTCCGCGGACATGCCTGGTTCTATCGATGCATGAGAAGGACGAACAGTGTGTGCTGGCTATTCCTTGCTGCTTGTGCACGCATCTGGCTAGGCCAAGGCAGCGCAAGGCATCAAGATTTTACTGTGCTCGATTGCATTGTTCACCGCGCTCCGCTCCGCGGGCAGAGTACAGTACCAGTACCACGCACAGTATACCACTACGACTGGCAAAGCCGAGCTTGTAAAGTCCGATAGCGAGCGCCGATTCGTACCCCCCGCGTGGCTGGCTTTGTGCTGCCGAACAAAGCATGGCGGATTGATCATGGCCTGTACTAGAGTATTTCATTACGGACTGGCACTGCCGTACCAGACAGACGCCTTTTTTTTGCCAGCCGCCTGGTGGGGTGCAGTACGGTATTACTGTGCCGTGTAGCGTACTGAAACTTGCAACGACTGGGAGCCAAAAGCCGTGCTGTGCTGCCGTAACTGAGCTGAGCGCAAGCGGAATGCGGAAAGCGGGACCAGGCTAAGGCGCTGGTGGGTTGTCGGTCACGGAGGCTCCTAGCCAGTCTGCCCACCTGCGGTCCTTCGCTTCCGGCAATACTGTACAGTACAGTAATTGGCATCACGTAAGGAACAAAAAGCCCTTTTTGTTTACAAAAACGCGAGTAAAGTTACAGTAAAATCCCGAGAGGGCTCCTCTCTCGCCCCGGAATGCAGTTGCAGTTGCAGTTGCAGTTGCAGTTGCAGTTGCAGTCCACTGCCTCTCTCCGGCTTGGTTGGCTCAGCATCTCCGTGGATTTGATTTGCCAACTACTGTAAAGCAAGTCAGACCCAGGCAAACGCTTCAAGCCTCAAGTTAGTGTATTGAGAGCCCACATGCGTTATCCCCGTACCTTATGCTTGCTTCCCGCCCGTCTCGTGACCACCGCAACACGCTCGTTCCCGAACAAAGGGCTGCGAGTCGGTTTGCGGATCGGGATCGGAATCGGGATTCAACAAGATCTGTCTGTCCATACATCGGGAGCGGGAGCGGGAGCGGGATCGATTCGATACAGCACGCAATGCCAGCCAGCGTGGACGCGAGGAGCCCCTCCACGCCCATCGACCATCATCACTGTGGAGGTTGGTTGAGAGGTTGGCCCGCGCGCCGCCGGCAACAGGCAACAGGCAACAGGCAACAGGCAACAGTGAATGAATGAATGGAATAGAATCATCCTTCTTCAACGTGAACATCCATCACATGCCCAAAATAAGTGGTACACCCATAGATACTGTACAGTATTTATCCGTCTCTTGATCATCATGCCTGCCATCGCTGCTGGATCTCACGTCCTCGTCACTGGCGCATCCGGCTTTATTGCCGTGTGGTGTTGCCACCAGCTCCTGGAGCGCAAGTTTAAGGTTCGCGCCACAGTGCGATCGCAAGACAAGGGCAAGTACCTTGAGCAACTCTTCCAGCGCCACGCAGACCAGTTCTCGTACGTCATTTGTGAGGACCTCGAAAAGGTGAGTATCCAGTACAGTACTGTATTCCATTCACCCGCGCCCCACTCGCTCTGTCTAACCTTGTTCTGCGCTCGCTCCGTTCCCTCCGAGGCAGCCCGGAGTATTTGACGAGGCGGTCAAGGGTGTCGATGCCGTGCTGCACACTGCCTCGCCCTTCCACTTTAACGTTGAGAACGAGCCGCTGCGCACGCTCATCAACCCGGCGGTGAACGGCACGCAGAACGTGCTCAAGTCGATCCACGAGCACGGCAGCAACGTCAAGCGCGTGGTGGTCACCTCGTCCTTTGCTGCCGTGCTCGATTCGACCATCAAGCCGCCCTACACTTACACCGAGGCCGACTGGAACGAGTCGAGTCCTGCCAACACCAACAAGCTGGGCAATAAGCAGCCTGGCATGGACGCCTACCGGGCCTCCAAGACGCTTGCGGAGCGCTCGGCGTGGGAGTTTGTCGAGACCAACAAGCCGGCGTGGGACCTGGTGACTGTCAATCCTCCGTTTGTGCTGGGCCCTATTCTGCACCAGGTCAATGCGCCCGAGAAGCTCAACACGTCCGTCGGTGCTGTCTGGGCATTCTGGCACGGCGCCAAGAGCGAGGCCGACCTGCCTGGCCCGGCCGGCAACGTGGTCGACGTGCGCAACGTCGCCTACGTCCATGTCCAGTCGCTCGTCCGCCAAGAGGCTGGCGGGAACCGCTTCGCGAGCTGCTGGGGCAACTACTCGTGGCAGCAGATCGCCGACGCTACGCACGCGTCGAGCATCGTCCCCGCCGAATGGAAGTCCAAGTCGCCAAAGGGCGAGGCAGGCGCTGGCGAAAAGCTGCTGCAGGCCAAGTACGATGGCTCCAAGGCCGAAAGAGTGCTCGGTGTCAACTACTACACGCTCAACGAGACGGTCGACGACATGGCTGCCAGCTTGGTCGAGTACGAGAAGCGCGGCTGGAAGGGCATTCCCAGTGACCAGATTGCCGCTCTGGGCCACAAGGACTAGGGACGGATCAGGCGTCTCGTCTTTACCTGTATCGCAGTATGAGACGTAACGTATCTACTGTATCTAGATCAGATCCAATGCAGGCCCGTGGCTGTGGCTGAGTGGATGGATGCGCTGCCTCACACACGCCAGGTGGAGGCAAAGGGGCGCGCGCAATTTGTACATTACATTATTGTACCGTACTGTACAGTACTGTACTGTAATTCAAATGGATAAAATGAAATGCCGTCCAGAGAACCAACACTTTGTTAACTTACTGTAAAGAGTGGACCCCGCAATCGCAAAAAAAGGGGGGCGCCGAGGAAAACAACACTTGTCAATTCGAGTGGGTTTGGGTGGGCTTTTGCCTCCAACGACACTCTACACACGCACGCACGCAGCAGCAGCAACAAGAGCCTCACCACCATCACCTTGACCTTGATCGTCATCGTCCTCCGTCCCCGCACCACAATGTCATCCTTCTTTGGCCTATCCAAAACGCGCACATTCAAGCCAAAGCGCAACATCCCCGAGGGGACCAAGCAGTATCAGCTCAAGCGATATGCCGAGGCCACGCTCGGCAGCGGCAACCTCCGCATGGCTGTCGTCCTTCCAGAAGGCGAGGACCTCAACGAGTGGCTCGCCGTAAACAGTGAGCATTAAACCGAATAGACTAGACTACTCGTACTCGTACTTGCTACTGCTAACCAATCAGCAATCACAGCGGTCGACTTTTTCAACCACGTCAACATGCTCTATGGCACCATCACCGAGTTCTGCACGCCTTCCCAGGTAAGCTCCCTCTCCCTCAACCTCTCCATCTAGCCCTTTAGTGGCAGTGGCAGTGGCAGTGGCAGAGGCAGAAAGTGCTGTGAATCTGACCATCTCGCGACTTTTTTTGACAGTGCCCCGTCATGTGTGCTGGCCCTCGCTTCGAGTACCACTGGCAAGACCCCACCTCGGTGCACTACAAGCGGCCAACCAAGATGTCGGCGCCCGAGTACGTTGACTGCCTCATGAACTGGATCCAGGCGCAGCTTGACGACGAAGCCATCTTCCCAAGCAAGATTGGTAAGCCTCTGCCATGTTTTGCCGTGACCGTCACCTCTTACCTGACCTCGCTTTTGCCCACGCGTTTCCGTTTCCCTGGACAGGTGTACCGTTCCCCAAGAACTTTGAGGCAGTCGTCAAGTCGATTCTGCGCCGTCTGTTCCGGGTGTACGCACACATTTACAACCACCACTTTGCACAGATCTGTGCGCTGAGTATTGAAGGTACGTCTCGCTCTCGATTCGACTCGACTCCGTGCGCTTGCAGTTTGGCTGATTGCTGATTGGCCCGCCTCTCCCTCTTGCTCCTAGCACACCTGAACACGTCCTACCGGCACTTTTTGCTGCTGATCACCGAATTCAACCTGGTCGAGCCGCGCGAGCTGGCACCCTTGGTGGAGCTGAACGAGGCGATTCTCTCTGAAGCATGAGCGTTCGTTGCCTGACTCGCCCCGTTCCGCTTCCCGATACTTGTCTATATACCATGGGAGAGATACAACTTAATCATATGATGCTGTGCAAGTTGCTGTACCTGTGGTGATGTGGCAATGTTGCTACTGTACTGTACAGTATGTGCTGTGCCGCGCCATGTTTGTGTCTGTGCGCGTGCTGATGAATCTGCTGTTTCTGCTGCTGTCACGGCCTCTGCAGCGCGCTCTTTGCAGCAAAGACAGACAAAAGGCACAGACAGGGCCCACAGGCATGGCGCGGCACGGCACTGTACAGTACTGTACTGTACTGTACTGCACCGTGCAGCTAGCTAGCTGACAGCCTCGAGTCGAGTCGTGCACCTGACCGGCTTGCATCTTCCGTCTTCCGTCTTCCGTCTCGCACCTTGCACCCTCACACACTCACACACTCATCTGCCCTGGCCCGGCTCGTCTCCTCCATATGCTTCCCAAACACACCGACAGGTCTCGAGCGGCCGCCACCGCCGACAACAACAACAACAACGACGACGACGACCTAGAGGCTGAGGCCGAGTCTCTCATGTAAGTGTGCAGTATCACTCGGTCTCCCGCCTTGAAGCCGACTACTCACCCCTGATCCCAGTCTTCATCGCCTAGAGACCGATCACAGCGGCCGCACTACCCTCGCCTCCGTACCCTCCTCCATAGGCTCCAGCTCCAAGCATACACGTGTCACCGATGCCTACGACGACCTCGATCAAGATGCATACCGCGACTCTGACGATGACGCCCATCCCCGCCTTGCCAAGCTCCCTCCCCGCGGCACCATCGAGGGCTCTAATACCGCCACAGCACTCGACAAGACGGGCAGACCAGCCTGGTTCCGTAGCCTTCTCTCGGGCGACATCCCAGGCATGCGCGCCAAGCACGCCGGCATGTCTGCCTCCATGGCCCAGCGCCGACGACGTGGCCGCGCCCGCCTGATTCGCATCGCCGCCCTCATCTTGGGCCTGATCATCGTCATTGCTGCCTTTTCCCTTGCCCTCGGGCCCCGAATCGGCCTACCGAGTGCCTCTCAGGTCTACGAGTATGCCGGCGACAAGTGGTTTGGCGACAGCTCTGGCATGCTACCCTACGAGTTTAACAAGGACGTCGGCTACCCAGGTCCCTTTGAGACTGGAAAACCTGCTCACTTTGCCGATGAGATGCGTCCTGCCGCTCCCGGCTCGCCTACCTTGGGTGCCTCTCCCATCCAGACAGCTGTGCCCGGATTCGAGGGCAAACGCTTCCAGCCATTCGAGCACATGGGTCCCTACACCCCGTACAAGGCTTCAGTCGGCTTTGGCGTCGACGAGTCCAAGTATGGTGGCACACCTCGGCTTTCCGACAAGGCTCCTCTCTGCCAACTCAAGCAAGTTCACATTCTTCACCGCCACGGAGCCCGATACCCGACCACCGGTGCGCCTCCGGAAAAGCTGCGATCCTGGCTCGAGGACAATCCGAACGTCAAGTACACGGGCAAGCTTGCCTTTCTCAACGAGTACACGTACCGCATTGGCCGTGAGCTGCTCGTGCCTCTTGGCCGCCAGCAGCTCTACGACAGCGGTACCAAGGCTGCCATCATGTACGGCCAGCTTGTCGCTCAGGACGCCAAGGAGAAGGACAAGCACGGCCAGCCCAAGACGCTCTTTGCCCGTGCCGGCAGCCAGCAGCGCATTGTCGACAGCGGCCTGGCCTGGCTCAACGGCTTTTCCGGCAACGACTGGAAGAATGCCACGAGTTTTGAGATCCAGATCGAGGCGCCTGCATTCAACACGACCACCGCGCCTGAGTTTGCCTGTCCCGGAGCCGACAAGCCCGGCACCTGGCAGGGTGAGGGGGCCTCGCGGCAGTGGATCAACACGTACCTCCGTGACGCCGTAGCGCGTCTGCAGCCGGACTTTGGCGGTGCCAAGCTGACTGCGGAGCTCGTGTACGCCATGCAGCAGCTGTGTCCGTACGACACGGTGGCCTTTGGGCACTCTGACTTTTGCCAGCTGTTCACCGAGAGCGAGTGGCTCGACTTTGAGTACAGCATGGACCTCAAGTTTGCAGGCAACTATGGCGGGCAGGCGCCGCTGGGCCCTGGGATGGGCGTGGGCTGGGTCAACGAGCTCGTCTCTCGCCTCGAACGCAAGCCCTGGGACCGGTCGACGCAGACCAGCGAGAACGCCACACTCAACGCCGACGCACGCACCTTCCCGCTCGACCGCAGATTCTACGTCGACTTTACGCACGACTCGACCATCACCGCCGTCCTAGCCGCACTGCAGCTGCCCAACTTTAACGCCCGCCTCGACCCAGCAAGCCGTGACGACAGGCGCGGGTTCATCACATCCCAAGTCGTGCCCTTTGCCGCACGACTCATCCTCGAGCTCTTTGAGTGCTCCGACGCAAAAGACAGCTGGGTGCGCCTCAAGCTCAACGACGCGGTCGTCCCGCTCTCCCAGCTGAGCGCGTGCGAGCGCCGCGACGACGGTCTCTGCTCGCTCACCAGCTTTCTGCGCAGCCAGGAGCGGCGCAATGACCATGGCTGGTGGGACATTTGCAAGCCCTGATACCGCGCTTTTTTTGTTTCCCGCATACCGTAGATACAGTAGATACTGTAACTTTACAGCACTGTGCTGTACAGAATACTCGCTCTCCCTCTCGTCTCCTTGTCAATGATACTGTACAGTACTGTACTGTACTGTTCTGCAGTGCGCCGGATCAGTGCACACGCCATGCGACGCGTCTTGATTTACGGTGCCGTATCTTGCGCCCGACAGGACCCTGGGCTGGGTTTCAGTGCACCACCATGTCATTCACCATGCGGCAGATTCTCCCTCGACGACTGCTCGCCCCCCTTCTTCCGCGTCCGCGCCTGTACAGCACACAGGCGTCCACCCCAGACGCAGCCGCAGCCGCAGCCGCAGCCGCAGCCGCAGCCGGGGCCTCACCCTCACAGGAAACAGAGAATGTCCGTGAGATCCACAAGCTCATGGCCCAAGTGCGCAGCACCTACCCGCAACGCCTCAAGGTTAGAATGCCCAGTAAGTCCCAATTCCTCGCTGCACGCTGCACGCTGCACGCTGCACTCTGAGCCTGTCTGACTCGTGTGGCTTGAAGCTCGTTTGGCACCCCGACGAAGCTGGGCGACCGAAGTCCAGTCCGGCCCGGAGGCAAGGCCCGTCCAGATTACGCCGCAACTCGAAGCAGAGCTGCTCAAGCCCAAGCGGATGCAGGATAGCTATGTCGAGCTCTACCTCCCCTTTAGCGAGGACCCGGAACTCCTCGAACGCTACATTGCCACCTCGGGTCTCATTCGCCTCGGCAAGGTGCTCGAGGACCTCGACACGCTCGCAGGCAACATCTCGTACCAACATGCCATCGGTTCCCTCCCCCGCGCCGGTGACGGCTCCGCGCCCATCTACATTGTCACCGCCTCCGTGGACCGTCTTGACCTCCTCGAGCCGCTGGTCGCCCAGGCAAACTACCGTCTCAGTGGCCATGTGATTTACGTAAGTAGCGTCCCCCTTCCCCTTCCCCTTCCCCTTCCCCTTACCGGTGCGGTTGCGGTTGCGGTTACGCTTACGCTTTCGGTTGTGTCTGCGCGCCAAGGTTGGATCGAGCAGCATGGAGGTGTTTGTGCAGATCGAGCGCCTGGGTGCCGTGCCTACCGTGTGTCTAACGGGACGCTTCACCATGGCCGCGAGGAACGCGAGCACGCTCAAGTCGCAGCAGATCGCTCCGCTCTCCATCAGCACACCCGCTGAGCGCGGTCTGTTCGCCATTGGCGAGCAGCATAAGAAGCGCAAGCGCGCCGAGGCGGCTGCCTCGCTCGCCCGCGTGCCCCCGACCAAGGAGGAGGCGCACCTGCTGCACGCGCGCTACCTCGACCAGCGGGCAGCCACGCCCGTCTCGCGGACGGGGCTCGAGAGCACGATCCACATGCACCCGCAGGTCCGCAACGTGCACCAGAAAGTGTTTGGTGGCTTCCTCATGCGCTCTGCGTACGAACTCGCCTGGATGGTCGCTGGTACGTCCCGCCCCCGCCCCCGTCCCCGTTGCTGCACGCTGCACGCTGCACTGTACAGTCCAGTACTGACCACGCAGCGGACCGCAGCATCGTTCGTCAACAAACCAGTGCAGTATCTCTCCCTGGACGCGCTGGCGTTCCATGCCCCCGTGCCGATCGGAGCCATGCTCCGCCTCTCCTCGCAGGTCACGTACACCTCTGAGCCGTCCGCAGACGAACCCTGCATCGCGGGCGTCAGCGTGCTCGCACAGGTCGTCGACCTCGAAACGGGAGAGTACAAGCGCAGCAACACTGTAAGTCGACTCAAATCGGCCTGCAAGCTCAATCCAACAGCCATCCCGCCACCCTCTAACGCCTGTATCTGTACCTCTGCATGCAGTTCCACTTTAGCTTTGACCTCGGCGACACGGCGCACCGCGTGGCGCCCGAGACGTACGCAGAGGCCATGGAGTGGATCGAGGGCAAGCGCCGGGTCGAGTTTGGCGCCGAGATGCGCGCCATGTACGAAACACAATGACTGACTTTTTTTTGCATAACAAATCAACACGGTCGAGATACAGTAGATTACTTGTAGTTCTTGAGAGCATCAAGGTGGTCGGGCAGGTCAGCGCCGAGGCCGCGTTTCGCGATCTGGGCGTCCTCGAGGACGCGCTGCCAGATTCGAGACCTGGCGAGCGGGTCGTCGACTTCCGGGCGGCGGATATCGACCCTGTTTCGGTTGACAAACTTGCCTCCGAACTTGGCCGATACGCCGGGCAGGGGCTGGGGGACGCTGTCCTTGTCTTTTGCAGGCTGGAGCACCGAGGCGGGGAGTCCGAAGGCCGGGTCGAGTGCGGGTGCGAGGATGCCCACGGCCCCCTGGTGCGGGTTGACGGCGACGAGGCCGATGAGCGCATCGAGCAGTGGACGGAGCAAGAAGAGGCCTAGGTCTGGGTTCTTCCAGATGTTGCTGCCCACGACGCCCGGGTGGATGCCGTGGACAATGACGTGGCGGTAGTCGTTGGAGCGCGAGAGGCGCTCCTGCAGCTCGACGCTCCACATGAGCAGGTAGAGCTTGGTGTCGCAGTACCACTGGACGCCGGACATGCTGCCGGACGTGTGCTTTTCGTTGTTCATGTTGGCAAAGTCGAGGTGACCGCCCGAGTGGAAGATGGAGCACGTGTTGATGATGCGGGGGGCGAGGGACTTGCGCATGGACGGGAGCACGTAGAACGTGAGGAGGGCGTGCGAGAGAAAGTTGATCGCGTAGGTGAGTTCGAAGCCTTCGTCCGTGATGACTCTCTTGCCCGCCGCGAGGCCGGCATTGTTGACCAGGATATCGCACTGGCGCCCGGAGCGGGCCCAGCGCTCGCCGAACGCCGCGACGCTCTCCATGCTGGCGCAGTCGATCTCCCACGCCTCGACGTGTGCGCCCGGCACCTGCGCCTGGATCTCGGCCACCGTTTCGTCCGGGTGCTGCTCGTGGGCGGCCGTAAAGCGGCACGCGAGCACAAGACTCGCGCCGCACCGCGCAAAGGCGAGCGCGGCCTCCTTGCCAATCCCCGAGTTGGCACCGGAAATGATCACCGTCTTGCCCCGCAGATCGTTCTCCGGCGCCCCTGGGTCCGGATGTGCAATGTATGTCCCAAAGTCACTCAGGTACTTGCGGTACATGCAGTACGCGAACGACCACTCGCGTGTCGTAGGCAGCAGGCCCGGCCCGTCGCAGTGCGTGTCAAAGATCGATGGTGGCGCCATGGTAACCCGTCAAGTTAAGAGGGTAGGGTAGGGTAGGGTGGGGTGGGGTGGCAAGTGCTGTTGACGGACGGGACGGGACGGCCCTCTATTTGTAGTCCGAGTGGCAGCCCCGAGTTGCGCCGTCCCCTCTCGTCAGGGTAGATTACATTGGAGCACGGGGACTGTTCGTATAAAGTGGAAACGCCCACCCGTCTCGCGTAGCATGAAAGGGTGTCGAGACACAATCAAACGAGTCGCAGAAATCTGCAGTCTGCAGTCTGCAGTCTGCAGCTTTGATTAAATGGATTGGGCCAAAAGCAGCAACAGCACGTGAAAACGAAATCAGTCGAAGGGTCGACTAGCTGGAATCGAATGCATTGGCGGAGAGCTACAATACTGTACAGGACAGTACAGCGAGGCAGTGTGGGAATGTGCTGGAATCCGACTTGTTTAGCAGCTCCCAGCTGAGAGCCCAGAGGAGAGGCATTCCTTTCACAGCTCACAGCTGCGAATTTATCTTATTATTCTTCAACGAAATCACAAGTCAAAAGTCGGAACGCGTTCCCCTCCCCGCAACTCTTTTACCTCTCTCTGTGCAGCTCATTGCATTCGTGCAATTGTATTCGTGCAGTCTTGGACAGCAAACAGGAGGGAGCGGTATGGGAGAAGGCTGGATGGTGGCACGCTTGCACGGCTTGGCTTCAGCGGACATAGGGCGCAACGGCCATCTCAAACATCTTGAGAAAGCTCTGGTGCGAGCCCGTCTCGCTCATGTGGTCGGTTCCGTCATTGACAATGTAGAACGGAATGCTGCGCACGCCGTTCATCTCGGCCAGCTGCAGCTTGTGCCTAAGCTCGTACTCGCCCTCGTCCGTCTCGAGCCACTTGGCTGCATCCGCTGCCTGTGCAAAGAGGCCAAACTCGACCGCCAGCGCCGCGAGATAGCTGCGGTCCGACATGTCCTTGCTGTGGCAGTGGTAGTCCTCGTACATCCTGTCCATCAGCCGTGCATCTGCGCCAATAGCGCCTGCCTCCTGCTGCTGCTGCTGCTGCTGCTGCTGGCTCGCCTTCCACACGAGTCGATGCGCGTCCCATGTGGCCCCGACCTTGCCCTCGCTGTGCCACTCGAACGGCGGGACACCCACCTCGGCCGCGGCAGCCTGGATCTTTTTGTCAAACGCGTCCATCCCAGCTCCAAACCTAGCCCAAGCCCAGACCCCAGACCCCAGAGCGGTCAGCCATCGAGTGCTATGCTGTACAGTACTGTATTGTACTGGTGAGTCTACTCACTTGGAGCGGTAGTAAAAGCTTTTCGTCGGCGGCTTGTTCTTCTCGTACGGCGTCGACTCGATCGCGTCATAGATGCCCTGTGGCGTCTCATAATCCGTAGCCGGAAGTCGTGGGTCGAGAATGTAGGGATCAATCTTGACGACCGTGCGGACGTGCGGCGCAATCTGCGTCTTGTAGTCGTCCGACTCGAGGAACTGTTTGAACCGCCGTGCCCCGATAAAGCACCATGGACAGATGACGTCCGTGACAATGTTGATGAGCAGTTCGGGCTTGGAGTCCATCGTGTCAGTATCGGCCAATCGCAATCGCAATCGCAATCGCAAAAAAAGAGTTGGTGGAAAGGTGAGACGCTGTACTCTATGGTACTGTGCTTGGAGAGGCAAAGGGCGTTTCCCCGCATCTCGCTCTCTCTCTCTCTCTCTCTCTGCCTGTGCGGTGCGCTGCGGTGCGGTGCGCTGCCGGCAACCAAGCAAGGGACAACAGGTGGAGGTCGAGGTCGTGTTGGCTTTCACGACACGTGACTGGTATGCATGCACATGCTCGGATCCGGCGCGGCCAGTGTCAAAAAAAAGTTCAAACAAAAATGCCACCTCACAGCTCGGCGCTCGCCTGCGCCCAGCCCAGCAAGGGGTTGGGTAGCTGAGCTGGAGCTGGAGCTGGAGCTGGCCCAAGCTCAGCTCCCCAGCCCAGCCCAGCCCAGCCCAGGCAAGGCAAGGCGGAGGCGGCTGTGCTTTGCCGCGAGCGCGAGCATTTCTCGGCTCACGCGCAGCAGTCACGCACATTCTTCCTGCCCCAACCAGCCCTTCGCCATCACCACCATCACCACCACCACCACCCCACCCTGCTACGCCAACACGTGCATACTAGTCCGGGGCTGGTTACGCCGCTCTCATGTCAGAACAGGAGCACAAGCCCGCTCTTCCCTCTGGTCAGGCTGCAGTCTCTATCGCTACGTTGCAGCCAGCACAAGAACAAGACCCAGCGCCAGAGGCAGACACAGACGCAGACGCAGACGCAGACGTTGAACCCCACTCGGACCTCCAAACCGAGCCACATGCTAATGCGGTCTCAGAAGACCCACACCCAGACCCTAAAGATGCACCGGTAACGCAGCCACAAGAGCAAGAGCAAGTGCACTACTCGACCGCACAAGACACGCCCGTCCCTGACATTCTCGTGTCCAGCGACACTCCTCATGCTGCAAATCACCCAATGCACCACGAGATTCCAGCAGCACCAGAACCAAATACGGCTCTACCAGAGACTGAGACTGTCGAACCAGCCCCAATCGCTGCTGCACACTCATCCTCCCAAAATGCGAATGCGCCTTCACAAGCAGAATTGGAAACACAGCAGCCAGCAGCCCCTGTCTCGACACAACCGCCCCCGCCTCCCCCGCCTCCCGCCAAAGAGTCTCTACCAGCCGCCGCAGAGTCAATCGATGGCGCCACCACAACCACCAACGGGTCAAACAACACCACCCGCTCCAGCATCTCCCAGTCTCGTCGCTCCTCTGCTTCCACCGTCGCCACACACTCGCGCTCCAGTCTCAAGAGTCTCAACAAGGGAAGTGCTGTCTTTGTCATCTCCGCCCTCGAAACCATCGCAGCATCCAAGGAGGCCAAAAAGGACAAGGGCCTCAAGGAGGCAACCACCACTGCCCTCGAGATGGTCAAAGCTGCCTCTACCGGGGCCGAGACCATCCTCGATCCCAAAGTCGTCTTTGAGCCTCTCCGCCTCGCCTGCCGCACCCGTAACAACAACCTCATGATCACCAGCCTCGACTGTATCGGCAAGCTCGTCAGCTACTCCTTCTTTGCCGAAGACGAACCTGCACTACCAGCATCAGCCCATAGCCGCCAAGACTCGCAACAGACCCTTCAGCAACAGGTACAGCAACAACAACAACAACAACAGCTCCATCAGCCCCCTCAGACGCTTGCAGACCTGGTCACTGAGACCGTCTGCGACTGCTATCAGGAGAACCTCGATGATCGTGTTGCTCTCCAGATCATCAAAGCCCTCCTCAGCTCTGTCCTCTCCACCTCAGTCCACGTGCACCAGTCCAGTCTGCTAAAGGCCGTCCGAACTGTGTACAATCTCTTCCTCATGAGCAAGTCTCCCGCCAATCAGGCCATCGCCCAGGGCTCTCTCACCCAGATGGTCCACCATGTCTTTGCCCGAGTCCCTCGCTCCTCCCCTGCATCTGGTCTCCCATCCTCAGATAGCTCTTCTGACATTCTCAATCGACCACTTGCCGCACGCAAGGGCGTGCAGAGCACAGGCAACCACAAGCAACAAGCGGAGGATGGTGAGCAGAACAGCACCCAGGACAGCCAGCTCTCAAAGCCAGACGAGCCGCGAGAAGATGAAAAGATCACGCTCCAGTCACTAGAGACTCGCAAATCGTTCGAGGGTGCCTCGGAGCGCGACACGGGAGCCAGCCTGGCCTATATGAGCACCTCAGAGCTCCTCATCAAGGACGCTTTCCTCGTCATGCGCGCACTCTGCAAGCTCACCATGAAGCCCCTCGGCACTGAGAGTGAGCGCGATCTCAAGTCCCACGCTATGCGCTCCAAGCTGCTCTCGCTTCACTTGATCCTCACCATCATCAAGTCCCACATGCCTGTCTTCACCGATCCCTCCGTCATCATCCACAGCACCACCACGGGCGAACAGACTCCCTTTGTCCAGGCCGTCAAGCAGTACCTCTGTCTCAGTCTCAGCCGCAACGCCGTCAGCAGCGTCAACCAGGTGTTTGAGATCAGTTGCGAGATCTTTTGGCAGGTTCTAAACGGGATGCGCACCAAGCTCAAGCGCGAGATTGAAGTCCTGCTCAACGAGATCTTCCTTCCTATACTTGAGATGCGCACATCCACCGCCAAGCAAAAGTCGATCCTGCTTGGTGTTCTTATTCGCCTCTGCCAAGACCCACAAGCTCTCGTCGAGATCTACCTCAACTACGACTGCGACCGTTCTGCCCTCGATAACATCTACGAACGCCTCATGAACGTCATTTCCAAAATCTCCCAAACTCATCTCTCCTCGGGACTGGCAGACGGCAAAGGTGACAAGGATTCAGCCTCAGCATCAGCAGGCGCGAGTGGCACTGCTACTCCCTCTGGCCCCGCTGGAGTACCGAGCCTTCCACCCAGCCTCAACACGGCGGCTGCGGCAGAGGCTGCAGCTGCTCAGGACTCTTCGTCCGGCAATCAGTCGGTCGAGGCGCGTCTCAAGCGACAGAGTCTCGACTGCCTCTGCTCAGTGCTCCGGTCGCTTGTGCTCTGGTCCAACCGCGCAACGATGCAGGCAGAGGGTGCTGGTCATGCTCCCAACGGTGATGGCTCATCGCCTCGTGCCAGTGAGGATCTGCGCATCGGCAACGAGACAGTGACGTCACTCGATACCCAGAATCTCCTCGACGCCGGCAGCGCCACACCAACCATCGGAGCCGGCGCCGATATCAACCGGGGCCAGACTCCCGAACCGCTCGATGACCCCAGCCGCTTTGAGAGTGCCAAGCAGCGCAAGACGACGCTCATCGAGGCCATCCGCAAGTTCAACTTTAAGCCAAAGCGTGGCATCGAGGACCTGATCAAGCACGGCTTTATCCGCTCCCGCGAGCCCAAGGAGATCGCCCGGTTCCTGCTCTTTGCTGATGGACTCAACAAGGCGCAGATCGGCGAATACCTCGGCGAGGGCGAGCCTGAGAATATCGCCATCATGCATGCATTTGTGGATTTGATGAACTTTGAAAACACTGGCTTTACCGATGCCCTCCGACGCTTCCTCCAGGCGTTCCGTCTGCCTGGTGAGGCACAGAAGATTGACCGATACATGCTCAAGTTTGCGGAACGCTATGTTGCTGGTAATCCTACCACCTTTGCCAATGCGGACACAGCGTACGTGTTTGCCTACTCTGTGATCATGCTCAACACAGATGCGCACAACCCTCAGGTCAAGCACCGCATGTCGATCCAAGACTTTATCAAGAACAACTCCGGCATTGATGACGGAAAGAGTCTCCCTGAGGAGTACCTCCGTGCCGTCTATGATGAGATTCAGAACCACGAGATCAAGATGAAGGACGAGGTCCTGAGCAACGTTGGCGTCACCGCATCATCCAGCAGCGGTGGCCTTGCCAGCGCAATTGCGACCGTTGGTCGTGATCTTCAGCGCGAGGCGTATGTGCTCCAGTCTGAGGGTATGGCCAACAAGACCGAGGCGCTCTTCCGCACCATGGTGCGAGCCCAGCGCCGAGTCGGCCCCCAGCAGCGAGCTGCGGCCGAGCAGTTTTTTTCCGCCTCGCACTTTGAGCATGTCAGACCCATGTTTGAGGTGGCCTGGATGCCCTTCCTCGCCGGTATTTCGGGGCCTCTGCAGGATTCAGACGACCCAGAGATAGTAGACAAGTGCCTCGAGGGCTTCAGAGACGCGATCAAGATTGTGTGCCTGTTCGGCCTCGAACTCGAGCGCAACGCCTTTGTCACCACGTTGGCCAAGTTTACCTTCCTCAACAACCTTGGTGAGATGAAGAGCAAGAACATCGAGGCCATCAAGACGCTTCTTGGCGTGGCACACACCGAGGGAAACTACCTCAAGGGCAGTTGGAGAGAGGTACTCACCTGCGTCAGCCAGCTCGAGCGGTTCCAGCTGATCAGCGGTGGCATGGACGGCCGTCAGCTACCCGAACTCGGGCGCCGTTCTGCTGGCACCACGACGGGTACCAACAGTGGCTCTCGTGCCAAGCAGGCCCCGTCGCTGCCAAACGAGGAGGTGGTTCAGGCGGGCGCCTCGTCTGAGGTAACGGTTGCTTCAGACATGGTGTTCTCATCGAGCGCAACTCTGTCCGGTACGGCAATCGTCGACTTTGTCCAGTCCCTGTCCGACGTGTCGTGGGAAGAGATCCAGTCATCTGGTATGACGGACAACCCGCGTCTGTTCTCGCTGCAAAAGCTGGTAGAAATCTCGTACTACAACATGGGCCGTATTCGTATGGAGTGGTCCAATATCTGGGCCATTCTCGGTGAGCACTTTAACATGGTGTGTTGCCACTCGAACGCGAGCGTCAGCGCGTTCGGACTCGACTCGCTCCGACAGCTGGCAATGCGCTTCCTGGAGAAAGAGGAGCTGTCGCACTTTAAATTCCAAAAGGACTTTCTCAAGCCGTTTGAGGTGACCATGTTGCGCAACTCGACATCAGACGCCAAGGAGATGGTGATGCAGTGCCTCGAGCAGATGATCCACAGTCGTGCGGGCAACATTCGTTCAGGCTGGCGCACCATGTTTGGTGTGTTTGGAGCGGCATCGAACGCATCTTCAGAACGGGTATCCGCGTATGCATTCGAGCTGGTGCGAGAGTTGAACACGAAGCACTTTGGCGCGATCATTCTCAACGGCTCCTTTGCCGACCTGTGTATTTGCGCCACGCATTTTGCCAAGGCAAACAAGCAGAAGATCAGCCTGCAGGCCACCGACCTTCTCCGGTCGCTCGTTCCGGCAATGCTTGAGGCGCGCGAGTGTCCGATTGACCCCACTGCCGACCCAGGACCGGCGCCGGCAACCCCCATGTCAGATGACCCGATGGTGCGATTCTGGTTCCCGGTGTTGTTTGCTTTCTACGACATTATCATGACCGGCGACGACCTCGAGGTGCGACGTGTAGCGCTCGACTCGCTCTTCTCAATCCTCAAGCAACACGGTAGCTCCTTCCGCCCCGACTTTTGGGACACGGTCAGCCAGGAGATTCTGTTCCCAATCTTTGCAGTGCTGCGGTCGCGATCGGACGTGACACGGTTCAGCACGCATGAGGACATGAGTGTGTGGCTGAGCACGACCATGATCCAGGCGCTGCGCAACCTGATTGATCTGTGGACATTCTACTTTGAGATTCTCGAGAGGCTGCTCCCCGGTCTGCTGGACTTGCTGTGCGCCTGTATCTGCCAGGAGAACGACACGCTTGCGCGAATTGGCACGTCTTGCCTTCAGCAGCTGCTGGAGAAGAACGTGCACAAGCTGAGCCCCGAGCGATGGTCGCAGGTTGTGGACACATTCCTGCAGCTCTTCAGAACGACTACGGCGCACCAGCTGTTTGACCCCGTGCTTCGGGCAGAGCATGCAGCCGAAGCGAGCCCGACTGGAGCGTCGGCCGCCAACGGACTGCCTCTTGCCAACCCGCTCTCGCCAGCACGAGAGGAGGCTGCCACGCTGCCGGACGGACAGCAGGACGAGGACGAGGACGAGGACCAGGAGCAGAAGCACCAGGTAGTGACCATGACCCCGGTCGAGCGTCGTCGTGCATTCAAGCAGATTATCGTCAAGTGTGTCTTGCAGCTGCTGCTGATCGAGACGACGCACGAGCTGCTGCAGAACGAGGAGTTGTACATCACGATTCCAGCTGACCAGCTGCTGCGGCTTACCAAGGTACTCGAGGACAGCTACCGGTTCTCGAAGCGGTTCAATGCGGACAAGGAGCTGCGCATGGCGCTCTGGAAGGTTGGGTTTATGAAGCAGCTGCCCAACCTGCTCAAGCAGGAGAGCAGTTCGGCTGCGACGCTGGTGCATGTGCTGGTGCGTATGCACAGCGACAAGCGGGCGTCGCACCGCGAGATGCAGGCGGCTGTTCGAGAGCGGCTTGTTCCACTTGGGCGGGACGTGGTGCACGGCTTCCTTCCGCTGGATGCAGAGACGCAGGCGCGCAACATTACCGCCTGGACGCCCGTGGTGGCGGAGGTGTTTACGGGTCTGAGCACGTTCGAGGACGAAGAGCACTCGGCCGAGTTCTATCCGCTTGCAGTAGAGCTGCTAGGCAAAGAGCCGCTACCAGGAGAGATTTGCGAGAGCCTGCGAGCGTTCCTGTACAAGGTTGGCGTGGCACGCGGCCTGATTGACCCAGAGAAGGAGGAGGAGCGGCGGCGCAAGATCCGGGAGGGCAAGGAGCGCGAGCGGATACTGAGCGAGGGCCTCCGTCGCCCTATCCCGTCGCAGTCGGAGTGAAACACACACACACACACACCCACTCACAGAGAGAGTGAAAGAGAGAGAGAGAAGAAGTACATACGATATATGAGTCCACATGTGGTTTGTTTGATTTCAGCTAGTTGGAAGCAGTCTGTGTCTTTTGGAGCATGCGCTTGCGGGCGTCGAGGACCATCTGCCGCTTGCGTTCCTGGAGGCGCTTCGCACGTTCTTCGGGAGAGTCAGCCCAACCCGAGGCAGGGGCGGGGGCCGAGGCGGGCGAGTCGGGGGATCCAAAGCGAGAGATGAGGGTGGCCGAGGACTGGGATGGTTTTTGGTGACGTTCCGGCTGTGGGGGCGGGGTTGGAGTGTCGCTGAACAGTCCGGCTGGTGGCTGGATTGGATTTCAGAGTGTGAGCAAGGCGAAAAGGGCAAGCAAAAGCACGGTGCGGTACGGTACGATGCGGTGCGGTGCGATACATACAGTTGGGAGACCGCCTTCGTTCAAGATACGGTCGCAGGTGGCCTCGGCGCTACCGGAGCGCTGTAGGTCGTAGCGGATAGCGTCTTCGGGCACGTGCGGGAAGAGGGCCTTGACTGAGTCGACCATGTGTTGCGGGACGGGGCGTGAGCGCGCATTGTTGAGCCGTGGGGCACTGGGTGTCTGTGACGAGCTGCCGCCAAAGGCGAAACGCAGGATGACCCACATGACAAAGATGGCCAGGAGCGCGCCCACACTGTCGTTCATCTTGTCTTGCGCGCAGAAAAAGAGGGGGCCGGCGGTGGTGGTGGTGGTGGTTGCTAGGAGTGAGTAAAGGCTAAGTTACAGTACTGTATCAACCAACGCTCCCAAGGTCTAGCTCGTGACTGAAGCTAGTTGCAGCGCTTGGCTCACACGCTCGGCACAGCGCAGCCCCAGCCCTTCCCCCTGCTTGCGCTTGCTCCGTCACCGCCTCAATTACGCTCACGCTTACACTCACGCCCATGCCCACCCATGCCTTCCGGAACAAACGCACGCTCAAGTGGAGTACGGCACCGTAACGCGTGATCTCACACCGAACTCAAGAAAATCACACGGAAATCACAAAAAATGCAAAGTCAAAATCGCAGCCACGAAAGGGTCCCGCAGGTCGACTGACTGCGCATTTCGCATGGCCTTGGATTGCGCTCAGTCGGGTGTTGCCTTCCTCCCACCACCCTCCAGACCATGTCCGAGTTCCAAAAGGACGAGCTCTCGCTCGAAGAGACCAACAAGCTCCGTATCTCGCTCGGTCTCAAGCCTCTCGTCGACGATGGCCCCTCGGCTCCCGCTCCTGCCTCTCCCTCGGCCCCCACTCAGGAGGACCCAGACCAGGTCGCCGCACGCAACTATGCCGAAAAGACAGCGCGCGAAAAGCGCGAGCGCGAGGAAACAGACCTCAAGGAGCGCCTCGCTCGTGCCCAGACACGCCGTGAGCTTGCACGCAGCATGCAGGGTCCCACCCTCGCAGACCCGGACGGCGCCGACAAACTAGACACCCTCAAGTGGCTCAAGCAGTCCAAGAAGCGCGCCAAGGAACACGCAGCGCGTAGGGCCAAGGAACTCGAAGAGCAGGAGCAGCAGGCCCTCGCCGACTACTCTGAGGCCGACCTCGCTGGCCTCAAGGTCGCCCATGACGCCGACGACTTTGGCGACGGCGAGGAACGCATCCTCACCCTCCGTGACACCCGCGTCCTGGATGACGGCGAGGACGAGCTCATGGACCAGGAACTTGACCAAGCAGAGCGCGACCGTGACAATCTCGAACGCAAAAAGGGCGCCAAAAAGTACACGGGCCTCGACGACTACGAGTTTGCGCCCGAGACTGTCGGCAAGTCTCGCGGCGTCCTGGCCAAGTACGATGCGGACCTCGACGAGAACGACCGTCTCCTTCGGAACGAGGACTCTGGCTTCCGTCTCGGTGCCTCCTCCCGCCCCAATCGCAAGGAGCAAGCGTGCAAAGAGCAGGAGCAGGCCGCGCTCGCCGCCAACAAGCAACTCCTCTCGCTCGACTATACCAAGAACCAGCAGGTCTCGGACTATCTCCAGGAAGGCGATGTTGGATTCAAGAAGCCCAAGACCAAGAAGCGCAAGAAGGCTGCCAAGGTCCGTCTGGATTTTGACGACGATCGCGAGGAGCAGCAGGCTGGACCCAGCTCTTCTGTCGCCCCGCAACCCATGGAAGAGGACGAGCCAGCCATCACGGTACGCAAGCCACGAGCCAGAGAGACAGACAACTTTGTCGATGACGACGAGCTGCAGGCTAGCCTTGCCAAGGCACGCCGCCAAAAGGCCAAGCGCACATTCAACAAGATGACACCAGAGATGATTGCCAAGAACATGGCTGCCCAACGCGAAGCCGAGCAGGCCGAAAAGGCTGCCAACGGGACCGCAAATGGGACGGCGAATGGCAGTGTCAAGGATGCGCAGGTCAAGGCGGAGGACGATGGCGCGGGGCTGACATTTGACGAGACATCCGAGTTTGTGCGAAACATCAACCACCGTGCAGCCGCCAATGTGGTGGAGGAGGATGAGCGCGAGCAGCAGCGGCGGCGCAGGCAGCAACAGCAAGAACTGAGCGCAAACGCGACGGAAGTCAAGCGTGAAGACTCTGCGGAAGCAAGAGCAACAGGCGAGACGCAGCCAACGCCTGCAGAAAGGGTCACTGTCAAGAAGGAAGAGGACGAGGATGCAGAAATGGCTTACAGCAGCGGGTCAGAGGCGGATGCTGCCGCTGAACCGGAGCCGACAGTGGGGCGCGGCATGGCATCGACGCTCGCCATCCTCCGCAACCAGGGCATGCTTCCTACCGCGTCGGAGGAGGAGAAGCGGCGAGACAAGGCGCAGCGCGAGTACGACCGCTGGCTCGCCGAGCGACGGCACGAGGAGCATATCCGCGAGCTAGAGCGGCAGCTGTCCAAAGCGCAGGGCAGCTCAAAGGACCAGGCGACACGCGAGTACGAGAACAAGCAGCGCGAGCTGGAGGAGGCACGGCGGGCGCAGGAGCGCTTCCGGAACTACAAGCCGGATGTGGAGATCAAGTACCACGACGAGTTTGGGCGCGAGCTCGAGGCGCGTGAGGCGTGGAAGCAGCTGTCGCACGTGTTCCACGGTAAGAAGCCGGGGGCCAAGAAGCAGGAGAAGCGGCTGCGCAAGATTGCAGAGGAGCAGAAGAAGGCGCGCATGGCGGCGGGCGACACGCCTACGGGCATGATTCGGGCGTTCCAGAGCAGGGCGGAGCGCAGTGGCCAGGCGCACATGGTGCTCAGTGTGGGCAACCGCTCGAGTGCGCCGCAGGAGCCAGACCTGCTCGCGCCCCCGGCAGCGCGCCCGGCCGCGGCTGCGAAGCGATCTGCGTCTGCGTCGCGGAGTGAGAGCGTCACGGTGGAAGGCGGCTCGGGCTTGTCGTCGGCGGCGGAGCAGAGCGGCACTGTGAGTGCGGATGATGCTCGTACGCCTGTGCCAGTGTCGACGACGACGACGACGACGACGACGACGGCGCCAAGGACGACTGGGGGCGGATGGACTGCAGTGGGTAGGAGCAAGTCGTCTACGCCTGCGCCTGCGACTGCGCCTACGCCAGCAGAGTCTGTACCGACTCTTGCTCCGGCTCTTGCTCCGGCAGCGGCAACGGCAGAGGCAGCGGCTCCGGCGCAGCCCAAGTTTAAGCTGGCGTTCGGGACCAAGCGCAAGGAGGCCGATGCCTCGTAACGCGCGCGTCTCTCTCTTTCTAATTCGAATCACTCGTCGAACATTTTCAATCAACTGCCGTGTGGAGGCGTGTGTGACGTGATCCGATCCACCTTTGCTCTCAACCACAACCACAACCACAACCACAACCACCGCCACAGACACAGGCACAGGGATACAGTACATTACGATGCCAGGCCTTCTATCCGTCGTGCTGGGCTGGACGTACACGCTGCTGTGGTCCGTGTCGTTCTACCCGCAGGTGGTGCAGAACTATGCGACCAAGTCGGTGCGGGGTGTGTCGAGCGAGTTCCTGGTGCTCAATGTGGTGGGGCACGGGCTGTATGCGTTTGCGACGTTCTCGCACCTGCTGTGGGGGGCGGTGCGGGGCGAGTATGCGCGCCGGCACGCGGGGCGCAGTGCTGCGGTGGCGTGGAACGATGCAGCGTTTGCGGGGCATGCGGCGCTGCTGGCCAGTGTGACGGCGGGGCAGCGCCTCGTGTACGGGGGGGAGCGGGTGCCGCGGCGCCTGCTCGCGAGTGCGGCGGCGCTGCTGGCCTCCGTGGTGGCTACGGCGGCCCTCGCGACCCCCTTGGACGCCGTGAACGCCGCTGCGTCGATCAAGGTCGCCATCACGGCCGTCAAGTACCTCGTACGTCACCCCCACCCCCCACCCGCGCTTCCCTCTCGTGCGTGACTAATGATTGCACTCCACGCTAGCCGCAGGTGGTGCTCAACTATACTCGCAGATCAACGGCCGGCTTCAGCGTGGAGAACGTCGCTCTCGACGCGGCGGGCGGCGTACTCAGCCTCGCACAGCTCGCGCTCGACGCCCCGGACTGGGACAGCGTGCTCGGCAACCCTGGCAAACTGTACGTCCGTCCCGCCTCTTTCTCTGTCTGTCGACTCACACACCCTCCCTTCCCCTCCCCTGGCAGCGGGCTCGCGGTGCTCTCGATTGCATACGACATGGTCTTGATTGCCCAGCACGTCTACTACACCCACACCCATACGCGCGGACACGCACGCGGACGCGGACGCGGACGCGGACGCGGACGCGGCGAGGGGGAACGGGAGCCACTGCTGGCCTAGCCTAGAACTTTCTCTCTGTACACGCGCTCGGATGTCAGCGACTACACTAGAGTAGATGCGAATGCGATATAGTAGACTTACCGATGGGCGCGATGACCTTGCCGAGCTTCTTGGTGACCCGCGGGGCCGTGAGGCGTTCCGTCTCGATGCGTGTGTTCCACTCTGGCCCGAGCGGGTTGCGCATGGCCATGTTGTACTGCGCGACGCTGGTGTACGGGTGCGGCAGGTCGTGTACGGTGAACCGGGCGGCCTTGGCGTCCTTTTTCGCGCTCACGATCACGTTCGCCCCCGGCCCGGGGGCGGGGCCCTCGTTGGGCTTGTGGGGTTGTCGTTTCTTGCGCCGCTGGGCGCCGGAGAGCTTGGCGCCCTTGCCGCCCCAGCTGCCCCAGCCGGGGAGCGTGTGCGTCTCGTCGTCGGAGGGGGGCACGTGCTCGGCGGCAGCTTTCTCCGCACGGAACGAGGAGACCACGTCGTCGTGCGCGAACGCGGCGGCCACCTGCTCGCGGCGCAGCCGTGTCGCCGCCCCCGGCTCGTCGGGCTCGAGGCGCGCAGCAGGATCGAGCGCGAGCGCAGAGTCGTCCACCTCCCACCCGCCCACGCGCTTGTGGCGTGCAGTGCGCGCCGCGGCCTTCGCGGACGCAGAGACGCCCCTGCCGACCAGCACGGCGTTCTTTTTGGACGACAGCTGGCCGCTCCCGCTCCCAGACTCGGTCGCGAGCCACGGGTTCGACTCCTCCGCCGCACGCGTCTCCCTCTTGCCCGACGCCTGAGGCACAGTCACAGGCACGGGGGCAGGGGCAGGGGCAGGGGCAGAGCCAGAGCCAGAGGCGGCACCGTAGGTAGCCCGGCCACGCACCGCACCCTCGTGCACGGGCTCCTCCCCCTCCTCTGCGGGCAGGAGCCTGTCCATCTCGGCACGGAAATCATCCACGTCCCGCTGCACCTCCTGCTCCCGGCGCGCCTGGGCGTCCTGCATAAACTTCATCGCGTACACGCCCTTCATCTCTACCCCCTTGTCGCCCGCGTCCCTGCGCTTCTCGAGCCGCGCGAGCTCGTCAAACGCGCGGCGCTTGGCATCGCCCGCCCCCTCGTCCGAGTCTGAATCCGACTCGGACTCGGACTCGGCGTGCGCGTGGATACGGGCACGCAGCTCGTCCGCACGGCGGAGGTGGTCGTCAAGCGCCTCGCTGTGTCCGTCTGTGCGGTTGGCGAGGAGGCCGCGTGCCCACTTGCCCGCGCGGCTCGTGTGGCGCAGTGTCGCGCGCTCCTCTGCACGCCTGCGCTCCGCCTCCATCCTCTCGTCCGCCTCCGCCTCCGCCTCGGCGTCACTGTCACTGTCGCTGCCATGCTCGGCTCCGAGCTCGGCGGCGCGTTCGCGCTCCTTGCGATGCACCTTGCGGTAGGCCTTGCTCTTGATCTTGCTTACGCGTTTGGCCTTCTGCTCTGCGCGGAACATGAGTTCGCGCATGCGGCGGAGGTGTGCGCGGCGCTGCTTGGCCTCGGCGGGATCGAGGTGGTTGAGGGCGAGGTCTTCCTGCTGTGCGAGCTGGGACTCGGTCATCCCGCCCGCCTGGAGGAGGTCGGCGACGGAGCGCTCGAGCTGCGTGTCTGGCTTGAAGGCGGCGACGAGTCCCGCGGTGGAGGGGCGCTCGGTGGGCACAGACTGGAGTGGGAACGAGAGCTGGGCAGCATCCTTGATGCGGCGCTGGCTGTCTTCCCAGCCCTGTGCCTCGCTCTTGCTCAGCGTGTACGCCGCCGCGCGGTCCAGACGGTCCTGCGCGAGCTGGGGCAGCGGAGCCGAGAGCGCCTTGCCCCCCGCGCGCTTGCCGAGCGCCTTGCTCGACTTGCGGATCGACGCAAAGTCCACGTCGCCACTGAGCGGGGCGAGAAAGTCTGCCAGCCCCAGCCCAGAGCCGGAGCCGGAGCCGGAGCCGGTGGCAAACTCCCCCTCGGCGAGGGCGGGCGCCTCCTCCGCCAGAACGCGGCGAGTGCGCTTGGACCCTGCGTCTGTGCCTGCGGTGGGAGAGGGACTGCGCGCGCGCTTGGCAAAGGAGGAAATGTGGCTCGCCAGCCGGTCGGCAGCGTCGTCTTCGTCGGCCGAGTCGAGCATGCGCGACAGGTCGACTGCACCGTCATCCTCGTCCTCGTTCTCGTCCTCATCCTCGTCGTCCAAGCCATCTTGTGGGTGTCTTCGTGGGTCACTGGCAAAGCGAAAGCCGTCAAAGCGCTCCTCGTCCTGCGAGTCAAAGGCTTCGTCCGAGTCGATCTCTTCGTCCTCGCCCTCGATGGAGCCGTTCAGCTCGTCGTCCGAGTCGAACACAGCCGGCCCGCGTGGGATGTGCTCGTCATCATCTTGGTCTTGGTCGTCGTCAGAGGTGGTGGGCGACAGGCGTGGGAGTGCACGCTGTGCCGCCTTGCCCTTGCCCTTGCCCTTGGGCTTGCCGCTGGCCTGGGTGGCGGTGGCGGTGGCGGTGGCGGTGGCATCGTATACGTCGATGGTGTCGGGCGCGCGCACACTGTCGCTGGTGCCGGTGCCGGTGCCGGTGCTCTTGCCTTTGCGCCGCGCCATGCCGTGTGATGTGATGTGATGTGATGTGATGGAAGTGAGAAGGAGCGGGTCTCCGTGGTCGACTGAGCCATCACTCACTTTGCTCACTTTGCCTTCCCACGCTGCAACTTACAGTAGATGCAGGTGCACTTTTCTACTCGCCTCTCACTCTGGCTCAGCACAGCAGCCCATAAACCAAGCGAGTGACAAGAAGAAAAAATCTCGAGAGGGCAGCAAAAAAAAGAAAAATTCTGCGTCGCGGTCCGCTCGCGGCACTAGAGGAGTGAGCTCGAGCTCGCGGCTTGGCTCTTGGCTGGACCCTCGCCTCCACGCGCGGCGCGGGCCAGTGCCCAAGTTGTTGCGAGTGGGTAGCATTGCGACCACCACCACCGGCCTGGCCTGGGACTGACACAGCACAGTACGATGCGACCGTTGACGGACAGCGAGACACGCACGCTATTTGAGAAGCTGGCCTCGTATGTGGGCAAGGGGCTGGTGCATCTGATCGATGTGCCGTCCAACCCACACGTGTTCCGCCTGCACCGGGACAAGGTGTACTACGTCTCGGAGACGTCCATGCGCCTCGCCATCAGCGTCGCCCGGCCCCACCTCGTATCCCTCGGCACCTGCTTTGGCAAGTTCAGCAAGTCCGGCAAGTTCAGACTCCACATCACCGCCCTCGACTACATCGCCCAGTACGCAAAGTACAAGGTCTGGATCAAACCCAACGGCGAACTCCCCTTCCTCTACGGAAACCACGTCGTCAAGGCCCACCTCGGCCGCATCACCGACGATACCCCAGAACACGCCGGCGTCGTCGTCCTCAGCATGAGCGGCACCCCCCTCGGCTTTGGCGTCACCGCTAGGTCCACCGTCGACACCCGCAAACTCGACCCAACCAGCATCATCGTCTTCCACCAGGCAGACGTCGGCGAGTACCTCCGAGACGAGGACACCCTCTTCTAGCCCCACCCCCACACACACTGTACTATATCCTTGACAACGATTACTACCGTAAAACTGATCCATGTACATGTGAGATTACTGCAGGTTCACCGAGTCCGTCCGCCGACTGCGCCCAGAGAAGAACGAGTTGCCCAACCCGCTCGTCGGTGGGCGCGGCCGGTCCAGCGCCCCTCCAGCCGCACCAGCACCAGCACCCGTGCCAATCGTGCCACTGCTGTTTGACACAGAGCGCGAGTCGTCCGACTCGTCGTCTTCGTCCAGCCGCATGCGCGAAAAGTACGACGCAATCGGTGCGCTGTCCGTCGAGTGGCCCAGCGCCGTCGACGGCCGCGGTGGCAGCTTGCTCGGCTTGGCGGGTACTTTGGGCTTGGGGGATGGCGCCTGCACCTGCACCTGCACCTGCGACTGCGACTGCGACTGCGACAGCCACACGCGATCCAGCTCGCTGTCTGCCGCGGGACCGAGCGCACCAAACACCTTGCCGCGCTCCTCGATCAGCCGCTTGAGCAGCGAGACGGACAACGACAGTGTCGGCGCCAGTACAAGGCACAAGTTGCTCAGAGGCTGTGCAAAGGCAAAGCGTCAGTAATCGGGCTGCGTTTCCCTTTCTTCCCGGCGTGGTTGCAACTCACCATCTTGGTCTCTGTGACAATCTCTGGGCCAGCCAGCCAGCCAAGGTGCTCGGCGAGCTCGCGAAGCAGGTACCAGTTGGGCGCAGGCATCTGGCGCAGCGCTTGACCCAGTTCCACCTCACCCTCTTCGAGCCTCGTAGCAAGTTCCGGGGCCAAGAGTGGCAATGGCAGCTCACGCAGGTAGCTCTTGAGTACGCTGCATACGCTGTTAATGTCCAGGTCAGCGGGACTAATCTCATCCAGTTGCAGATCCGCCCCTGCGTCATCTAGTATCGCACGCAGCTTGGCCGTGTGGCTGCTGCGTCCACTCAACCGATAAATACCCTCCTCCTGTGGACCCCACTTTTCCAAGCTCTCTATGCACCGTACTACCAGGCAGGGCAGATAGAATCGCCGCGCATCAGCTCGACTCGCTATCCTAACACTCTGTCGCTTGGACGCAGGCCCCTCGTTTGAGTCAAAGAGGTTGATCCCCAGACTAAACTGGTTGCCCAGGTCCGGGATGGACAAGTGTCCAGTCCCGAATCCAGTCACCGACGCTCCACTCATGCCACCTGCTCTGGTCTTGTTGCCACCAATCCGCGACCGCAGCACGGCCTCCCGCAGCGGCACGCCAAACATGTTGCGCCCTGGTCCCGCTGGTCGGTCAGACTCGTCTGCTAGCGCCGTAAGCCAGACTCGCGTGGCTCCTGCCGCAGACGCCTGTCGCGCTGCCAAAGAAGGGTCGACCCGAACGGGAATGCCGCTCTTGACGGCTGCACCCGTGCCGCCGCCGCTGTTGAACGTGCGCACAAAATCCCAGCCCTTGCGTCCTACGGCAGCCCCGAGCTGACCGAGAGCAGTAGCTACACCGCCCCCACCGGGCCCGGCAGCACCACCACCACCAGTCGAATTTGGCGAGTAGGCGGTGGGGCGAGCAACACTAGCGGCGCGTCGCGGCGGAGGCTGCAATGTGCTGCTCCCGGACGGAGAGCGAGGAAAGGTCTGATCTTGCTCGCCCCGGCCCATGATCGCTGCGGCAGAGCGAGGCGGATCCGGGAGCGGTGAGGCGGGACCGAGCCCCCCGCCTCCATTCCAGGCGCCTGGAGAGGAGAGCGTCCCCTTCTCACGCACGGGCATAGAGTCGGTAGACAGGTTGTTGCCAGACGGCGATCTTGCAAAGCTGCCAAGGAGACCAGGTCGGGGCCGTGCTGGCACTGCTGGCCGACCCGTATGATCGAGTGAGCGCCGCGTGGTCGAGGTCTGGTACTGTTCTGACGTGACTCCGCTGAAAAAGTTTGCCAGACCATTGCGAGCAGAGGAGGGGCCATTGGCTCCAGTGCCCATGCCAGCAGCCTTGCCCACGGTTGCGGACTGCTTGTTGAGAAAAGGGTGAGCCGAGGTACTTGGGCCAGGACTGAGGTAGCTCGGTGACGTCTCGCGTACGCCGCGGAGCGTGTGGCCGTTGGCACTCGAGCTGCCAGCCAATGACGAAAGGGAACTGCTCGAGTGGTGCGCATGGAACGAGAGCGACGTGGATGGCCGTGGTGGCAGTGCTAGTGGCGGGGACCGCAGAGGTTGGTCCCAGAGGTTGTCTGTGCGGTCTTCGATAACGGGAGAGACCATGCCGATGCCGTTAGTAGCCGCATTCGCGCTGAACGAGCGCAGACTGCCTCGATCCAGTGATCGTCTGCCGTCACGAGCGGTGATGGCAGGGTCAGAGTGAAGAAGCTCCAAAAAGTCTGGGTCGCCGGCGCCTTGGAGACGAGCAGGGCGAGGAGGGACCGCGGGCAGAGTGGATGTGCTGGCGCTGCTGTTATTTGGATTGCCGTTGGAACTGACAATGCCGAGACCGTCACGAGGACTGCTGGTAAGGCGCTCGGTGTGTGGTAATGTTGAAGATGATGGCTCTAGTGATAGGGGCAGCTGAGGCGCAGGATCCTGCCTGCGAATGATCTGAACTCCAGCAGCAATCATCTCCTGCTCGCTCATGAACTGGTCGATAACGTTGGAGGAAGACGCGGAAGGCTTGCGGCGGTGAAGCAAGGGAATGCGAGACGTGCCGAGCGGGGGAGTGCTGATCGGGTTGGAGGTGTTGGATGTGGTGATGGATCGTGGTATCGTGGCAGAGTCCGAGGTGGTATCGATAGAGGAGAAGGAAGACGAGGAGGTGGAAGTGGATGTAGTGGGCGGATGGGCGGCGGAACGGTAGCCCGGCTGATCAAGGCTGATGGTCTTTTGCTGTGCCTGGTACCATGCCTGGGTCGGCTTGCGGGGCTGAGAGGGGGAGCCGCTGGTGCCGGTACTTGTGATAGTGGCAGTACTACTGGGACTGCCGCTACCGCCACCACCGAGACCGAGACCCGACGGGGCTGCGTGAGAGTCGTTCGGAACGTGCTCGCTGGACGCGGAGGCCAAGGTGGGAAAGGAACGCGGGGCAGAAGAGGCGTTCGAGTCGTGCCTCGCGTGAAGCTTGGAGGAGAGGCTGGCGAGTCTGGAGCGGGGCGACTTTGTGAAGGACGAGGAGGAGGAGGGGGACGAAGCAGAAGCAGAAGCGGTTGCGGTTGCAGTTGCAGTTGGGTCTGCACCGATAGAGGGTTGTGCGAGACTGGATGCACTATTGCTCGGGGTTAGAGCGGGCGAGTCAGATTCGTTGTTGTTGTTGCTGCTGTTGTTGCGAAAGGAAAAGCTACCGGACCTGGTGATTCGATGACGGATGAAGGCGGGCTTTGTGGAGGGAGATGGTTTGGGAGGGGGTATGCGTGAGTTGGTGGAGCTGGAGTTGCTGTCGGTTGAGAGCGAGTTGGCGGAAGAAAGGCGACGAAAGCGCTTGAATGGATCAGGAGACTTTCGCCCCGACGATGGCTGGGGTTGGGGCTGAGGCGAAGGGTCCATGTCAACGTGGTGTCCGAGGCTAGAGGCGCTGCGAGGGAATGAAATGGGCATGATGGCGGAGGCGGAGGCTGAGGCTGAGGCTGAGGGTGCCACGCGCCCCGAGCGGGCCGGGCTGAGATTTCAGAGACAATGGAGAGGATATGGAGGGGTGCGAGGCAGACGAAGCATGGCCGTGCCAGTCTGAGATACAGTAGTCTAGTCTGGTCTAATGCGTCGGGTCGGTATAGTCGGTTGCTATGCAAGCTAAGCTGAAAGAATGCGATTGTCCTGGCTTTTTGCTCGAGCCGAGTAGAGTGGAAGAATCCGAGGGATGGAATACAACAAGACGAGCGACTGTATGCGGTGTGCCGTGAGATGCTAGATGAGACGAGAAGAAGAGAGAGTAAGAGAGAGAGAGAGAGAGACAGGGTGACAGTGGTGGTGATGGTGGTGGTGGTGGAGAGCTGAGCTGCGCAGCGCAGCGCAGCGCTGATCGTTGTGTGGCTTGTGCTTTGGCAGCTGGAAAAGTGCTCAGCTCGCCTTTGCGTGTGCTCTCCTCGAGGGTCGCGACTGTGTCACAGTGACAGATGCAAAGGCCAAGGCGAAGGGGAATCCGAAGGGTGGGTGGGTGGCTCTCGTTGCCTCGCCTGACTGCCCTACCCTGCCCTGCCCTGCCCTGCCCTGCCCTGCCCGCAGCAACAGCCACACACGGCCGACAGCGCCAGCGCCAGCGGCAGTGGCAGCGCGTCTTTGCCTTCTCACGGCCAATCTGGCTGCTGCTCGAGGCGAATCCGAATCGGCGTGCATGGACGCGCAGGAACGGGCTGAGGGCGCTTCCCTTTCCCCCATGCCCATGCCCGTGCCCATGCCCATGCCGGCCAGCGAGAGGCAACCACCACGCCCGCTCGCCCGCCGTCACCGTGGGCGCATCCCATCCCATTCCTTGGCTCATACAATATGCTTCCAGATTCGAGCCGCACCAGATCCACTTTACTATAGTAACGTTCCTGCAACCCAAATTGTACTGTATTACTGTAACTATATCGTACGTCAAGCACTGGCAAACAAAGCTCCGCATCGCATCCATGCATTTTACTGGATATACGCCCACGACGCCACGCATCCCACATTGCCCCAGTAGTCGCGCCCACGCACGACCACCTTGTACCTCCCCGGCTCGTCTACCCATCTCCGGAGCTCCACCGCACCCGCGAGGTCAGCGACGCCCCTCGTCGTCCTGCTCGGCGCGTAAAACAGCCTGCGCGCCTTTTCGTCAAACTGGCTCGTGTAGCGTTCCGGGAAGAACCGGCCGTAGCTGAACGCCGCCACGTAGCGCGCAAGCACAGGCGTGTCGCCCGTCATCCGCCCGTGCTCAAACAGCGGCCGCCACCCATGGCTGCTCGCACACTCGTCTCCCGCGTCGCGCTCCGCCACCACCGCCAGGTCCATCGCGTACAGCCCCAGTGCATCCATGCCGTCCCCGGCGTCGCCAGGCGTCTGCTGAAAGTACTCAAACCCCACGATCACCTCCACTGCCCCACTCAGCCGCGGGTTGAACAGGTCCGTCGACGAAGCAAACACGCTAGGTGGCACGTGCACCGCATCCCTCGACGGGCGCCCAAACCACACCGTCGTCGGCGAGCCGTAGGGCTATGACCGTAGGCACAGGTACTCAAGGTCAGCTCTCCTCTCTATTGCCCTTGCTTCCGCTAGGCTCAGGCTTAGGCCTGGGCATGGGCATGAGCTTGGTACTCACTGGGATCGTCGAGCGGTAACGTTGGCCGCCGGGTGTCTTTCCCTCGCGGAAAGCGTGCAGCGGATGATAGTACTGCCAGCCTGCCTCATCCGGGTCCTTCCACTCTGTCCAGTCGCGGTGTGGGCGCGTAACGCGAATCTCGAGCTTGCGGTAGCGGTAGGGATAAAACGAGACATGCTTGTCGTCCTTGTCGTCCGGGTGGTCTGCCGGTGGCTCCATGCTGGGTGGAAGCAGTGAGAGGCCGTCGCGCATCGCATTGCCGAGGACGTCGCCACGCGCCACCGAGTCGCCCTCCTGCAGCTGGATTGAGTCGGGATCCAGCCCAAAGATCTGATACACGATCGACCACTCATCGCGGATCATAAGGCAGTGGCTCTGCTCGTCATTCTCTCCTGCGCCTGCACCCTCGAGTGGTGGCTTGCGGAAAGTGTGCGGGCGCGACCAGACAACCTGTCCGCCGACAGGGGCGTACACCACCTCGGGAGGAAGCAACGTCGCGGACGACGAGGTAGACAGGTGAGGGTTGGTGATGGTGGTCGGAGTTCGAATCTGTACGCCCAGCCCCCAAGAAACCTGGTCGACAAACACGCCCTGGTTGACGTCGCTTGGTGCCGGATCGCTGGTGCGCGGGACGTATGGGTTCTCCATCGCACCACTGATACGATTCACATGGTCGGGATGCCAGGTGACATCGTCGTCGCGTCCAGGTCTGCGCGCTCGGCCGTTGCCTGCAAGTGGCCACGAGGCTCGGCCCTTTTCGAGGTGCAGATGTCCAACCCACCAGCGTGCATCGGGCGGAGAATGGCTGCTGCCATCCAGGCTGACGCTGACCACGAGACTGTGCAGTGCATCGCGCTCTCTGGCACGGTGATTGAGCATGGGATGCCAGTAGTCTTGCCATCCGGGGCACGCATCTTGGCTGAGGACAAAGCCATAGTCCGGAGCGAGACCATGGCGCACGTGGCACTCGAGCACAGGGTCCGCATCTTGAGCAAGGTCGTCTGCCTCGCAGCTCTCAATGCCACCAACCTCTTGGCCGCACTCGAGCATGACTTGGTCGCGGCTGCGGGTCCGCAGTGGGCCAAGCCGCACGACAGCGTCTGCGGGGTTGTAGGTGCGTGTGTCAAAGTAGACGGTCAGCTCGGGGGGTGCTGGTGCTGGTACGGATGAGTGTGCTGATGAGTCAGCTGGCGCATGCGGCTGGTTGATGGATAGGCCCTCGTGGGAGAGACGAAGCGTGGGGATGTCATTCTTTCTTGCCGAGTCGTTGTAGCTGTAGCTGGAGGAGGAGGAGGCGTGGAATGGGATCTGACGAGCAAGGCCGAGTGGCGCGATACTGGCTGCGAGTGTTGTGAGGAGAAGGAGGAGGGAGCGTCTATGCAGGCCGCGATTACTGCGGAATTGATGGCGAGACATGGCTAGATGGTAGAAGGTAGCATGGATGAGGGGACGAGGAGTACAATGGCTGATGGCTGATGGCTGGTGGCTGGTGGCTGATGGCTGCTGGACGGCACTCGACACTTGTGCTCTCTCCACACTCACTCACTGACACAGAACTGACTGCCACATACGCCCGTCTGGTCTGGGCCGCTGAGGCTGACCGGGCACGGACCCACGCCTCGCCAGCCTTTTTCGGCCGTATAAGACCGGGGCTGCGGCTGCGGCTGCCGCTTGAGCTGCGAGTCATTCCTTGCTTGATCCGCGCGGGGGAGAGATGGATTCCGGTCGGTCCACTCGTTCGCCTATCCCCGCATCCTCGTCACCGTCTCCAACATCAGCGCCATGTCGTCGTTCCTGCAGACTGGAAAAAAGATTGTCGCCATTGGCCGTAACTATGCCGCGCACGCCAAGGAGCTGAACAATGCGGTCCCGACCGAGCCCTTCTTCTTCCTCAAGCCGACCACGTCGTACCTGCTGAACGGGGGCACGGTCGAGATCCCACGCGGTGTTCTGGCGCACTTTGAGGTCGAGCTGGGTGTCGTGATTGGCTCCAAGGCGCGCGACGTCTCGGCCGCAGAGGCTATGCGCCACGTCGCCGGGTACACGCTGTCGATCGACATGACCGCCCGCAACGTCCAGGACCGCGTCAAGGCCAAGGGCCTCCCCTGGTCCACAGCAAAGGGCTTTGACACGTTCACCCCCACCTCGGCGTTCATCGAGGCCGCAAAGATCAAGGACCCCGCCAACCTCAACCTCTGGCTCAAGGTCAACGACCAGATTCGACAGAACGGAAACACACGCGACATGATCTTTGATATCCCACACCTCATTCAGCACGTCTCGTCCATCATGACTCTCGAGGAGGGCGACCTCGTCCTCACTGGCACCCCAGAGGGCGTAGGCCAAGTCAAGGGCGGCGAGGTCATGACTGCCGGTCTGCAGGATGCCCAGGGCAACGTGCTCGAGCAGCTCAAGTTTAACGTCGCCAATCGTGTCGGCGGGTACGAGTTCAAGCCTTAGAAAAAGTGCCAAATCAGACCAGAGCAAGCAAAGCAGTTGTACTGTATTCCAAGCAAAGCGCACGCGCGTGTGTGTGTGTGTGTGTGTGTGAGCTAGTTAGTCCTTCCTCTTGGTGACGCCGTAACCGTAAATGGCACGGCGGGCGATAGCGCTGTTCGAGTTGACCTTGAGGAAGGCGAGCCAGCTAGGGAAGCCGACAAAGAAGGTGGTAGCGGCCCACTTGAGGGCGGTGTGGAGGCTTGCGCCGCGGAAGAGGGAGAAGGCGACCATGGCGGCAGCTTCTGCGACGTGGATGCGGGCAATGTTGTACATGAAGGCATCCATCTTTGCGCGGCCGCCGAGAGTGACGTTGCGGAGCGTGTTCCATTGGAGGAGCCAGTCGGAGGGGAGGGCGGTGACGAGCGGGTGGCTGGCAAAGTGCTCGGAGCGCAGTGCGGCGTAGACGCCAACGGCGATGGCGGTGACGAGGATGGCAAACTTGGGCGCCTTGTAGATTACAATGGTCTGCAAAAGAAGAAAGGGGAAAGGGGTTGGGGGTTTGGTTGTCAGTCGCAGGGCCCGAGTCGAGTGGCAGTGGCAGTGGCAGTGGCAGTGGCAGTGGTTCGGCTCACCTTGCGTGCCTTGACGACGCGCTCGCTCATGGCGCAGAGCTCGACGACGCGGGACCTGACGGTAGCGTAGGAGGAAATGTGCGGGTAGAAGGGCACATCAATGGTCTTTTTGCCGTTGCCGCCTTGGCCTGGGTACTTGACGGTGATCTTGGTGCTGTCGATGGAGACCATCTCGACCTGGTTGGCGGGGACGAGCTTGGGTAGGTCTGCATGGTGTGTCACGAGGTAGGCGAGCGAGTCCTGCGTGCTATGTCAGTCGACTCTTGCTCGGGTTGGGAGGAAGGATGCGGGTGCGGGTGCGGGTGCGGGTGCGGGTGCGGGTGCGGGTGGGCTTACCTTGTGGTCCTTGTTCATGTGGGCAGTGACCGTGGCCGAGTTGGTGGCGACCTCATCGGTGGCTTGGGAGCGGGTGGCGACCATGGTTGACGGTGTTGCTGTTGCTGTTGCTGTTGCTGGTGGTAATGATGATGATGATGGTGGTGGATAGATGGATGGATGTAGCAAGGAGGGTTAAGGACAGGGACAGGGCGGGGATGCTATGCTGATTGGCGAGCGGGAGGCGTGAATGGTTGGATTGAAATGCGGCTCCCGGTGCAGTACGGAAACCTGGGCAGACCGCAGCCCGAGACGGCAAGAAATGCGGAGAAGCCATCTTACAGCACCTTCTGTCAAGTGGATCTCAATCTGCACCGCAGAGTAATTTCCGTGCCCAACACACGGAATGCCGCTGCTGCTGACGGCTGTGCGGAGGGGAATGCGTCACGCAAAGCGCCGTGCAATGAACGGGAACGTGAACGGGAACGTGAACGTGAACGTGAAAATGTGGCCAACAGCACACTCAGTACAGTACACTTCAGTACAGTACACTGCAGTATTTTCGCACCAAGTTACTGTCCAGGCCACACTTGCTTTCTTTTGCTACACAGAACATGTCACAGGACTACTGTACAGTATGCTATCCTATGCTACATTGCAGTACAGCCCAACCACCCGTTCGATCAGCAAGGCGGACTACGCACACTGGGGACACAGTCCAAGCTCACTCACCACTGATGCGCTGCTGGTGCCTGACGTCTGGTTCGACCCACACAGCCTTGACCTTGGGCGGGCCCTTTTCGCCGCCGCGGTCAATGCTCTCGCGGTCGCCCTGCTCGTCCTTGATCTCGTCGCCGAGCGTGGGGCTCGTAGCGAACCGGGTCAGGCTCTGGATCGCGGCGACCGACACATCGTATTCGACCGCCAGACGCTCCACGTCCGCCGCGGACGTGCAGTGCTTCCAGTCTTCGAGCAGGTTGATGATCGTATTTGCGTGCATCCGCTCCACCGTCGCCGTCGCCGTCGCCGTGCCACCCGCACCCGCACCCGCACTCGCACTCGCGCTCGCTGCTGACGAAGACGGGGCCTCGAGGTTCGAGTGGACCGCGCGTTCTCGTGCAGCCAGGATACGCAGCATCTGGTCCGTCTGTGTGCGTATCGATCAGCGTCAGCATGTTTGATGGAGAAGCAAAGGAAAAGAAAGAAGGTAACGCACGGGCTCAAAGTTGGTCGAGTTTTTGGGCACATTCACCTGCCCGAGCTTGGCCAGGTTCTGCAGCAGCTGTGGATCGATCGAGTCGCGCATGATTTCTAGCAGAACAGCGTGAGCAACAGCAATATATACAGCAACAGGCCATGGTGCAGTACTTACCCTTGGTCTTGGTCTCGCTAGCCTGAGCCATCTGGTCGCGGGTCGCCTGCGCACGGTGTCCAGTCGGAGCGTATTGGTTTGTGGACGGTGCCGCTGCTGCTGCTGCTGCTGCTGCTGCTGCTGCTGCTGTTGCTGTTGCTGCATGGGGCGGTGCCTGGTTGGCTGAGCCTCCGCCGCGAGCCACAGTCTGCGTAGCCTCCTTGGCCAGCTTGCGTGCCGGCTTGGACGATGATGATCCCATGGTTCGAGTCGAGCGATGGACGTGGCGTGGTGTGCAGGGGCGTGGGTTGTGTCTGGACCTCACACTTTGTGCTTGGTAAGAAGCAAAGAGCACCACCAAAAAAAAAAAAAAAAAAAAAAAAAAAGAAAAGTGGAGCAGCTCGGACCCGAATCGAGTGGGATCGACTCGACTCGGCACCGCACCGCACCGCACCGCACTGCACTGCACGGACACCGAACTCGGAACACAGCGCGTCGTTCAAAACAAGTCGAGCCGCTCTGCTCTGCTCTCTCCTCGTCCATCTCAGCACCGCTTCGTCCGGTCCACCAGAGAATAGAATGACTTCGATATCCACCCTCGCCTCGCTCGGCATGGCGATCGGCGCGCCCCTCGTCTACGCCGACCAGGCCTACTCTATCTGGCGCAAGCGCGATGCCACCGGCTTCACCCACGACGTGTGCGCCGTCCTCCTCATCGCCAACATCACCCGCTGCTTCTTCTGGCTCGGAGAACACTTTGAATTCGCCCTCCTCCTCCAGTCATGGCTCATGATTGCCTCCCAGCTCGGCCTGCTCTACCTATGTCTCCGCTTCCAGCCTGCAGCCCGCAACGCTACCTCCATCAGCTCGGATACCCCCCGCGTCATCTTTACTGCCGACCAAGACGAGGCCGAAGCGGGCTTCAACCACCCACACCCCCCACCACAACACCAGCATCCGACCCAAGATGACGAGGAGGACAACTCGTATCCGAACAAACAGCCCCTCCTCGCTACCCTCGGCATCTCGCATCTGCCCTTTCTGCCCAAGTCATCCCCGTACGGCCTTGTCTCTGGCAACGATGCAGACGCCATCTCCTCAGACTCGGGCGCTACATCTACCCAGCCGTCGGCATCTGCTCCTGCCGGAACAGCAGCAGCAGGGTGGAAGGCGCAGCTCAAGAAGGGAAGACGCCCCCTCAACTTTTGGCAGTGGCGCGACTACGACTCGTACCTCTACTTTCTCGCGTTCTACATTGGCTTTCTCGGTATTCTCTACCTCGCGCTCGGCTACTTTGCCACGTTTGTAGCAGCGTTGGGCTACTTTGCGCTGGGACTGGAGAGTACGCTCCCTGTTCCCCAACTGATCGCGTACGTATGCTCCTCTCCCTTCTCTTTCGTCAAGCAAACATGGCCCCTGACTCCTTGTCTTTTGTCACAGCAACCAACGGCGCCGCTCGCTCGCCGGATTCCGAGCCTCGGTCCTGGTCGGATGGATCGGTGGTGATTCATTCAAGCTTGTCTACTTTTTGGCCCGCGGCTCTCCCCTCCAGTTTACTGTGTGCGCCGTGTTCCAGCTCTCGATAGACCTCCTCATCCTCGCCCAGTCCTATGCGTTCCGGGAAAACACGCGGCGCGATCAAGACGCCCGCACCCAGCGAGAAGAGGAACACCGCGCCGCATCAGGTCAGACGGACGTCGCAGACATTGACGTCGAACAAGGCCGCGCCGGCACGGGGCCCAGCAACGGCCATGTAGAGATCGAACAGGACGAACCGGAAGCAGGCGATATCGGCGGCAAGGCGACAGAACGAAACGGTCTACTGCGCTAGGTACACGTCTAATCTAGAACTATTTCTTCAAGTGCCGGCGCGGTGCGTGGTTGGCGTGTTGCAAGTCGCAGCAGCACGGCTCGGGTGAGCATGAGCACGAGGCCAATGAAGAGTGCCGACACGGTCCGGTCGGAAGGCGGGAACAGTGCGTCCAGCAGAACAAAGTGTGGCTCGGTAAGAAAGCTCGTAATGGCGGTTATGAGGCCCATCACGACCATGTATGTGGCAAACCTATTCGGGCCGATCAGTACGTCTCTCTTGACAGGGAAGGGGGGTTGGCCGACTCACTCACACCTTGAGCGACTGCATGAGCGCCTGCAACTTGGGCTCGACTCGGGCTTCCAGATCGAGTTGCTGCGCATGCTTCTCGTCTGTAAAAGTGAGGTCACGTGCATCGAGCGGACACGGCTTTCCGCCCTTCTTGAGGTCCAGGAGGGGCCTCGACTCTTCGAATCTGTCCGAAAAGCCAAAGACTCGCTCGAGGCGTCCGAGACCCGTCTTGATCGCATGTGGGTCCTGCGTGAACGTGAGACGGAAGAACCCGGGCACCGGGTGGTGGTACTGCGTCCCGGGGGCCACAAACACCTTGGCCGCAATCATCTTGCTCACCAGCTCTGCCTCCGCGTGCCTCGTCTCTCCGGCCGTGTGGCTGCGGAGGTCGAGGAGGAAAAAGTGTCCGCTGTTCGCAGGGACATAGGGGATGCGGTAGTGGTCTAGCCACGCGGTGACATGGTTGTACACGAGCGACATGCGGCGCCGGTTCTCCTCGAGGTACCAGGAGAGGAAGGCACGGTCCTCGAGCCACGTGGCCCACAGCACGCCAGCGGGCGCCGCACTCTGCGAGAGCATCCCAACACCCGTCATGGCGCGGTGCAGGTCTGGGTTGTGCTGGCTCACCAGCACGCCGAGGCGAAATCCGTTGATGCCAAAGTCTTTACTGGCCGACGTGACGACGTGCAGACACGACGGATCCAGCCCGGCCTCGGCAGCCATGTCGATCGAAAGGACCGAGTGAAACACGTGCGGTTGAGGCACGTCCTTAGTCTTGTAGCACGACCGGGCGTAGATCCTGAAACAAGGAGTTGGAACAAGCAGTCATTGTGTCAGATGCCAGTGCAGGACAGAGAGACAGTCTACTTACTCGTCTGATACAAAGTGGAGCTTGTACTTGGCAGCCAGACGGGCGAGCTCGACGACCGTCTCACGCGGGTAGATACCACCCGATGGGTTGTGGGGGTTGCAAAGGAGAAGAGCGCCGACTTTGGTCCCCTTTTGCTGAGCATCGAGAAGTGCCTTTTCATACAGTGCAACAGTATCCTTGGCGAACATGCGGCCAGGGTCGAGTGAGGCAGCAGCTCCGGCCTTGGTGTCTGGCTGGGGGACTTCGACGGGGACGATCTCGCAAGCCGCACGGGCAGTGAGGTCGTGGTCGAACGCATTGTAGCTTGGTGCAGGATAGGGTAAGGACAGAGAGTCACAGTCACGGATGAGAGGGAGAGAAAGACTCACTAGGGAGTGCTGATGAGTACACCTTGACCTGGCTCGAGAATGGCCCAGAAGAGCTCGTCTAGGATACCAGTTGCGCCGGACCCAATGGCGAGGTGCTCGGGCTGGACCTTTTTGACGGGTTTGGGAGAGAGTTTGCCCTCGGGAAAGTCGGGGCTGTACTCGTTGAAGAGGTTGGCGATGGCAGCGAGGAGACGGGACGAGGTGGTGAAGCGGTCGGCGTAGGTGAGCTCGGCAGGCTTGAGCTTGAGTCGGTTGCTGTTGAAAAACTTGATCAGCTCGGGACGACAGAGGCCGTTGTCTGCGATGCCTAGGTTGACTACGCCGTCTGGGTTTTCGTCGGGGTCGTAGAGGTTGCGGAGGACATCGAGGATGGCGGACACCTTTTTGTTGAGGAATCCGGCGTTGTGACGACCGCGCTGGGAGAGGTTGCTGTGCTGGGCAGGTGCAGACATGGTTGAGTGGTGGGTCGATGGTAGCGTGGAAGCAAAAGCCAAGTCTGCCCGACTGCGTGTGGAGGGGAGGCAAAGGCTGCGCGGAGATTAGAGGCGCGCTCGCTACCAGTTCCGCACGAGACAGTAAGCAGAGGGCCGAGTTGCCGAGTCGCGCATTGGTCAACACATTCAAGCTGCCTAGTGCCTGCTGCCTGCTGCCTGCTGCCTGTCAGCCCAGCTGACCCCGTGAGTGGAGGTGATGTATGCAGCAGAGAGTCCCGATCCGCTGGGGCGTCTGGGCGTCGTTTCCCCGGACCCCCCCTCCGCCCCTCCTCTATCACATCACATCACATCACATCACATCACCTTGAGTTGTCACATTCGGCACCTCTCCGACCTACGATACGCCACTCTCACGCGATGCTCCAACCAGCCGTCTTGCGCAGCAGCAGAGCGGCAGCACCAGCACGCGTCCTTGGTGGTGCTTGCCAGTCCACCCTGGCTGCGGCGCGGCTAGTGCCAGTGCCAGTGCCAGTGCCAGTGCCAGTGCTCAACCGTATGTTCACATCCAGTGCCAGCACGCTCGAGAGCAACGAACGAAAGTCAAGCGCAGGCATCAGCGGCTCAGTCAAGCAGCCCACCAAAAGTGGCGCCACCAACAGCCGCAGCAGCAGCAGCAGCAGCAGCAGCAGCAGCAGGTCGCGCCGCAGCATGCTCTATGTCCCTGGAAGTTCGGAAAAGATGATTAAAAAGGTGAGCTCAGCTCAGCTCAGCTCCTACCAGCCCTCTTAATCCTGGCATGTTGCTGACTCGGGTGGGACGCGACGTGGACTTGGTACAGAGTCAGACGAGCACCTCGGACTGCATCATTTACGACTTGGAAGATAGGTGGGTAGAATCGAGGCGAGTCGAGACGAGTAGCGCTGGGTAGGCGCAGGGTACTGAATCTGCTTGCACAGCGTGGCACACCACCGCAAGGGACTGGCACGCGAGACCGTCTTCCATGCACTCGAGGCTGCTGCCCGACCGGGTCCTGAGCTGGCCGTCCGCATCAATCCGCCCTCGGGAGACCAGACGCTGTCCGGCGATGACCTCGACATGATCCTTCCGTCTAGGCAACTCGAGGTGAGTGTCAGACCCCACTGTCCTTGCGTTCGTCCACTGGGCGACTCAACTTATGCATGGCTGCTCTTGTGTCCTGCACAGGCTATTGTGGTGCCCAAGGTCGAGCACGAGGACGACATTCGCTTCATCCTTGCCAAGGCAAAGGCACTGCGCAACACGGAAGAGTGAGTCGTGCCACTGCGTGACTCGCAATGACCGACACTGACTATATGATCAGGTACAAGCCATTGTCACTCGTCCTCTCGGTTGAGAGCGCTGCCTCGCTCCTTCGCATGCCCAAGATCATCGAGTCGATCCAGTGGGAGACCAAGTCGGATGCCCAGCCTGTTGTCGAGATCACTGCCCTCCTGTTTGCCAGGTAAGATGGGCCACCCTATCCCTGGGTGTGTGAATGTTGCGTGTGCCTGACCGAACCTGATGCCTTTAGTGAGGACTACTGTGCGTCGACGGGCATCATTCGCACGCGTTCGCGGCGCGAGCTTCTCTTCCCGCGAGCCCACATGGCTACGATTGCCAAGGCGCACAACCTGGCTGCCATTGTGAGTAGCAGCCGCCGCTGTCTGTCTTGTGACCATCGCTGAACTTGACCCGACGGTGAACGACACGACAGGACATGGTCTGTATCGACTACAAGGACGAGGCGTACCTCCAAGACGAATGCAACGAGGGCAAGGAACTCGGGTTTGATGGCAAACAAGCCATTCACCCCGTCCAGGTCGAGACGATTCAAAACGTCTACGCACCCAGTACCGATGCGATCAAACGAGCGGCGCGCATCAAGCACCTGTATGAAAAGTCGGTATCGGAACACAAGGGCGCAGTCGGACTCAAGGACGGCGATTCGCTCATTATGATTGATGCGTGAGTTTGCTCTCAGCCCCAGCGCCTGCGCTTCCGCAACCGACTGACCGACTGACTGACTGACCGACTGGTTGACTGACTGACTGACTGACTGACTGACACCCTGTGTGCTGGAGGGAGTGTAGCCCAATGCTGTTGCAAGCCGAGTCGGTGCTTGCCAAGGCCAAGGCGGCTGGCCTGCAGATCCCAGATGTGGCCGAGGAGGACTGATGCTGTTCGGTGTGCTTGACTGACTCTATTTACTGTACAGTACATGACAGGAACCGTGGGTGGGAATGCAACGCCAATCAATCAGTACCAAAGCAGAGCAGGTCCGGTCCGCTTCTGCCTGTCTCGTCTCGTCTCGTCTCGGAGCGCAGCCCGGTTCAGCGGTGCCGGGCTGGGTTGGCCGGACGCGCCGAGTCTCATGCGCGTTACCCCGCAGTCTGCACACACACTCTGTTGGGACGGAATTATGTTCAACGAACTTTCATACGACCAACACTTTCGGTGTCCACCACCTTGCCCTACTCTCCCGAGAGATATAAAGGGCCCATTCGACCACGCAATCAGAAGGCCAGTATTGTATTGTATAGCATTGCATTTCACTCACGATGGCAGCAGCAGCACGAAACAAGGTCACGTTCTACTTTGACTGCGTGTCACCGTGGTCCTTGGTCGGATTCACCGTGCTCCGTCGCTATCAAAAGGCGTGGAACCTCGACATTACATATGCGCCCATGAACCTCGGATATGTCATGAAGGTACAGTCGAAATTCCAGTTCAGACAAGCTTCCACATCTGATCCAAGTAAGGTGCTGATTCTCTCTGCTGTGTCCTCTAGTTTTCAGGCAACAGGCCGCCGATCAGCGTACCCAACAAGGGCGCCTACATGGCCACCGAGATGGTGCGGTGTGAAAAGTTTTTCGGAGGTAGGTGCAGTTCATACAGCATCACCACATGTGCAGAAACACAAACTGAGACGGACTTGGGGGATAGTCAAAGTGGCGATGCCGGCCGCGTTCCCGATCAACACGCAGACGATGCAGATCGTGCTGTTCGACATGGCGGAGCGGCAGGACGCCAAGCTCGAGCACTCGATCGAGACGTGTTTCCGCGCCATCTGGGAACGCGATGCGCCCTGCGCCACCGCCGAGGACATGGTGGCCATCCTTACCCCAGCCCTGGGCGCCGACACGGCCGCCGTCGTCAAGCGCGCACTCGAGAACCCCGAGACCAAGAAGAAACTCACACAGGTCACCAAGGAGCTCGTGGACGACGGCGTGTTTGGAAGCCCCTGGTTCGTGATCACCAGAGCCGTGGACGGCGACAAGGCTGCCTTCTTTGGCTCGGATAGGTTCGAGGTACGTCGTGTACTCGTACAAACACTGACACTGACACTGACACTGACACTGGCACGCGCACGCGCACAGCAAGTGGCGGCGTGGCTCAACGTGCCGTACAAGGGCCCCTTTGCGGACGGAATCACGCCCAAGCTTTAATCTAGTCGTGTCTCTGTAATGGCTTTTGTTTTCCAAGTGGTCCGATACCGTGTACCAATGGGACGAATTGTGTGTCAAGACTTGGCGGATGTTTTGGCGTTCTCGGACTGGAGAGCCAGCACGGCCTCCCACACGGCGAGGAGCTGTTCGGGTGTCTGTACCATGCGAGCTCTGTATCTTCTGAGGTGTTCTACGATGCGGAGGGGGAGGTCCCAGGTGTCGGTGGGGTTGAAGCGGAGAGCGTGCATTGCGGCATGTGCGGCGATGAGGGTGCCGCTTCGGCCTAGGCCTGCGCTGCAGTGTACCCAGAGGGGGGAGGCGGGGGCGGCGGTGGAGGATTGGAGCTGGGTGACGTGGTGGAGGAGGTTGGAGAGGGGGAAGGTGGCGTGGTCTGGCCAGGCGGTGAGGTGGAGCTGGGTGAGGGTGTGGTTGGCGGGCTGGATGTGGAGTGTGCGCAGTGTGAGGTCTGGTGCGGGCCGCGTCTGCTCGAGCAGGTGGATGCTGGTGCCGTCGGCGAGGCGGAGCGGCGTGCTGGTCGACGAGGGCCAGTACTGGTCAGCCTTGGCCCGCCCGCGCTCCGTGAGCGGCGTGAGGTTTACCAGCACGCGGCAGTCCTGCCCCACGAGATGGGCATAGAACGCCTCAAACGTCCGCGGCGGCGGCGCCTGCGACGCAATATACGACACTCCCCCCGACCCCGACCCCAGCCCCGACCCGGGCCCGGGCCCGGGGGCAAAAGGCGGGATCAGACTCGCATTCAGATACGCTCCCGGAAGCAAGGCGTGGTCGTACGGCACCACATCGCTGTACCGGTTGAGGTGGGCGTGCGCCTCGCCCTGCCTCGTGCGGTAGCCGAACGACGGAAAGGCTAGCCGCAGCTGGTCCAGCCGCTCCAGATGGCGGAAGAGGACGGGAATATCCTGTGCAATCGCCTCGAGCGACATGGTGTGTGCGCACGGTAGATGGATGCAAGTCGCATCGCAGAAAGCAAAGCACCGTTATAGATATCTGGTTGAGCCAACGCAACGCCCCGAACACACCGCATCGCACCGCACCGCACCCAACCTCCACACACACGCGCGCGCATTCACTGATCCAACCGTCTTCACTGCTGTACTGTACTGTACTGTAGATTACAGGGTGGCACTCCTGCCCGGCTGGGGCTTGGGCGCAGTGAGCGTCTTGGACTTGTCACCAAAGTCACGCACGATGATAGAGCACTTGACCGTGTCGCAGAGGCGCTTGGCGGACGCCTTGATGGCCGCGGGGAAGAGGGTGAGCCCGGCAGCGCGCTCGACCGTCTCGACGGGGACCGCGAAGCTCTCGAGTGGCGCTTCGTTCGGGATGACCGAGTTGGGCATTACGAATGCGCCCAGCGCCATGGGGGGGCCGGGGCCGGGGCCGCCTTTGGACGGCAGACCACCGACGCCCAATATCACCTTGGCAAAGTGCGTGGGCACCGACACGCTCGGCGGGTTCCCGATCACCCTTGAACACCAAGGCAGGTTATTGTTACTTGTCAGTCGGTCGTAGCAAGGGGAAAGGGGAGAGGAGCAACTCACTCGTACGTCACGCGCCACTTGCCGTCCGTGCTCTGACGCGGCAGGTACAGGGGAACGGTGAACACGTAGAGATCAGCAAAGCTCTGCGTGAGGCGGCGGACAAAGTCCTCCGTGTGTGCCCAGTAGTCCCTGTTCATGCCCACACCGACCTGAGGCGCAATGTTGGTCAGCAGAAATGTTTCGTCCATCGCGGGCTGGGAAAACTTGGCATCCGCCGCAGGGACCATGTGGCCACGGTCGTAGCCGCTGCGGAAGTAGTCGGCCAGCCTGGCACGGAAGAGCTCCGGGATTCGCTCATCTTCCTTAAACACCGAGTTTGTGCGGTCGCCACCACCACCGCCGGGGCGCTGGAGAGAGGCGGCAGTGAGGTGCTCGGCGGTCCAGGATGGGTGACGCAGCCGGCGGTCGTAGGAGGATACGTAGGCCGCGTGACGGAGAAAGTCGGCCACGGGTCCTGCGAGGTGTTAGTGGGCAGTAGGCCGAAGGGAGGACACAGGATACCTTGCTTGCTTGCTTGCTTGCTTGCTTGCTTGCTTGCTTGCTTGCTTGCTTACTTACTTACCTGGGTATCCGGCTGGGCCGAGAGAGGGGCTGGTCGGCACACCACTGTCCACGAGCCCGGTAGAAGGCCAAGTAGGAGTCGCAAGACCAGGCTGCGAAGGCGCAGGTCCACTCGGAGCTGGCACAGGTGCTTGCACGGGCCCCGACTTGCGGCTCAGAAGAACCGCTCCACCGGCACCGAGAAGCAGTCCTCCAGCAAAGAGCGAGGCGTGCACCACTTGCGACATGATGACTGACTAGATGGTGATTCGTGTAGAACGAAAAAGTGCCAAATCAAAGACCCACGAAAAGCAGACGCGAAAATAAGATAAATGCTGTAAATAAAAAAAGTCCAGAAAAAAAAAAAAAAAAAAAAAAAGGGTCCTCAACTCTGACGCGGCCGCACTCCATCAGGGAAATGAGGGTTACCATACGGTATGATACTATATTGTCATGTCTGACTGAAATACACTGAGACAGTTTCTGTTCTTCTTGTTGCTATTCAGTGCTGCTGCTTCTGTTGCTGCTGTTCTTTGTTCCTCCTACTGCTTCTGCGGCAGGTGCGGCTCGAGGTCTTTCCCAGCCTGCGCATGCTTGGCCAGCTCCTTGGCCCAGTTTTCGCTCTTTCCATACTTGCTCACCAAGCGGGCGAGTTCAGATCGCTGGTCCTTGAGATTGTCAGGCAGTTCGCCGCGGTACGTGTCCTCAAACATGCTCGTCAGACTGGGCCGCTTCTTCTTCTCAGCACGGCCCATGGCCTCAATCACACTCTTGCGGTGCCTGGCCTTGGTCTCCTCCTCCATTGCGTCGCTCCACCATCCGCGCTCGGTCAAAAAGTTGCGCATCCGCGCAAGCGGGTTGTCCATCTGCTTCCAGTTCTCCACCGCCTGCTTTGAACGGTAGGCACTCGAGTCGTCCGATGTAGAGTGGTGGCCCACTCGATAGGTCATCGCCTCGATCAGCACCGGCCGTGACTCGGCTACCGCACGCTCCTTGGCAGCCCGAACAGCAGAGCGCACCGCGAGCACGTCGTTGCCGTCAACTCGGATTCTGCGTATTACATGGAGCTCGCATCAGTCTATCAATCCCAAACGCAAGATCACCATCAGAACTCACGTCAGCATGCCGTATCCTGGACCTCGGCTCGCAATGCCGTCGCCCGCGTACTGCTCGTGGCTGGGAGTGGAAATCGCAAAGCCATTGTTCCTAACAAAGAAGCTGTTGTTTCCCCCCCCCCAAAAAAAAAACGATTTCAGTCACCCTTCCCTTACCAACCGCAAATCTGCATCTCGCATCTCCTAGCATTTGTACTCACATGCAGGGCGACTTTGTTGTCGAGGCCAGGTTGAGACCGGCGTGGAAATCGCCCTCGGACGCGGCACCCTCTCCAAAGTAGCAGATGACCACATTCTGTTCGCGGCCCTTGCTCCTCTTGAGTGCGAATGCGGCGCCGGCAGCCTGCGGGATTTGAGTAGCCAGCGGGCTTGAGATGGTGTGGAAGTGGTGCAGAGTCGAGCCAAAGTGGATGGGCATCTGTCGGGCGCCGCAGATGTCGGCCTCGTTTCCAAATACTTGGTTCATGATGGCATCCAGGTCAAAGTCCCTCCAGAGGAGCACGCCGAGCTCTCGGTACTGTGCGAATACCTCGTCGGTGGGGGCGAGTCCGGCGGCACTGCCGACCACAGCCCCCTCTTCGCCGTGGCTGGTCATCATGAAGCTGACTCGGCCCTGGCGCTGGGCATTGTAGAGGATGACGTCAATCGCGGGGAGAAGGAGCATCTTGTCGTAGATCCTGATCGCCTCCTCCTTGGTGAGCTCGAGCGACTCTTCCGCAACACCGGGCAGCAGCTTGCCCACGCCATCCATGAGGCGGTAGGTGGGGATGCCGCCCTTGGAGTTGGAGTTTCCAGAGAGTGTCTTTGGTGCCACCTTGTCGAAGAAGCTGTCGTTGAGCGAGGTGAGGAAGACGGATGTAGGGTGGCCGGGAAGGTTGCCCTGAGGCGGAGCGCCATCCTGAGCCCGGGTACTAGATGTTGAAACCGTGCGCGCCGCAAGAGAAAGGCTGCTGCGCTGAGCGGCAGCTGAGCGGAGGACCGCGCGGTGGAGAGATGCGCTGAGAGTCCGCACAGCCATGACGAGACGAATGCTTGTCAAACAGGGAGGGGAGGAGGGGGGAAAAGAAGATCTGAACAGTGTGAGGAGGGAGGCGGAGAGCAAGGTCGGTAGGTAGGTAGGTAGGTAGGTAGGTAGGTAGATAGGTTGGTGGAGAGAAGCACAGATGTAATGTCAACTACAAGCAGGTCAGCTAGCTAGCCAGCAATCAAGCAGCGAGAAGGGAAAGATGCTCCATAAGAGCAGAGCAGAGCAGAGCAGAGCAGAGCAGAGCACAGCGGGCTGGCTGGTTGGGGGGCCCCGCATTGACCGCCCGCAAAAAAAAATGAGAGGGCAACGAACACGGTTGCGGCCACGACGGTTCGGGTTCGGGTAATTGGGCTTTGAAGGCCTTCGCCTTCTGCCGCTCGGCTTTTGCGGTGAGTCGGGCCTGAACGCGTGGCGAGTCGGATTTGGCGGTCAGCAGGCAGGCAGGCAAACTGGGCTGTCATCAGGCGCGTCACCAGTCGTCCACGACTAGACTAGGGTCTGGCTCTGCCACCGCGATGCCCTTCCTGCGGTACATTTCGGCCACTTGATCAGGACTCGGATCCGGACGCACAGGTGGCCCTGGCTCGACGATGGCCTGGGCACCGCCTGGTCCGCTAGTCGTCTTGCTGGCCACCACCTCACTGTCGACCGGCCACGTCTCGTCGTGGTGCCACGAGCACTTGAGTGTTTGAATCTGCCGTACACCGTACACGGTACACGGTATCAGCGATCATCCTGCGCCCGCTCCCTCACGCGAATGAGAAACTCACCACGAGCCACAGAGGCAACCCGCGTCCAGGCCCGGCACCGGAAACAGCGCGCCCGGAATCCAGCGACGACTTGACCCCTTTCAGCGTGGGCCACAGATCCTTGAGTGCCCGGTCGGATCCGTCGGTATCGCCAAGTAGCGCCGAGAGACGCTGGACCGACTCGACAAACTTGGGACTCGGTCCATCGGCTTGCTTGGTGCCAGCGTCAGTGCCGCTTGTTCGTCTCGCTACTTTCTTGGCTGCGCCCGAGCATGATGTCTTGGACATGCTCTCGCAGACTTGGCTCCCTTTCGAGCCAGCTAGTCCGTTCTCATTGGCATTGTTAGTCGGCCGCACCAGGTTGATTGAGGCTTGACTTGTTGATGCCGATATGCGAAGAGAGACAACGTTTTGTAAGATATCCTCTTTTTTTTTTTTTGGTTTGTCTTTCTGCTCGAGTGACCCCCGAGTTCCGAAAGTGCGGGCGGGTGTCGACACACGTGCGAGAAACAGGCGCGCCCTTTTTGTTTGCTGCGCTGCACTGCACTGCACTGCGCTGGGCTGGGCTGGGCTGGGCTAAACGGCGGGCGCGACTGATTCAGGGGCCTGCTGCAGATCAACCTGTGACGTGCAGCAGTTGCAGCCTGCCCTGCCCTGCCCTGCCCTGCCCTGCCCTGCCCTGCCCTGCCCTGCCCTGCCCTGCCCTGCCCCAGCACAGAAGGAGCATGGTACAGTATTGTCCAGACCAGGGAACAGAAGGCGAACCCCTCTTTTTCCAGCTCAGCCTAGTTCAGCCCGACCGCAGCCAAGCCATGGCGTCTGTGTGTAACGACGGTGAGGGCGAGTGACAGGACCAGGTCAGCGCCGTGCAGTACCAGACGAGTGGCCCCTCTCCTCCTTTCGAGTGCTCGAACGGACGTGTAGAGAAAAAGGCAGGTCTCAAGTGTTTGGGTCGAGCTTCTGCTTTTGATGTTTGATTTCTTGTTCGCTTTTGCTCATCATCCAGACATCCATCAAGCAAGCAAAGGAGCCAGACATTCTCCTTGTCCTCCCGCCTTAACGACCCCGACACGACACGAGACGACACGTTTGACGACCCCGACCTTTTCGCCCAGCCTAGCCTAGCCGACAAATCATCGTCTTGCACACCGATTCAAAGTCCAACAGCCACCATGCGAGCGCATTTGCTGGCCGTGATCCTATCCCTTGCTACGTTGGTATGCTCCGTTCCCGTCGCCGAGCGAGCGGTTCCAACCTCGGCCCCTCTGACGCTGCGCGCCAACCCGACCCCGGACGACCTGTACTCGTTCTACAGCCCCAAAGTCAAGCGCCAGGCCGACAACCCACCAGTACCCCTCTCTGAGCTCGGCCCACCCAAGTTCCCCGCGGATATCCCCTCGTGTCCCAAGTGTGAGGCCAACTACGGCAGCCTCAGCAACTGCATGGGCGCAGCAGCCGTCTTCGCCAACGCCACAAGCATCTTCAACGACCCCTTTGCCTACATCAACGTTATCCGTTGCGCGTGTACCGACACGTTTCAGTCCGTCTTCCCGCAATGCGTAGACTGCTTCCAGCACACGGACCAGTGCTACTACATCGGCACTGATCCCAAGGGCACCGGCGCTCCTTCCCTCATCACCAATATCAGGAACATCTGTGGATTCGGCTCAGCTCTCCTCGGCGGCGTGGCATCGGCCAACAGCAACGTAGGCACTAACACCCCCACGGCCCCAGGTAGCTACTACGATGTCTCAACGACAGGCTGGGGATACAACGACCAATCGACCGGAGACATCTTCCAGCTCTCCGGAGCAACGAGGATCCCAATGACAAACCTCTCCTGGGGCATCGCTGTCGTTCTGGCCACTACCCTCACCATTGTCGGCGGTGGCTGGAGAACATTCGCCAACGCCTGAGTAGAGTGCAAGCACGAGACATTTGGCATGGACACTTTGAGTCTTCCTTTCCCCACTCGCCTTCGCCTCTTCTTGCCCGATCTTTTTTTTTTCTTTCCTCGAGCGAATTCCACTTGGCCGTTACCTCTGTAGGATTCACCGAGATGAGGATGTACTTTTTATCGTAATGACCTTTACTTTGCCCGAATGATGATGCAGATGACGAGGAATGAGTATTCTCAGCCGCATCTCTCTGTCTCTTGGACGCGTGGTTGAATTGCAATCGTCTTTGTGGTTCCATGTTGTAGTCCAAATTCGAGTGGGTAAACTGATGAAAATGAAAATGCAAGCCAGACAGGCCAGACAGGCCAAGCGGCGTCTTGACGTCAAACTGCCGTGCACGTCAAGTTACAGTAAGTTAGTGTGGTTCAAGTGATTAGAATCACGAGTCCAGGGCACATTCGCCTTGATTTGCCTTGCCCTTCTTCTGATGCATTGGATGATTGGAACGGAACCATGAGAGCTTGATCAGGGAAGGGGAAAAAAATTATCAATTGAAACCCGGGCCGGTTTTGACACGCAACACGATCAATCACCATGACCAACCCGAACCTCACAACAACAGAGGCAGGCCAAGACACTGTGGAGCTGGACCGATCCACGCTGTCCATCTTGGACCAGGTGCTGGCTGAAAAAGCAGCGGACGAGGCCAAGTTCCGTGCTCTGCAGAAGCAGCAGGAGGAGCTTGATGCGGCCGAGGCAGCCATGATTGCTGAGGCCGAGGCGATAGCGGATCTCGAGCGGCTGAATGGTATCACGCCCGAACGAGACCTGGCCATCCTGCGTGGCGAGCCGGCACCCACGTCGTCGATCAAGAAAAGGCTTACCGTCGACGAGTTCCGCACGGCATTCGGAGAGAGCTGGCAGCTCTCCCAGTTCTGGTACTCGGCCAAGTTTGTCGACAAGCTCTTCCAGTTTGTCGCGCCGCCCAAGGTGCCCACGGACGCGGTGTTTGCCTTCCTCTGCTGCCCCACGGCGTACGTCGGGTTCCAGCACCATGTGCAACCACAGATGAAGACATGGCTGTTCGAGTACGACTCGAGGTTCAGCGCGCTGTCCAAGGACGATTTCGTCAGATATGATCTGAACAGGCCCACAGCGTTCCCGCCTCAGATCAAGGGGACCGTGGACGTCTGCTTGGTCGACCCTCCGTTCCTGAACCAAGTCACGCACCAGAACGTGGCCAAGACGGTGGCGCAGCTGCTCAAGCCGAACGGAGAAGGCAAAGTGGTGCTCATCACGGGTGAGAGTATTGCGGACGAGGCGGGTCCCATGTATGCTGAGGGTGGCTTGCAGCGTACAGACCTGGTCGTTGAACACTTTGGCCTCGCGAACGACTTTGGTGTCTGGTCCAACCTCTAGAGGTTTTCTTTTGGTTTCTTTTCTTGCTTTCCGATTTGATCTGTACACGGCAGCGCAGCGCATCTAACCCGAGACGACCGCGGCCGAGTGGGTTTGCTTAGCCTTGTTTTTCTATCTATACTTTGTGATACATTTCTCCATGTCAAGCTTTACAGTGGTGTTGCATTGTTCGTGTGAGTTTATCAAGGCGAATGATGCTTCAGCCGTGGATAGCGGCCTTGGCGGCCTTGGTGTCGAGGAAGAGTTTGGCGTACTTTGGTTCGATAAAGATGGCACGGGACTGGACGAGCGTGGTGCCTTTTAGGTCCTGGATCTCGGCAGCAACGACGGCCTTGCGACCCTTGGACTCGATGAGACGGGTGTTGATGACGAGGAACTGGTCTGCCTTGGCTGGCTTGCGGTAGTCGATCTCGAGGCGGGCAGTGACACCGACATTGTTGGGGAGGTGGTGAATGGCAGTGCGAGCGAGGGCCTCGTCGCATACGGTGGCGAGCATGCCACCGTGAAGGATGCCGTCGTGGCCACAGAGGCTGCGACCGAGGTGAAAGACGATGGTGCAGTCGCCCTCGTTGCCGCCTGTCTCGTGTGCGCCAAGGGCGGTCTTGGCGAACACGACGGGCGTGGTTGCGATCATACCGGGGCCGCGGAGAGAGCCAGCGGTGAGGTTGTGCTGGGAGCGTTCTGGGCTGAAGCGGAGGTAGGGACGGGTCATGACGTAGCGGTGGGTCTCTGCCTCGCCGCCGTCGAGGGACTGGGCAGCGACGGTGGGGTTGACGCCGAGCTGGATGGTGTCCTTGGCAGAGGGCAGAGTGGCTGCTACTCCACTGGCGACAGACTGGACGCGGAGATGGCGCACCAGGGGAAGGGCGTGCATGGCGTCTTCGAGCGCCTGCATGTGGGCCTCGGCTTCTGGCGAGTCGTGGCGCATGCGTGGTGCAGCGACGGGCGGGAAGGCCATGGAGATGATGGCCGGTGGATAGAGGGATCCGATGATGTAGGAGGTGACACCGACTACGGAGAGAAGGAGCGTGGTGCCGAGCGCCGACTTGCGCGGGGGCGAGGTGGAGAGGGGTCGAGCGTGGGTGGTGGTGCTGCTGGAGGAGAGGATGGCCGGGCGCAGGGGGATGGATGGGCGCATGGTGCGGCCGAGGAGGCGCACCGAATGCGCTGGAGCAGTGGTCAGCATGATGTGCTCTATGTAGCTGTTTTCGTCGTCGTGATGGTTGGAGGCGGCGATGAGAGATGATGGCCCAGCAAGTTATCCGGCTATTCGAGAAACGTTACCGTACTGTACTGTACTGTACTGTACTGTACTGTACTGTACTGTTGGCTGCGTTGCGTTCGGGGCAAACCAGAGAGGGTCGCGTTGTGCCGACAAAGCTGTGCGTTCCGTTTGTTCTTTCTTTCTTTCTTCACTTTCTTCCCCTTCTTGGCTGCCTTGGAAATGGGCGGTCGCGTTGGCCGAGTGCCGAGTGCCGGTTCCCGATCATAATCCCGATGCGTAGCCCGATTCACAGCCCGATGTACGGTAATGCCGAGTGTGCGCTGTCAAATGCCGTCGCGTGGCTCTTTGCCTGTTTCATCAGCAAAGGCGCAGCAGCAGCAGCAGCAACGGCAGCATCCAAGAAAAGCGCACACTCACGCTCTCACCGCCTGACGCCACTTTTCACTCGCGCTCTCTCTCTCTGTCTGCCTGTCTCCTTCGTTTGCCCTCCAGCCATCACCATGCCCAAGACATTCGAGTCCGAGTTTCACTTTCCCTATCCCTTCCAGCTGTCTGCAAAGGGTACGTTTGATGCACTGCACTTGCCTTCTCCGACCGCATCGGTACTCTACTCACCTCTCCTTCTTTTCACCCACAGCCGTGTGGAACAAGTACCCCAACCCGTTCGCCCAGCATGTCGTCTCGGTCGACGTCATCGACCAGCAGCTCTGCCCGGACACGGGCAAGCTCCGCTCCGAGCGCATCCTCGGTGTAAGACAGAGTGCACCAAAGTGGGCCATCAAGGTAAGCAAGCAACACACACTTTCCCGAGCTCAGCCCTGCTCACCCCTCCGCTCCTCTTTGCAGCTCTTGGGAGCATCAGAAGACACGTACGTCCGTGAAGTCGTCATGGTCGATCCCATCAGCAAGGCAATCGAAATGACAAGCACAAAGTAAGCCCCTTTTTCCCCTACAAAATGGCCCATGCTGTGCTAACCCCTGTCCCAGTCTTTCTTTGAGCGAATACCTGCTGGTCAAAGAGTACATTACATACAAGCCCCATTCAGGAACACCCGTCCTCTCCCACCCGAGTCAGGCAGACCACCCGGCCTATTCGGGCACCACCCTCTTCCGCCAGATTGCAGGCATCGAGTGTCGTGGCCTCCAGGGCGTCCTTGCTTCCGCCGCGCGCAAGGTAGAAGAATGGTCTTTCAACCGCTTTGGCGATAACGCCGCAAAGGGCAGATCCGGTCTCATGAGCGTACTAGAGTCCATGTACGGAAAAGCTTCTCCCTAGACCCAGACCCGCCTCTCTCACCTCTCCTCATTGTACTCTAAACATACACACGCAGCAGTCTTGTTGCCCGCTTACCCGCATACACAAGATATCCACTCCGCCCCTGGCCCGTCTACTCCTATCCCCTCTCCTCTTAGTACCCGAGTAATTTATGTAATATACACGTCCAACAAGCAGCAAAGCCAAAACTAGCATCGAATTTCATTTTCGAGTCAGGTGTGATGAGCAAGCGCTGTGTGTGGTTGAGTGCGTGAGAGAGAATGTGTGATTTTGTAGAGTAACAGAGAGAGAGAGAGAGAGACAGAGTTTGTGGGGTTTTCTTAATGTACACGATCTCGCAGAGAAGAAAAAAAAAAAAAAAAAAGAGAGAGTCAAGGGCGAAAGGCGATCAAAAGTCAAGGTGGATGGATAGCTTGGCAGAGCTCGCTCGAGTCGAGCTCCTGCACCACAGAGTTGGCAGAAACAAAGAAGAGAGAGAGAGAGAGAGAAAAAAGATGCGCAACGCTTCATCAAAATGAGCGCACACACACACACGTGTCATCAGCCCGAGTGTACAGCAAAACTTTACATGAACACGACTGGTGGGGGCTGGTCGGCAGCAACGAGCTTGCACTTTGACACCAAACTCGACTGCAACCCCAGGCCAGTCAACCGAGGCGGAAGCGGCTACATGCTACCATGTGCCAAATGATACAGGTTCGAACGGGCGCTAGACTCAGAAACCGAGAACAGCGGGCAGCGGGAGGGGCAGCTCAGCTTACGACATGGTCGCGCTGACACTGCGACTGCCAAAGCCAAGGCCGTTGCCACCAAAGCTCGCTGCCCTGGGGCTTGCGCACAGCTTTGACATGGCATCCTTGCGCGTTCGGCTGTTCATCCTCGCCTGGAAGTTGACCTCCTTAAAGTCATTCGGCTGGCCCTTGGGCTGGCGGCGAGGCTGGATCGGAGGCAGCGTCAAGTTGCGGCTTGCTGCACTGTACTGGCTCTCAGCCGCCGCCTTGGCCTCTGAGGTGAAAGCCCGAGTGCGCGGTGCCGCAGCCAGGCTAATGGCCCTGGGCATCGCCTTGGGTGCGTGAACCGTGGGTGTGTGGTTCATCGTAGGCGTGGCCAGCGCTCCAGACGGGATTCCCTTGCTGATCGAGCCGTACTTGCCCATGAGCTCCTCGTCCGAGCCAGCCTGAACGTTGCCGAGCAGCATCTTCCTCAGGTCTGTTGTCACCTCCAGGTCTTCCTCGCTCGTCTCCGGCGTCTGGTCACCCTCACCGCCATCTCCGTCAAACGAGACGGCTGCAGATCGAGAGCCTTCGGACGCGCTGTCGTCAATCACGATCGATGGCGTCACAGCCCGCGATCGCCACGAAGAAACACTGTCAGCAGTGTTGGACGTCGTGCGCTCCCTGTTTGAGAGCTGGCCGGGGAGCTGAACCACTTGTGGAGAAGCCGTGCGCATCAGCGGAGGGCTAGGGTTACGCTCAGATGCCATTGCTCCTCCTCGCCAGCTTCGCTGCTCAAGAGGCAGACGCGAGTAGCTTTCACCGCTCTGCATACGACTGTGTTGCTGGTGCTGCAGCTGTTGCTGTTGCTGCCTCAGAGCGAGCAGATGAGCGTGCTGCTGCGACTGAGCAAATGCATGTTCGTCGACGAACTGATCCTGCTCGAATCCCTGTGGGTACATTTGCTGGGCCTGTCTCTGTCGAAGGCTTGCCTGAATGCTAGCTTGAGCCGCTTGGCGCTGCTCCTGAGCCGAGGCGACCTGGGGAGCGCCGTTTGCCGAGAAGCCCTGGTGCGCAAATGGCTGCTGCTGCTGCTGCTGCTGCTGCTGCTGCATGCCATGATGGTTGCCGCTCAGAGATGCGGCAACCTGAGCTTGACGCTCGTACTCGGCGTGAATCTGGGCAAGAAGGAAACGCTGGTGCGCCGCCAGCTGCTGCTGTTGCTGCTGTTGCTGCTGTTGCTGTTGCTGCTGCTGTTGCTGCTGTTGCTGAAGTGCCTGCATACGGAGCATTTCAATCTGCTGACGAGCGGCCAGCTGGTGGCGGGCTTGGTCCGACAGACCAGCCTGGCCAGCTAACGCAGCCTGCAGTCGCATCATCATGATTTGGTCCTCTAGGCTTGCCGGTGCACCGTTCGGATCAGCACGGTTGCCCTGGTGGTTTTGCGCACCGTAGTGCTGGCTGAGACCGACATTCTGGCGGGACGGGGGAAGGCCGCCGTTCGGGATGAAAGACGACGAGCCACCCTTGAGCTGGGCACCGTCGGTGTGGTTGTACAGACCCATGGAATCAGGCTGGGAAGCCATGTTGGGTCCACCGGTGCGAAGGCTCGCAAGAAGGTTGGCGCGGTGGCCAGACTGGTCGGCTTGCATGGCGTGGTGAAAGTTTAGGTTGTACGCTTGAGGTTCTGCCTGTTGCTGGTGAGAGTATGCCATGTTGATAGATTCGGAAGAGCGAAGAGAAGAAAGGAATGCAGAACGCTTGTGAAGGCGTGGTATCTGTTGGTTGTAGTGCAAAAAGTGCTTGGATCGGATTCTGAGGCGTGCTTGGTCCTGGAGCAGGAATGGATGCCGACAATGCAATTGAGGGGCGATCCTAGCTTGTGAAGCGGGGGTGTAAAAGCCGGAAGACGGTTCGTTGCGCCTGGCTTGCTGAAGTAGTCTTGGATGTGTGCGGCCTGTCAAAGGACTTGTGCACAGAGCGATCGATGAATAGAAAAGAGAAACGGAACCAGGGGAGCTGGGCCGGAGGGGTCGGTTTGATGCTTGGAGAGAGAGAAAGGGGTTGTGTGACTGTTGTGATTGAGATACGGCTCCGATGTCGAGGACCAGTAAGGTGCTTGTGGAAGAGCTGAGAAAAGAAATAGAATGAGAAAGATCGAAAGGTGGACGGGGGCGGAAGGAGAGGCCGATGGAAGGAAAATGAATGGGAGAGAGTAGAGTGGGTGTTGGCTTGGGGGAGGGTGAGGCAAGTCAAGAATCTGTCGATCGAGAGAGGCCTTTATGAGAGTCTGACAAGCGACTGTTCAACTGTGAGTGTGATTTGCGTTGGCTGAGGTGGTCCAGCGCAACACCGTGGGATGAGGTGAATGAGGTTGTTGTTTGATTGGGGCGGCGGCGTAAGAAAGACGACAAACGCGCGTGGCGAGGACAACCTACTGCTATGTTGATGGCGGATAGAAATGGGACAAAGGAGAAAATTAAGGGACCCGTCTTTGGTTACGGGATTCAAACGTGTTTGTCGAGAGCTGTTGATGAGGCCAAGAGGAAGGAAAGGGGCAGTAGCTGTCGAGTTGCCAAATGACGAAAGACAGTGCGCAGGGTTGAGAGGGCAGGAATGTGTTTGTGGACGATACGATTTGTATGTCTTGCAGGCCAGCTAAGGAAAGTGACGGCAAGGAAATCCCAGGTTGAATCTTGCTTCTTGTGACGAAGGGGTGGGAGAGAGAGACGCCGAGCAACGAGTGATTATTAACGGGCGTCGATTCGGATCGTTGGTAGGGAGATGGGAGACAAGCTAGGGCGTCGTTGCTTGGTTCGCTTTGTAGCTATGTATGATCCGAGCTAGTCGGTTGTCTCGCTGAAACAGAGGCTCTGTTTGACCGATGAAGGAAAGTTGACCTAAGAGAAGAGAGAATAAGAGAGAAGAGGAGGCTGATCGAGGCGAGGATAAGGAGAGGGTTACGGGTGTCGAGCTGAGTGGGTACTGTGAAGGGCCAAAAGGTCGTACGAGAAATCGAGTCGGGATAAGGAAGAACGAGCCAAAAGAGGACGAGCAGCAAGGAGGAGGAAAGATGAGAAGAGAAGGAGAAAGCAGAAGCTGATGGAATCGGGGAGAGAAGAAGAAGGGAAGGGGGGATGGTGCTAAGGAAGGGGGTTATCGAGGGCGAGAAGCAAGAAGGGGAAGGGTGGCTGAGCGAGGTGGACGGATCTGGCGCGAAACAGATGGTGACGAGCGTTGCGAGCGGGAGAGGCGGCGGCGGCGGCGGCTACCGTCAACCAGCAACAGCAACAACTACACGGGGCAGGCAGGCAGGCAGGCAGGCAGGCAGGCAGGCAGGCAGGCAAGGGCGCAGGGGAAGCGACTCAGCGGGCGAGGCGAGCGGAAGTGCGTGGCAGTTCACTCTCACTCTCACTCACGCTCACACGCTCAGCCAGCCGGCGCAGTCAAAATGAGTGAAAAAAAAGGACCGTAAAAATACAGAAACACAAAGAGGGCAAAGCGCTGCCCTGCCTGCCTGCTCGCTTGCCCATTTGGCCGTCGGTTTGGCCAGGAGCGCTCGCTGCCCATGCGCGTGTGCTCAAGTGCAGTGCAGTGCATTGCAGCGCTGCGCAGTCAGGCCAGGGCCCTACCCTTGGCAATGCCCTCCGCCTGCCCAAACACGGGCGGCGCGCGCAGTCAGTCAGTGCGCAGTTCCAGTTGTAGAAGCGGCCCGCCAGCCAGCGAACAGACACGCAGGGCCCACCAACAAACGGGCTCGACTGGCCTCTTTTCTCATTTTTTTCTCACAGCCGAGGCACCTGGCCCTCCTTGCCGCGACGTCAAACACGCAGAGAGAGAGAGAGAGAGAGGGCCGCCCCAAAATCTCTCTGGTCCCCACCGCCAATTCTTACAGTACGCGGCGTGCCTCCCAGGCCCAATTGGCACCGCCTACTCAGCAACGCAACACAACGCGCAGCCACGCAACAAGGCACGCATCTGTGCCTCTGCGATCTGAACAAAGAGCTAGAGAACGACGATCGAATCTATGTATGTACGTAGGTTGGAGCGATTGATTGCTGACAGCGGCAGAGGAGGCGGAGCTGCTCCTTGACTTCGCTGTTGCTGTTGCGCTGTATCTGCATCCAGTCGCATAAAGTCTGCGGTGGGCCGGGCTGGGCTTCTGCTTATCCCTTTACGGGAGTCTGGTTACGTGTCGTGTCGCCTCCCATGTTTTTCTTGCCTGGTTCAGTTTTTCGCACGCCAAGTTTCACCTCTCCTCCAAGGTTTACGCTCCTCGCGCAGCCATGGGAAAATGAACAGTACACTGTACAGTACTGTAATCACACTTACAGTGCTCTTGACAGTCGAGTAAGATCCTTGAACAAAGCAGCTAACTTAGCAGCGAGTATCAGGAAAGTACTGCGTCTGTATAGCTGCTCCCGGCGGCGCAAAGCAGGGCTGTACAGTAAACATGACACTCAAGTCCTGCTCGCAAAGCCACGCCAAGCTACAGTCTCATGTACGCGTCCGGTGTTCTGTTTCTCTGGCGCGCCTCTTTTTGTCCCCTGCGCCGCGGTCTCCGCTTTAGCAGGCAGATAGACAAAAGACAAGCAAACAGCCGTTACTCTACTGGCGGTGCGGTACAAGCCTCCCGGGGGCGTCTTAGTGTTCTTCCCAGCGCTGGAAAGGGTTCCATCTCCGCTCGCTTAACAAGAGTCAAGCTTCTGTGACTCCAGCAGAACGAGATCCCGTGTCCGAGCGGTTTGGCAACTCTCCATGAGCGCAAACCCGTTGCGGCGATCGGTTACCGCATCCCTGTTGGTCTGGAGGCTACGTTGTAACACGACGTCTCCGATACCAGCGTTGGTTCGTTGCGTTGATTGCACGACCCATATCAGCTGCCAACCTTGCACGCCTCAGGTGCATACTGCGTGTACACATGTGCCTGTCCAGTCGAACTCACTCACTGCCCGTCGGTTCACTTGCCCCAGCCAGCCAGCAGCATCCTCTCTTCCCAGCTGGCCCTCGCATTCGATAGCCGAGGGTGCCCCCCCTCCCTTCCCTACATACAAACCCCCAGTCGATATCTTGGCGAGGTTGCTGCACTACAATGCACTTTCTCTGCACTCCACCTACCCCAGGCACAACAGGCGTGACCATACTTGCGTTTCGAAGCATGCCAGCACATTTGAAGTGTTGATCCAGCATGGCTTGGACAAACAAATACACGCACGCACAGTCTGTTGAAATCGAACGACAGCTGTCTGGTCTCGTCTTGGCTCGTTGTGGGGTACCCGACACTACACGGCCAACTTGGGTCTTGGTCTTTCGGTAACACTCCGAATCATTCGAGGGTAGCTGAGCAGGGCCCCAGTTTCAACACGGGACAAAGAAGCACCTAGTTCAGTGTGACGCCACACCAACGGGGCCAGCCATGACAGAGACAGGCATTGAGGAAGCGGACATCAGCCGGATTCTATCGCACGGGAGAAGCGGACCCACCCCGCATCTTTGTGACCTTTTCTTAACCCGTCCTTTGCGATGACGAAGAGCACCCTCAGATTGGCATGACAGCTTGCTGATTATCGATTGAGATTGCGAGATGACCTAGAGAATACATTTGTACAGTGGAAGCCGAGATTCAAGCCTGAATGTGAGACGGTTGTCGGGATAGCGGCGGCTCGAATGGAAGAGCAAACACGCCAATGACGAGGATTTCGTTGCGTCCGTGAGAAGAAAAGGTGGTATGCAATAGTGATGTTGATGAGTTTAGCGGGCCTCAAAGTGCAGCTGTGCGTTGCGAGAAGATGTCAATACTGGGTGTCATGCGAGTAGGAGAGCGCTGCACTCACCATCCTCTTGGTCCTCTTCTTGTACATGACACGGTGACCGCACTCTCGGCATCGGATCGGCTCGCGTGGTCGGATCTCGTTTGTCGCCGCGCAGTCTGTAAGTGGAGCGAAGCGAGTCGACGGTCAGCAAACAGGCCGGTCGTTTGTGTCACAAGACATGCAGCCTGGACACCAAGAAGATATCCATGCTTCATCAGAAAGAAGCTGACTGTCTTCTCCCCTCGTTTAGAGATTCTATCCAATTTCTTTACGGCAAAGGCCTGTTTCGGGGAGAGATGCGGAGATGCGCATTCGGTACTTACCAGCACAGATGTACTCCATGACAGGAGGCCTCGCTCCGAACGCTCCTACGCCGCCAGGGGCGCCAGTTCGTGCTTGGTAGCTCATCGCGTGGACCTGCTTCTAAGTAAGTTATGCCAGTGTGTTCGAAAGCGGATGGAAGCCCAGCGAAAGGTATTGAGTCGAGGTGGCCCGACTGGGTGCGATGATGAGGATATGAGCGTGAAGTGGAGATGGCGTCTATAATTTTTTTCTCAGTCGTCGTGCGAAGAAAAACGGGTGAGGCGCGTCACGTGAGCCCACTCGACCCTTGAATTGAATTCAACCAACGCATGGACCCACACATGTCTGTGCTGACCAGCCGGGTGTTGGTTCCCCGTTGATTCCCGCCTCTTATACTTCCAACCTCGAGCCATGGGCAAGCTAGATGGGGTCATAGTCCTCTCCGCGGACGGGAGGCCCATCGTGCACTCGCACTTTGCCAACTCAATCGCGACCTACCCGCTCCTCCACACGGACTACCTCAACACACTGCTCAGCAGCATCGCCGCCGCCAACGCGCAGCTCAGCTCGTCGTCCAAGGATGCAGCAGACACGGGAAAGGTCTACTTTAGCAAAGACATCAAGCCTGTTCTCTGGGTACCGGGTATCCCAGACCTCCCCGTTGACAACGATCAAGACGAAGACGAACGAGATGAAAGCTCTGACGACGAGGACGATGAGGTCGGACGACTCGGGACTTCGTTGCAAGACAAAGTTATTTTGGCGGACGACGATGGAGGTCTCGAAGAAGCCAACGTCTGGTCAGATGCCGCAGGGCTAGAGAAGCCTTCCTCTCCCGAGCCAGCACCGACAATATCGCAACTCCAGGACCAGGCGGATCGAGGCGCCGAGATCGTCGCACAGGCACACGAAGCACTAGCAGAGCGCGGCGCTGCCCTCTGTCACATTCAGAGCGGCAACCTCCGCTTTCTCTGTCCCGTAGCCAAAGAAGGTAAGGCATCCAGTCCCAACCCAAGTCTCCTTGAGCACATACTGACAATGTGACGTGACCAGTCGACCCACTGGTACCCCTCTCGTTCCTGCGAGCCTTTATCACCATCCTTCAAGAGTACTTGGCACAGTCTGCAGACCCGGCCGCGTTGACAGAGGACGTGATCCGCGACAACTTTGATATCGTGTACCAATTGTTCGAGGAGATTCTCGACAAGGACGGAAACGTGCTGACGACCGAGGTAAACACACTCAAGAGCCTAGTCATGCCTCCGAGCTGGGTAGACAAGATCGTCAAGGCCGTCGGTGTGGGCGGGTGAGTTTTTCCTCAATCATGCTTTATTGTTCCCAAAGAGTGTGGAGACTGACTCAAAGGCTGATTGTGTATTGTCTTGCAGACTCTCATCAGCAGCACCTCCGCCCATGGTTTCAGCGATACCGTGGCGCCGTCCCAACACCAAGTACACGAACAACGAGCTGTACGTGGACCTGGTCGAGTCGTTGGAGGGGATAGTCTCGCGGTCTGGCAAAGCGGTTTCGCTCGACTTGTTCGGGACACTCGAGTGCAACGCCAAGCTGTCGGGTACACCTGATCTCACGCTTACACTGAGCAATCCCGGGTTAGTGGACGATGCGAGTTTCCACCCATGTGTGCGACACCGGCGCTGGAGACGGGATAAGGTGTTATCCTTCATCCCGCCGGATGGCGCGTTCGAGCTGGCCTCGTTCCATCTGTCGAACAGCGATAGGCCGCTGCCGCTCGCCATCGAGGCTAGCTTCGAACCGAACCAGGGCACGTTCAGCGTCTCTGTTGTGCCACGACGCATGCTTGAAAACGTCAGCGTATCCTTTGGTCTGGGCGCAGGTACACAGAGCGTAGACGCAAGCGTATCGAACGGAACCTACATCTGGGAACAGCGGGACAAAGTCATCTCTTGGAACTTGGCGTCGATAGACCCTAACGATCGTCCTCCTGTCATAAAGGGAACTTGGTCAAGCACCGAGGTTCCCCCTCGGCCCTCTTCGGCGGTCAGCGTCTCTTTCAGCGCCCCAGGTCACACCCTCTCCGGTCTCAAGGTCTCAAGTCTCCTTGTGCACGGCGAAAACTGCCGTCCCTTCAAGGGCGTACGCAGCATTCTCACAGGTCGACTAGACTGGCGTGTCTGAATGCAACAGGCGTGTGATGTTGGATTACATTGCAAGGCGCGGTGTGTGACCTGCCTGTGATATGTGTGCTTAGGTGTGTGTGTTTATTAGAAGGGGATGATAGCTACTCAGTACAACAATAACCACAACAACTACAGCGAGGGTATCTAGGACGCATAGAGCATCAGCTTGGCGCCCTTGGCAGTGGCATCGTCAAGCCAGGCGTTGAGTGCACGGTCATCTGCAATCACACGGTCATCTGAAAGGCACACGGTCGTGATGTCCGCGCCGAGGCGATCGCGAACCTTTTCGAGGAGACTGGCAAATGTTGGTGTGGGAGGCATGCGGAGCGCAAACACGGTATCCGGATCGCCTTTGCGCGATACCTTGATGCGGTGGTACGCTGGCTGCTGCTGTGAGGATGTCTTGCTTCCGTCGCCCAGACTGAGCGTGCGCGCCTGGTCCGCGAGGTCGTCTGATGCTGTTGGACCCACCGGCTGATCCTCAGCGTACTTGTTTGTCCCGTTCCCGTGAAGAGTACCCTTGGTAGCAACGCCGTCATCCATACCACTAGCAAGGTAGCCGTACTCCTTTTGCAGCAGGTTGGCGCTGTCTGTCGTGGCCTCGTTGCGTGCAGGATGTGTGGTGCAGTGGTCTCCAGGCCTGGGCTCAAAGAACAGACGCACCAATTCGGAACGCATAATGTACTCGGGTAACGCACAGAGCTCGGCAATGTACTGGTCGAGGTCGACCCTGCGTTGAGACGTGATAAGGTCGTCCACCTCGTCCAATGGCCCCGGCATCAGTGGCAGAATTCGTTCACTGCTGTGCCCGTTTGCGTCCGTCTCGCGTCCAGCCTCGGCGGGGAAGTGGTCGAGAAGTGCGATTTGGAACTCGTAAAAGTCTTCATAGAGTCGGTAGAGGATCAGGTCGCGCTCCTCACCTTCAGGAGCCCGAGGTGCATTGACAGGCGCCGAGGGGGAGTGGCCAGCGATGTGCGTTGCCTGGATACGGAACCAGTAGTCGCCTTGCTCAAAGTGGAACGAATCCACAGTTGCAGACGTGACGATTCCCGTGGGGAGAGGCTCACCAGGGGACATGCCTGGTGGCAGCTGTGACATGGGATCCGCGTCCGCATCGGCAGGCGCTGGGGCGCCGGCCATTGAGAGCGGTCCGCCGCCGCCGTACACATCATCCTTTGGTGGCGGTGTTGGGAGCGACTCTTTGCGCTGGAGGTGGGAGAAGGCCGAGTTGTTGGCAGTTGCGCCAAAGCTGGAGCTGCTGCCGGCGGAGGCGTTTGCGTATGGAGAGTTGATGGGCATTCCTGTCTGCTGGGCTGCGGCTGGCTGTTGCGGGAAATCGAAGCGACCAAGTGGAATGGTGTTCTTCTTGTACTCGGCGGTCATCTTCTTCCACTCCTCGACCTTGGGGACGACACCGCTTTGGATGAGCTCCTGCACGTCTTCGATGGGTCTCCCTGTGACGAGATCCTTAATCTCAACAAAGGTGACGGGAATGAGGCCCGGTCCGCCGAGTCTCCCAATGGGCTTAGCGACAAACCACTCAAAGTTGGATTGGGCAATGACGATAATGGGCTCGCCGGCCTTGGCCTCGAGTTCGTCTGCGCGCTCGGCTGCAAAGTCGTACTTGACCACTGCGTAGAGACCGCCTCCGCCCTTTGCAGTTACGGCAGCGCCAGCAGCGCGGCCATAATTGGTGGCTGGTTGAGGCTGGGCACGGGGAGGGCCGCTCATTGGGCCAACACCGATGGGAGGAGAGACAGCTCCTGGGCCGGCGACGCTTGTGGGCGCTCGGGTGCTCTTGGAAAGGACGTCAAAGTGAGAGGCAGGGACGAGGCCACGAGCATTGGTCACGGGGTTGCAAGCCTCGAACCAGTCCGGGTTGGTGCTTGACTCGTTGATGACATGGAAAAAGTCGCCCTTGTGGAAGCTGAGTTCGTGAGGAGCAGTAGAGCGATAGTCCTTGACAGCACGAATGACAAGTTTGGGCGGTTGGATGGTGAGGGCGTTCTTGACGCCTGTGAAGGTGCTGGGTGCGGTGCCAGTGACGGAGGGACGTCCGCCTGAGCTCCTGTCCTTGTTGAGGGAACGTCGGAATTCCTTGAGACCTTTCATTGTCGAGGGATTGGTTGTTACTGCGAGAACCTGCTGCAGATACTGTAATGTGGAGCTGCAAGTCGTGTTTGACTTTGAGATGGTGCAGCAAGCCGGGAATCGGGAAGGGGGAGAAAGTGGAGCAAACTTGCAGCACAAGAGAATTGCCGGATGGTGCGTCAGGCAGGGGGGTATTTAGTGATCACTATCCAGTTTAGTCCAGCCCAGTCCAGTGGAGAAGGTTAACGAAGGGGTCAGGATAGGGAGGATACGCCGAGGAGAGATGATGGACCACAAAGACGGTGTCCGTGATGGGCGATAAGAGGCAGTCGCTGCTGGATGGATGTGCCTCTCCACACTGACACTGGGGCGGGGATGCTGGTAAAGTGACCGGGGGTATGAACCGTCGCGGAAGAGAGGTCGGTTGAGCGATGAAGTCGGGAAACAATGTGCGAGATGAAGGCTCTGCCGCGTCAATTGCTCGTCCTGGTCAATGGCTGGTGGCTTGTGCGGAGTGGATTAAGCTGCAGCCACTTTAGGTGGTCGGGTCGGACTGAGCTCGAGCGAACGAAGCAGGCGGAAAAGGCGGAAGAGCGCCGAGCTGGCGAGGTGAGATGAGAAGGGGGTTGTGTGACGATGGAGATGATGGGTAAGATGTATGGGATGTGATGTGATGCGATGTAATGTGGTGACAGACAGACGGACGCGACAACCGAGGCGACGGACGAGCGGCTGAGCGGTGAGCGAGTGAGCGTGTCTGTCTCTCTTTCTTTGTCTCTGACTGGACTCGAGTGTGTTTGGATGAATGGTTTAGCGCGGTCCGGTCGTGCGCAGCAGGCCGGCAAAGGCGAGGCAGGCAGGCACGCTTCCTCTCTCTTAGACAAAGGCGGTTCCCTCAGCGTGCCTCCCCCCGAAAAAGAAAAAGAAAAAGAAAAAAAAAAATAAAAAGTCCAATTCAAAAAGGAACATCCACTGCAGAAACAATGGGTTCAAATCCGGCATGGCGCGGCGTAAAGTGCCCACACACACACACACACGCAGGCGACGCGACTAACAAACTGTGCCCCCGCTCATGCTCACCAAAGCGCATCTGCGTGTCTGCCTGCCAGCTGTTACAGCACCGTACTCGAGTTGCAAGTCAAAATTGGAGGGGGCTCTCTCAGACTGCAGCAGACGCGATGGAGATTTGCGTCCATCAACCGCGGCCCAGCTGATCGGCTCGTACCGTAAACCCCCTTTCTGCCGCAGGTACATCCACAGTAGTATACATACACAAGTACAGGAACAAACAGTGCTTGTAACCAGACCGATACCACACAGCTCCCAGACCCGGTACCCCCCATCACTGCCCCCCCCCAAAAAAAACAGTAAAGGTAATGAACGGCCGGGCGCACAGCGCTCAAGGCCACGAAATGAATTGGACGGTAGATAAAAGCGGTGCGGATACGAGAAACAAAATAGGAAAAACGGGGATAGAAAGCGATCATGAAGCGAAGAGACATCTTGAGAGAGAGAGTATTGTGGATCAGAGACTATGCCGTGACGATGATAGCAAAACGCGCTTGCTTATATACTGGATGCAGACCGAACCATGCTGACAGATGTGCGAGCGCCAGCAGCCTGTCTCCCGGTCTCGCCCGTCAGAATCCACCAGGGACCTTGATTAGGTGAGACACAGGCGAGATAGGTGCTGTCGTGTAGCGTGGCAGACGCTCAGGCACCGACGTACATGTCGAACAGGCTCGTAGGGTTGTTGCCGTTCGACAGACGGTTGGTCTCGGCGACACCCTGCAGGTTGTCGATGACAGCGAAAGGAGCGTAGCCCTTGACGTAGTCCTGCTTGTCCATCCAGCTCTTGACATCCTCACCGAAAGCCCAGACCTGGTCCTTGGACTTCTGTGCACCACCGTTAAAGTCGGTGCAGGCAAACTCGGTCACGAAAATGTCCTTGTTGTACTTGTCGTGCCACTTGGCGATGTACTGCTTAAAGTCAGACGAGTCGGTGCCGTAGTAGTGGATCGCGATAGCGTCAAGCTCCTCCCAGACATCAGGGCAGGTCTTCTTAAAGCTGTCGTACCACGTCTCACCGTCAGGAGCGTTGGTGGTCGAAGGGCCGATAATGTACCAGTCGTTCTTCTTGAGTGGCGACATGTTCTCGCGCATGAGCTTGCATCCGTCGGCGGCGCTCATGTCGGCCTGGCCCTTCTGGTTGACCTCGTTCATGGCAAACGCACACTTGTGCTTGTTGAACTTGCTGTTCTGGTTCTGGACAACCTTCTGGTTGAACGCGTCAGCGTTCTTCCAGCCCCAGAGCATGGGGCAGAACATGAGGTCATCAATGGGGAAGTCATCCCAGCCGGGCGTCTCAGACCAGCTGTACGACCAGCTGACTCCTCCCTTCATAAAGTTGTCAATCGGGATACCGTTCGAGTTGGCCCAGCAAAGTCCAGCCTTGCCGCCCTTCTTGTCCAGGCTGCCGCTCGAAGACGACGACGAAGAGGAAGAGGATGAAGAAGACGAAGAAGAGGAGGAGGAGGAGGAAGAAGAGGAAGACGACGACGAGGAAGACGACGAGCTCGAGTCGGACTCGCTGTTGCTCTTGCTCGACGACTTGGAGCCGCTCTTGCTGGAGCTGCTGCTCTTCTTGTCCTTGTGAGCCTTGCTCTTGTTCTGGTGCTTGGCGTGACCAGTCGAGTTGGAGCAGGTTCGCTTGGAGTGGTCTGCATGATTGGTCAGTGGCGCGTTTCATGGGTCACCAAGGGGTGTGAGGATCAAGAGAACACTTACGGCGACGAAGAGCAGGAGCGTGCACGCTGTCGTGGCCCGAAGCGGCAACAAGGGTGGTGCCAGCCAGGACGGCAGCGAGAATGAAAGAAGAAGCAAGGAACTTCATGTTGACAAAAGTACTGATCCAGTAGAGAGTTTGGAGGTTGGTGTTACAATGTTGCGAGGTGAGACAAGAGGAAAGTCGATGCTAGAGAGTGTGCGTCGGCCTCAACGATTGCAAAACAGATGTGTAGGAGGGAGAGGCAGAGAGAGAGATAGAGAGATAGAGAAGGGTGGTGGAGAGAATGAAGTGTCGACGAACCAGTGGTCTTGACTTCGTGAGGAAACAAGGGGTGAGAGGGGTTGGGGGTGTAAGGTAGATGCTTAGAGGGAGTGAGAGGGTGTTAGGATTGGAGTCAAAGGAAGACGTCAAGCCTGTTTGATCCAAAATAGAGGGAACTGAAGCAAGGGGAGCGGATGCGGAGATGTGATGGAAGGGAACGAGTGGGAAGGAGCGATGGGGAGGAGGGGAGGGGATATGTGCGGTCGATTGGGACAGATGGCAGTTCCCAGACCGGGGCAGGCGTGTCGGCAAGGCAGCCCTGTTCAGGACGGCGGCCGAGGGAGACAGGACGGGTGACGGCGAAGAAGAGGGGACAGTCAAAACGAGGCCGCTGCCGCTGCCGCCGCGGGCAGCATGCAACAGCGGCAGTAGTAGCAGCAGACGCAGCAACCACTCCCTGCAAGCCGGCTCGCAGCCTGTCGCGCGCAAAAATAGGCACAGGCAGGTTGGCAGGCAGGCATCCTGCCCTCGAAGCGAGGCGAGACCTGTTGCTGGCTCGATGCATCACCCAACCCGACGCGGGACTCCATCGGCACGATCAACAAGAGTGAGAAAGCATGCTTTGCCTTCGCCCACCTGCAGCAGAGAGGGGCAGATTGTGTGGTAGGCAACAGCCCATTGCTGCAGCAACAGCCACAAATCTAAGAAAAGGCGCTCGCTTCCCGCCAGCTCATTCCAGCATCGCCCCAGCCTTCTTTTGTTTGAATTAGACCAGGTCAAGCCCGATTCTGCCTCTGACGGAACAATCGGCCCCTTTGTTCACGACCAACCAATGTGCTAGTTAAGTTCGATCCTTTCTCTCTTTTTTTTTTTTTTCAGAGCCACCTTTGCGGGGGGTTTCTGGTGGGCGCCCACACCCGGCGGGAAAAGATCGAACTCCGCCAGGGCGTGGGAGGCTGACGACAGACCATTTACAACAAATACAAAAAAGGCCTGCGCGAGTGCAATACTGTAGCTTTGGTCTGACACACAATACAGTTCTGTACAGTGCAGGAGTGTCGCCACAAATTGGGGCTACGAAAAGGCTGCCAGGACAGAAGGGCGACATGCTCCTGCTTCCTTGTCTGCACGGCAGGGTTGGCTAATCGCCTGATAGGACCCGCATGGTTCCCTCGAGGGCTGGGCGATCGGGCCGAGGCGATGTGGGTGAGCAAGGCGCCGGTAGTGTGGTGTGCGTAGTCTCGAGTGAGTTGCAGCTGCACGAGCATGCGTTGGCGAGGCTCGTCTGGTTGGCGGGTTGGCGTATGGGCTTCGGCTCAGCCAGATTTCGGGGGTGGTTGCTGCAGTTGCGAAGAGGCAGTGGCAGGCGAAAATCAGGTCACCCGTGTCAGCCTTGTCAGTCACGCGAATGCCGATCAAACACACGCCGATCCAGCTCAAAAACGTGCGGTGCCGTAGGCTCAGCAAGACGCGTCCGCACAACGGATACAGTACCACTGGGAAGCAATCGGGCGGATCCGATTTGGCACCCTGCTGCCACTATCTGTACTGATGCCGACTTGGCACATCTTGGCCATGCCGACACTGCGTCGAAAGAAGTCTTTGACGAACATTCGTGTCATGCTGATCCTGGTGTCCATGTGACTTGGAAAGGCAGAGCGAGCTTTTCCACACGTTCCGCTGGACCTCTGTCCACATGGTTGCTGGAAAGCGACCCTCAGCCTCAAAATGAAGAGCAATAAAGCGACGGTTGGCGTCTGTCTGAGCAACGCCAAAATGAGTTGTACTGTACTTGATGCGTCTCTTATTCGCCGAGGTTATGTGCAAGATCCGCCTCGCCAGAATGTTTCGACTCTGCAAGCCAAGAAGAGACCGAGATCCATCATTTTGTTCCTAGTCGTTCCTTGGCAGTCCTCCAAGTTGAGCACAGTATCAGTAGAAGGCATGTGGAACTATCGCATCGCTGCAGCAAGCCCCTAATCCAGCAGGTCACTGAAGAGCATCCGTTTGCACAAGCAGATCAGAATTCTACAGCAGGACGCTCATGCTTTCTGATGCACTTAGTCATAACATATAGAACGGCAGACCAAAGCTATAAGCGACAAATCCATTAATTCTTTAAGGAGCAGAATCATATAGCAAAGTCCAGCACGCCAAATCATCTGCGGCCATAGAACCGTGAAAGCACCGCATCCCGTCCGATCTGCGAAGTTAAGCACGGTATCGCCTAGTCAGTACTGCGGTGGGGGACCACGCGGGAATCCTAGGTGCTGCAGATCCTTTTTGTTATTTTCTTTTTTGGTACACCATTGATGTGGGAATAGTGGGAATACTAGGAAGCTGTATAGAAGAACAAGCATACCGACCTTTTAGAACCACGGCAACCGTAGCGGAGCCGCCGGTTGATCGACATGGTGCGACATGTTCGGCAGGGAAGCAAGGGGGCTCCAGAAGTGTGGCAACAGCCAACGTGTCCCGAAATAGCCGCCCCGACTCCTTGCAGGTCGCTGCTCCATCATCCATGACCCCTCACTGCCCTATGCACACTAGCCTCAACACTATCAGCTATGAACATGCGCAAGTCAATCAGAACAATGCTTTCAAAGAACGGATAAAACACAAAGTGAAATTTCAGCGAGACCCTTGACGTAAGACTATTGAGACACGAGTATTTGACAGGACTGGGATGTTTGTGGCAGGTTGGTGTATCTACGACCATTGAAGAATGACCGACGGGAGATCATTCAGAATGATGTCGGTGGGAGACTCGAGAAGACACAACGGCTCGAGGCCGTCGCGGGGAAGGAGACGTGATCGCGAGTCCCGACAAATGACTTGATGAGTGAGCGACCTTTCAGCATTTTAGACAGATTAGAGCGATACTGAGCAGCTTGTTCGCGCCTCAATTTAGGAGCGTGGACGTGATGTTTGATAGATGCGAGCCATTGATGAGGTGTTTCACCCAAGCTTGCCCTGGTTCACTTCGAGGCAGTGTCTTCTGCGGCCAAGTTGAGGCTTTCAATGCGGTTGCTCAGAGCGCGATTCTCCAGCACATCCCGCTTGCCCCTCAGCGGCGTTGTGGCTCCGCTGGCACTAGCGTTCTTCATGTTCGAGGCTCGTCGCGGGCTGTCAGCGGCGCTAGTGCTCACAGATCGGTACATGCTGCTACCAGAAGCGCCCATAGCGGAGAGTCCAGAGTGCGACGCAGCCGAACCAGTTTGAATCGACGTCACAGGGGGAACATGACCATGCTGTTGCTCGTCACGCTCGGCAGCCTGCCTGATGGCACCCTCGAAATCCATCACCTCTCCTGGATTCTGGTTGAGAATGTCTGCGTATGAGAAGAAGGAGAGGCGGCGCTTCTCCTGCGAAGGCGAAGGAGTTCCAGAGGCGAGCGCCTGGAAGGCGCCATCTCGCGAGTCAAAGACGCCAAGGCCGCCAGGGAGAGAGCCAAGACCTCCGAGACCTGTCCCGCTGAATCGAGATTGCCTCGCCTTTTGTCTTTCCAATACGGGGCTGGCCGAGCCCGAGACGAGCTGAGGCACGGCGGGGGACCTCGGGACGTAGGGGCTCGCTGCCTCTTCAGCCTCGCTAGCCGCAATCACGTCCGCCAGCGTATCGAGGCTCTGATCCATGGTGGCAACTTCGGATCCAGAGATGACTGCACCGTCAATACTGACGCTTGAGGCAGCCGGGCGGCCTGCATCTGATCCCGTCGCGACAAGCGGGGTATTGATGACTGCCAGGTTGGGCGAGCTTGAGCGATATGGGTTTGGCAGAGGTAGCGAAGGGAATGCGGTCGCCGTCGGCACGGGCGATAGCGCTCCACTCGTAGTGAGTCCCATTGCACTGCCACCAAGGGGAGCGGATGCAATCTGAGAGGGCGTGCGCGTCGCCTGCGAGACAGATGCAGCGAGTGAAGCCGCGGGTCCAGGAGTAGGGGATGCCGAAGCTCGCGATCGGACAGGACTGGCATCGAATACTTCGTGGGTTCCAGCACCCCTGTGCGCCACGGGTGAACGGGAGCGGAACGAGGTAGTGCTGCTGACATCCGAGTTGGGTCGACGATGGCCCAAAGACTTTCGCGAGCTTGCAGACGCTTGGCGGCTGTCGTCCTGAGCGGGCTGGCGAGTACCCAAACGCTCAGCAATCTGAGCAGCGATGGATCCCGGAGGCGCCTCAACCAGACCAGAGCTGGACAAGGGGGCAGGGCTCATGGCGGGTGTGACGGAAGAACTGGCATCACTGTGCACTGAGAGGGCAGCTGAGCTTAAAGCCAAGGGGGGAGGAGGCGCTTGTGGAGCAACGATCTCGATCTGCTCCGTGCTATCTTCAATGATAGCCTCGACGGCATCATCAAGAACACTTGGGATAGCGACGTCGATTGCCTCTTGCTGGCTCATTATGTGACCGGCATCTCGGTGCTCAATGTCCCTCTCAAAGATGCTGGGAGAGCTATTGTTGCCGGCGGGAAGGGTGAGATTGGAGGCAGTCGGAACTGATGGGACTGCTCCCATCAGGCCGCTGGCGGCGGAAGAGGAGCTGGTTGGGCGGGCCGACTTGCGTGTAGGATGGGGAGCAGCGGAACCTGCGCTGGCCGAAACCTCTGACCGGATCTTGGAGTCAGGAGATGAAGGCCTGGTTGCGGCGCGGGGAGCACGAGCCATGGCAGAGGTGCGCTCAATGGTAGGAGAACCAAGCGGCAGTAAAGTGCTTGCAGCTGCGCGCGGGCTGAGACCAGGGGTGCGAGGAGGTGACACGGCCTGTGCAGGGGTAATAGCAGGCGATGGCGCTGGTGGATGAGCAAAGAGGCGAGATACGGTGGAAGCTTCGACAGGATCAGAAGGAAGCTCGTTAGCGGAAGGAAGGGAGCTCATAGCGGAAGGGCTAGAAGGGTAGGAGGGAGCTTGGCTGCGGTTGGAGGTGAACGGAGCGTCTTTCTTGGAGCTAGCCGCGGTGGCAGAGGGCGACTGGGGTGCTGTAGTCGCTGGGAGTGAGACGGCAGACTCTGGATAAGCGGCCTGGCGAATGGTCTGGTTTGGGGATACAGGCTTGGGCACGGCGCCGATACCGGCAAGCTTGAGCATTGGTGGCGAGCTAGCAGACAGCTCGGGAATGGATTTAGAGGCCATAGCCGCGCTGAGAACAGATCGAGAGAGGGGACTGCTAGGGCCGGGACTGTTGGGCCCGGGGCTGGTTGCACCAGTACCATCGCTGCGGTACTCGAAATCAGCAGTGTCAGGGTTACTGAATACCTCATCCACGTTCTCGTTGTCTGCCTCTATCTCGGATGTGTTTGACCTGGGCGAGGCTGGAGCAAGAAGGTGGGCGTGGCCAGTGGGAGCCCCGGGCTTCTGCAGGGGTGCCGCTCCCGCTGCAGGAGTACTTGAAAAGACCATCGCGATTGAGACCGGGATTTGGAGAGAAGAAAGGAGAGGGAGGAAGTGGTTCCACACTAGCTTTGCTGTGAGTGGTGTGGAGGAGGAGTGCAAGTATTACGATCGAGCCATGGATGTGTTCTATAGCGGAGGCTGTCCAAGCCGGGGTATGCTACGCTGAGTCTGCTGAGGCAGGAAAAGAGTGCCACAAGGGATCAAGTGGCGGAAAGGGACTAGATTGAGGTAATGGCGGAGACTTGGACAACTGGCACAAGAGCAAGTTGAGAAGGTGTCGAGACGAGACTATATGGGTATGTGGGCGAAGTAGGATGGGTAAATGAAGAAGGGAGAGTATCGGGCGATGGATGTATGTGTGGATGAAAAGTGGTGGAGAGAGGAAAAGGAGGTGTGAATTTGAAGCAGAAACCGGTTAAGCGTGAGCGTTATTGCCAAGCTGGTGTTGGAAAAGTGCCGCGTGCGAGCGAAGCGTGCCAAAGCGGGCGACTCGACTCGTTCTGCGCCGCCTTCGTCACACGCAGGCCGACTGCCAACACAAACCCCAATGCTCGTGCAGAATGGTGCTGCGCAAAATGCACGTCCCCTGCAAATCCACGCCGAGCAGCATCGCCCTGGCCCTGCCCTGCCATGCCCTCCTGCCGGGGTCCCTGAATGGATCCCTGAATCCAGTACGGCTTGCTGGCCCGGCCCGTCTGGCCTTGCTTCGTGTGACGCGTTCCATCCCGTCACATCCCATGCTCAGCCAAGACAGAATTGAATTGGATTGGATTGCAACTCGCCCTGCCCTGCCCTGCCCTGCCCTGCCCTGCGCGGCGCTGCGCTGCGCTGCGTTGCGTTGCCAGCTCTGCTCTGCTCAGCTCAGCTCCTGCGTCTTGTCTTTTCTCACAGTGCTTTTCATCTGGTTTCAGCTTGGCTTCAGAGCACGGCACGACCAACACATTAGAGCCAGCTGCTGTACCGGCTGGTCGCAATGAGAGTGGACCTGAGCGAAGCCCCGGACTCGGCAGCGACCGAGTCCCATTGTGGTTGCAAAGGGTTTGGAACCTCTTTCTGCTTGGCGAATCCACACACTCGGCGCGGCAAGTCGGCCCAGCTGACTGGCTTGCTGGACGGCTGCCTTCGCATCTCAGAACACCGGCATGAGTCTGCATCTCGTCGAGCGTCGCATTGCCGGGGCGCCGGGCTCGGGCGAGAATCTCGGCAGGGCGTTGAATGCAGAAGTACTGTACTGTAATCATGATGGCATCCAAGCCGCTGTGCTTGATGTGATGGAACCAAGTGCCTGCGCTGCCTCGCCATACGCTATTCGGGGGACTGGGTCATCGGGGCGTTGGAAGCTCGGACCTTGTCATGTAGCCAAGTTCCGAGGTGTCCGGCATGCACCTGCGGCCCAACCCCTCTTTCCAGCGGGCATTGACTGGCTTGACTGACTTGGCGTAGGGTATCCCTTTTTTGGACGTGGTTTGAGCCCCTCGAATTCCAGGGCCTGCTGAAAATCGTGGAGAAGACACCTCGCGTAAAAATTGGGCTACAGCAACTCACAGCAACTCACAGCCATTGCCCGTGCACCACTCGCGCGGCTCCAGCACTCGAGCCTGCTTCCCTGCTTCTTGCTTCTTCGCTCAAGTTGAGCCTCGATGAGCATATGCTGTACCGTGCTTTACTGCGCAAGAAGGCTGCCTCACCACTCGACTGCCTATCGAGCAGGGATGCTTTGACGAAAGTCCGGGATGACGTGCCGAGACGACTCCGCCAAGATCTCCATCGTCCGAGAAACCACAACTCGAAACCCTTGAAGAGAGTGTCGGTGCACCGCCACGGGAGGGCCCAGCCGCCGCCGGCCACGTTTTATTCTCCGCATGGCTTGCTCTCTTTGTACCAAGAGTGTCCATCGTGTGGGCCATCGTGTGGGTCACATTACTTGGCTGCACCATCTTGTCTGCTCATTACAGTACCTTGTTGCTGCAGCAGGCACAGATCTCGTTACGACTCACCCGCGTTGGCAAGCGCTGACATGCGCGTCCCTCAAAGAAGGGACCATGGACTCCCAGCCAATACCAGTCAGCCAAGCCAAGCTCTGCCAACTCAGACCAAGGCAGCCAAGAGTCTTTCACTTGTGCTGCCTACCCTGTGTCCACCTCTGCGTCTGGTGCCCCAATTGTCATGAACAGAATTGCTTTCCACCGTGTCTTCGGGGCGGAGGCGAGTGTGGGGTGGTTGCCTACAGCCGATCACACGGTGGTTTGTGGCTTTGGCCTTTGGCTAACAGTGGACGGGGAGAGAGGGTGCGCGCGCGCCCCGCCGCGTTGCTGCGTGAGGCCCACAGGCCGTCAGCGCCCAGTCCCGCAATTTTCGCGTGCTCTCCTGCCAACGAGACTCAGACCTGCTAAAGTGCTGTACGGTAAATGAGACGGCGCAGCCAACTAGACGCGCTGCGCCCACAGAGCAGCTTCGTTCCCACGGACAAAGCGCGTCCGAAACCCATCCACCCATCCTTCCCCTCCTCCCACCCTCTTCCCTTGCCAATCGCCCCAGCTTTTGCTTGATTGGTGCTGCATTCGACTCCTCATCTCACATATCTCTCTCCTGGATCACTTTGCACCATGACCACACGTCTCTACCTCGGTCGTCTTCCCCAGGACGTCCGCCGCTCGGACATTGAGGACCTCTTCAAGGGCTACGGAGTGAGTAGTACTCGCTTGCGTCATTCATACCATCGTCTCGATGTTCATACTGACCATCCCTTTCTCCTTGACTCAATAGCGTCTGCTTGACGTCCGTATCATGGGTAACTTTGGCTTTGCCGAGTTTGAGCACCCTCGCGATGCCGAAGATGCCATCAAGGTGCGTCCAATGCCTTAGCCTGACCTGAGTTTTGGTCCGATGCTGACCATCTCCATCGTATCGTTCTATCTCTGCTGAAAAGGACTTTGACGGCAAGAACTTTATGGGCGAGCGTATCCTAGTCCAGCCCGCCAAGGCTGCTCGTCGTGAACGTGGCGATGACCCCTACGGGCCTCCCGGTGGCTTTGGCGGTCGCGGTGGCTACGGCCCTCCTCCCCGCTCTGCTCCTCGTCTGCGCCGAGGCCAGTTCCGTCTTGTTGTGTCCAACCTGCCTCCTAACACTAGCTGGCAGGACCTTAAGGACATTGGCCGTGAGCACGGCTCCATCTCCTTTGCTGACATTGACCCTCACCGGGCCGATGAGGGTGTCATCGAGTATGACAACCGCGAGGACTATGAGAGGGCTCTGGACAGGATCGAAGGTACCGAGCTCCGCGGCTTCAAGCTTCGCATTGACCCGGCTGAGCCTCCCCGCGGTGGTAGGGACCGTGAGCGCAGCCCTCCCCCGCCACGCAGGAGGGATGACAGCCCTCCTCCCCGCAGGAGGGACGACAGCCCGCCTCCTCGCAGGAGGGATGACAGGGACGACAGGGATGACCGCGACGTCAGCCCTCCTCGCCGCCGTGAAGACAGCCGCGAGCCTCTTCCTCCCCGTGGCGGTCGCTACGACAGCCGCAGCCCTCCCCCCTCGCGCGAACGCGACTACGACGAGCGACCGCCTCGCGACGATTAAGCTACTGGTCTAACTGTGACTCGAGGGTAGTAACTGTTTGCCTGCATGATGCTGCACTCGACCTATTCAAAGATGGAAAGGGGACCACGATCGCGAATCCAATACCAAAAATATGTTCCAAACACTCTTCAGGCGGGCGAAACTGGCTTTTCTCTTTCCCCTCAAGTCGTTTGTCATCGAGTTCTTCCTCCTGTTCAATCCTTCCCTTACTGACCTTCCCCCGGTGATCCTCAATGCTGGCCTCTATCAATCATCGTGCGCGACTCCGTTTCCTTGCCTCCTTTGGCACAATGACACACAACCCTACAAACTTGCGATTTCTAGGACTGGAATCTTGGCCCGCGTTCTCGGACAGTATCGAATTTGGGCGAATAGGACTTCGTAGGAATGAGTGATTAGCTTCAAAGGAAAAGCGAACCCGGCGGGGAAACTGATGAGCTCCGAGCTGGCGTTGCTTTGGAGCAAAGCGCCATGGTCGCAGCCGTCACCCCGCACGATGCTTTCCTCTTATGGATCTCTCAGACGCAACGGCAGGGCGATTCAACAGGTTTCTTTCTTTGTTTTCTCTGCAACTCTTCCCTCAGCGTCTCGTGGCAAACGCTGGGGCAAGCTCTTTCTCGTGGCGATATTCTGGTCTGAAGCATCCGCGACACGGCGACGGTTGGCAAAGTGGTTCGATCCAAGCTAGAAGCTACGGTCTTGGCTACATTAAATTTTCCAACCCCCGCTGAATGGAATGGACGCTATAGTGGCCGCGGACGGATGAAGGACGAGGATAGAGGACGAGCTCAAGGTCGTGTAGGATGGCAGGCCCTTGGGGCGATCGACGAATGTGCGTGACTGGAGCGGGGCGACGGGCGGCTACAAGCAGAGATGTTAGTTGGTAAGGAGGCCTCTTTTCCAGATTGAAGCTGATGATAAACACTCGAGCGAATGGACTTTTAAGGGGTCAAGGCAGTTCGACTGCGCCGCAAACGACATGGACTACTAAAGAAGTCTGTGTAGCCAAGGTAAGCTGACAGATTCGCCATAGTGGCTTGCTGACCCACGAAGGCAGGTGGGTGAGTTGTTTCTCTCTCCCCTTTGCCCATTCACTGCAATACCAAGCTGTTTTGCTATAGACATCTATTGTGTGCGATAAGGTGTGGAATTTTTTGGGGACTTGTATCCTGACAAGCTGCTATCGAGATGGGTGACCTGACTTGCGCCGTGTAAGCTGGGGCGCCCTGGTCAGCTCGACCTGAGCGACGCCGCCGAAAAAGTCGGTGATCTTGACCTTGTCGAGGGGTCTCTTGTAGAGGTCCGTACGGACGCCCGGGTCCGAATGAATGATGCTGGGATTGTAGTTGTCAAACTAGAGTGGATAGGAGTTTGTGTCGTCAGCTAGAGTGAGAGAGATGAGGGAGAAGGGGGCGTTTGAAAGTACACGTACGAGATCCTGCATGGTAGCCTCGGTGGTCTTGTTCTTGTCCTCCATGAAGTCGAGCACGTGGTTGGTGAATCGGTCGATCATGGCTACTCCCAAGTCACCGTCTGCCTGGTGCTGTAGATCAAGAACATGTCAGTCAGTCTTACGTTCAGAGCTGTGAGGGGGGGATTTGACGTACCGAGTACGAGTTCTGGCCCTTACGACTGCTCCCTGTCGCTAGCACGTTGGGGCTGTAGATTCGGCTGTACATTGTGTTGGCCTGGCACGTATCGATCATGAAAAAGAGCTCGTGGTACCTATGCCGTCGATTGTGTGAGAAGCCGATCCGTGCGATGAAGGAGCATGTGCGTAACTTACCGTCTCTTTTCCCACATTTGTTCAATCGCATCAGCTACATCAAGCAAGGAAGCAAAGAAAGGCCGGGCATGAGTTGGTGAGGAAGACAACCAGCACCACAGTGTATGTCAGCTCTGCTCACCGATGTCAAAGGCGCTGATTTCCTCATAGTCCTGGAACTTGAGGAACTCGTCGCCGCCGTGGCCAGTCATGTAGAGGAAGACGTTGGACCTAGCGTCGCTCTCTAGGCGCTTGCTTCGCGGGGTGTTGGGTGGCAGTCTGCCGGTGAGGACACGGATGACGTTTTCGACACTGACTTCGTAGCCGCGGTAATCGACTTCTACGTTCTCGCCGTACAGGTCGAGCCGGTGTGACGAGGGCCATACGTTTCCGGGGAACTTGTTGCGCGGGTTGCACGCCGCGTCGTCTGCGAGCATGAGGATGATGTTGGAGTCGGGTATGCCGAGGCGCTTGACGGTCCGGTACATGCCCAGCGTGTTGGCCATATGCTGTTTGATCGTCAGTCATTCAAGTGCGCTGGAGCTAGGCTAGGGTCAGGGTTGGTCGGGGATTGACTTACACGGTAGTTGAACCAGAACTTGCTGGTGCACACCAGTACGGCCCAGTTGTTCGTATGGCCACCGGATACATGGTCTTCCACGACTCGCCCCGGTCCCGGTACACGAACAGACGAGCTGAGGGTGGAGCTGTCTATCCCAAAGAACCGGGCCAGTTGGTCGACCTGTTCTTGTGGCACAAACACGTCCGGAAACAAGAGAGGTATCCCAATCGCCTGTGTCGAGAGGAATCAGTCAGCAAAAGACATAGAACGAACCTGTCTTAGTAGTGCGAATATGGAACTCACGATGAGTGGGATAAGGAGGAGGCTGGCAAGCAGCTTGCGCACAAGGCTGCCGCTCGACTTGGGTCCAGCCATGACTTGGGGTTGCGGCGGTGAGACGGCGGAGGGCAAGACGGCGCTGAATGGGGTGGAGTGGAGTGGAGTACTGCGCGCCGCGCCCCACACAAGCTGAGTGCGCGCGTGTGCGCGAAACGCCGTCTGCGCACGGAACCATGATAGCGAACGTCAACTCAGCCACCCACCCTTCTCGAGACCCTCGATAAACTCAGACTCTTCTCTTCTCCCACGACAAAGCGCAGACAGCGAACTTTGTTGTTGCTATCGGAGGCTGACTGTCGAATCACAAGCACGCGCTCAGATCTGGTTGACTGGTTGTCAGCTTCTCAGCGCGACAGCACAACCTGCACGCTTTCTCGACTCCATCACATTCTTCTCTTCCGCCGTCATACGAATTAAGCTCAAACAGCACAGACCAACTCGATCTCGCTCACCAATTTCCTGAATTCTGATCTACCATTCCAGTAAGACGCAAGACGATGACAGTGACACAAGATGAGCAAGTACAAATAAAAAAGGGCGAGTGGGTTACAAACAGGGGGATAAACAAAAAGATAGCTCCAGCACGGAGGATGAGGAGGAAATGAGGGTCGGACGAACAAGTGGCAACGTGTTCACCGCGTCCGAGACCAAGAAGGGTAACCGTCAGTGAGAGGTTGTTGGAACCAAGTCGACGTCAATGCGCGACTCGAGCTCCCGAAAGAAGGTTGAAGATAGCAAGAGAGCATGTGGGAGATCGTTGATCTGAGACGATGACCGTCGAACTGGGTTTTTTTCAAAGCCTGATTGACGTATAGCAATGAATGAGGTTACCGTCGATCCCGAGGCCAGTCCCCCATCAAGGAGAAGAATAGACCGGACGGGCTCCGACGGGTTCGATAACCGTCACAGTCAAGCTCGAGGTGGTAAACGGATGATCACGTCTAGGCCTGATTCGCCTTGGCCTCCTTGACCTCGCGCTTGACCTCGTGAGCCCTCTTCCAGTCCCTGCCGGGGCCAGTGTTGCCGCCGATCAGGCCAAGGTCGTTGGATACCTCCTGGCGCTTGAACGTCTTTCCGGGACCAGAGACACCACCGATGAGGCCAGGGTAAGTAGCAGCCTCGCCGTCACGCTTGAAAGCGTAGCCACCACCCGAGGTGGCACCGGTGTAGCCGAGGTCGTTGGCGACCTCCTGACGCTTCTCGGCCTCCTCACCCTCACGCTTCCAGGCGTAAGAGCCGGTGGCACCACGGAAGTAGCCAAGGTCGTTGGCAACCTCCTGGCGCTTCTCAGCATCCTCGCCCTCACGCTTCCAGGCGTAGCCACCACCAGTGGCGGCACCAGTGTAGCCGAGGTCGTTGGCGACCTCCTGACGCTTCTCAGCCTCCTCGCCCTCACGCTTCCAGGCGTAAGAGCCAGTGGCACCACGGAAGAAGCCGAGGTCGTTGGCGACCTCCTGGCGCTTCTCAGTCTCACCGTCGCGCTTCCAGGCGTAGTGGCCACCGGAGGCACCGCCGATCAGGCCCATGGGACCACGAGCGGCATCGGCGTCGGCAGCCTCACCATCACGCTTGAAGGCGTAAGCACCGGTAGCACCACGGAAGAAACCAAGGTCGTTGGCAACCTCAGGGCCGCCAGCGGGGACAGCGGCGACGGAGGCGACCGCGACGGAGCTGGCGAGAAGAAGAGTCGAGACGCGGAACTGCATGTTGTCGAGTTGATATGAAGAGACTACCTTGTCGATAGCAAAGGTAGAGGTAGTGTGACGGAAGAAAGGTTAGGGGAATGTGATAGTCGGATATGAGTGCGCGAATCAAGTATATGTATCACACTTGCCGAAAGAGCCAAGCTGACACTGAGAGGGATAAACTGATTCGAAGCTGGATGCCGGCTAGTCGAATAGTGAAAGTCGGAAAGCTGGGTGACTGCTTCCTGCACTGGATGCCGATGTCTGGGTACTGACGAGAGGCGGAGGGATGCAAAGGTGCAGGTATGCGCGGTGGATGATGGTAGACGGAAGGAAAGGTGGTTGGGGAAGCAATTGAGGGCAAGAGGGAATACAGAAGCCCGAGACAGCAGTGCGATTGCGATTGACCCAGGAACACGCACCAACAGCACAGCTGACTGTGTGTACTGATTGCGAAAGCTGATAGGAAAGTGGTAAGACTACAGGAGACCAAGTCTCATGACAAGAGGGGCTTGTTGGGGCCAAAGGGGGGAAAGGGCACGAGTTTGCTGTCGAGGATGACGCACAATGCTGGAACGCAGGCACAAACAGGTCAGAGCGAAAAGGGAGGGAGGGAGGCGACGGAGTCTGACCGCGCGCGCAAGGGGTGGGGGGCAAGGGCGGAGGGGGGTTGAGCGATTTCGCCAAGAGCATTGCGGCCTGATACAGTACAGTAGCATGTCGTGGCTGCTGCTGGTCATCTGCCGGCGCAGAGCATGGGCACGAGCTGTTCTGTGCGGATCGCCGGAACACAACGCAGAAATGCAGTGCAGTAAGAGGAAAAGAGGGCTTTGCAAATACAGTATTGCGAGTGGCGGACCGGCCCGAGAGACTGTGCCTTTTGGCCAGGCTTGGCTCAGTTCAGTTTGCGTGCCGAACGTGGATCAGTTGAATTTCAGCATGATCGTCCTTACGGGCTACTAGAGCACATGATGGCCCGCGCAGCTCAGCTCCCGTGCAGGGCGTGGCCCTATCGTCGAGGCATGTAACAAGAGGGCGACGAGCATTAAAGCGAATGACTACAGAGCGAACCTCGGTTAGGCGCGTTGCCTGCATGCGTATGTTGCGTGCCTGCCTTGACGTAGTCGCAGTGCCTCTACGAAATCTTTCGACTTGACTACAGTGAATACTCCCAGAATTTCAAATCGTGCCACTGGCCCCGTTCAGGCCGGCACTTTCTCTCTCACGGAAGGGGACCACTCTATTCAAAGAGTACTCCCTGGTTTGGGGAATGTAGAGTAGTGCTTTGTGAATACAAATCCGACAATGCCCCTCCATGTCGCCTTGCTGACAGTAAAGCGACAGCTACCCACTGCCTACCATCCTGCTACTGACGGGCCCGAGTCTTCTAATGCTCCCTCCTCGTAGCAGGTCATTACGCCAGGCACAGCACAGGAAATCCCAAGGTCTCGGTGCGTTCGCCGCCCACCTGCCATCACGTTGCTCGTTCTTGTGCAGAAGAAAAGAACGCGCCTTGGCAAAGAGTGCCCTGATTCTGGCTCGGAGCGAGGTCTCTGAGTTCGTTGCCCTGACTGATGTCAACATAGTAAGTGTATTCATGAGGCTATGGTAATCTGAGAGGGAGTATTGTAACCTTGTCCTGTCAAGACCAAGGTCAGCGTCACTCAAAGATCGAGACCCGCACGCTCCCCGATCCAGGATGGAGGAAAAGCAAGGAGGAGAGTCGGTGCCTGTGTTAATTTGAGTCGTTGGTTCAAGATCAGGGCCAGCCATCCTTTGTTCCTGGTGGCTTTGGCCTGGTATTGAGAGGAGGCGCCTGAGACCGGAGCGAGCGCTAAAGTACACGCGGACGGGCCCTGGTGCCTGGCGCCACTGCAGTAATCGCTGACCTGCCGTGCGCCGCGACCTCAAGCGAGCACAACCTTGCCTCTCCTGTGCAGAAGCGAGGCCGTGACCTCCTCTTACCTCTCACCTGTATCGTAGCGTGGGTATTGTTGCAAACCCGCACGCGACCTCGACCTGCACACAGACGACTCGCACACCCACCGTCGCCGGGTGACCGGCCTCCGTTCGGAAGTGCAACTGATACTGTACTGCTCTCCAACCCACTTACCATGCCAAGCAAGTAAGCCAACGCAGTACGTACTTGAGTTGAATCCGGCACGGCTTGCAACATCATCCATGAACAAAGCAAAGGTAGGGTCTCGCACAATCATACTGTGTGAAAGCATAGTCGGTCTCTTTCTCCGGCGTCAATCAGTGTTGGATGCTCCAACACAGCAAGATCTGAGCAGCGCATTCGACGCCCAGCCCCTTGCTTGTTCCTTTCTTTTTTCTTGTTTTTAGAGACCCGACTCCGCTTTGGACACTCCTTACCTGGGGGTCGGAGTGCGGATTCCGAGCTGGTGAGGGTCCACAGGTGGCTCATTTCGAGCTCCGGCAGCAGGGGGGCGCCATGACCGCGTCGGGTTGAAAGTGAACAAATCGGGTCTTCAATTGGGTAAACAGGCAAGCTTCGATGGAGGAAGGCGTGTAAAAAGCATCTTCCGACGATCTGTTTGGCGCCAGACAATGCAGCAGCATGGTTCCCTTCCTCTTTGGGTGATAATGGACCGTGGAGAGAGTGGCTTGCAGCAATTGGTCTAGCAGCTGGCAGCCTGCACAGCAGCGGCAGGCAAACAGAGGCAAGCAAACCTCACCAGTGAGCAGATGTCCAGCGCGACGTGAGGGGGTCGGAGCAATAGACGAGCAGACGGTCGGACCCCTCCCTGTTTCTTTTGTCAGGTGTGCCTTGTGAGAAAATTCACGCGTCGGTCAGTGGCCCCTCCCTGTCCTGCTCTGAGCGAGTAAAGCAGGCGTCGGGGACTCTTAGGTCAAGTACTGTACTGTACTGTACTGTACTGCACTGAATCTTGCGGCATCACACTAGCAGCAACCGGCGAGGTAGTCAGTAAGCTGCTGTCAGCACACGACCTCTTTCTGTCCTGTGCCTCTAACTTGCGTGCCTGGGCCGCTCAGGCACACCGGCAGGCGAGGCAAGGAGAGCGTGCGGTGTGTGGTTCCTGTCCCTGAGTGAAGAAGCCCTCATGACGAACGCGGCGCTCCTGGATCGCACCAAAGCGACTAACGCCTTACCTATGATGGTCATACAGTACAGTACTGTACAGTAGTTGCTGTCATGCCTCATGCTCTATCAACGCGATGGCCCCTTCTCCTCCCTGACCAACCAGTGGACTGTTCGTGTTCTATCGCCGAGAGACAGACACCCAGAATCACCGTTCAGTAACGACCCATCATCGGCCTGCCACCTTGTGCTAATTCACTTGGCATTGAGCGTGATGAGCTGATCCTCTTCCCCTGTCAGACAGGCCAAGGCCAAGCAACCTTCTATGATATCGCGTAAAAATTCCCCGACGCCACGCTGGTTGAGGAATCGAACCATCCCATCATCAGGAACCCATCCGGAGTATAAGGCGACTGCCGACACACACTGTGGAATGTACGAGGTTATGTTACTGTACAGCACTGTACTGTATTGTTCCAGTCACGAATGTTGGGGTATTGAGTGGCTTAGCCAAGGTGTCAGATGGCTGGCTCCGCAACGCGTTCACATTCCTCACTCCGTTTCACTGATTCGTAAGCCTGACACAACGCGCCCGTGCGCCAAGAGATCCGGAGCCGAGACGTCTCACCGCCAAGGGTTCTGTCGCGGTGGCACCCCCCAAGCTCAGCTGATTTCTTCTCCGCCATCGTCTAGGCCAGCCAGGCTCGTTTGGCCCAACACTTCTCCATGATTATGAAAAAGTGGTGCCACCATTGCAGCTAATGTTTTCTATTTTTCCTGCATTTTTTATATGAACATTGATTGCTACTCCCAACCCCAACTAGTGATTCGCGAAGGCAGAGTACTGTAATCGCGCACCACAAATCTCCCGAACAGGGCAGCTGGAATTAGATACAACTTTTTCGATTCAGCGAATGGATACGCAACATTAAGCTAGAGAGCGGATAACGAAAGCAAAATAACAAGAGCATGTCCATCACAAGGACGACGGCAACACTTATGGAAAAAAAGTAGAAAGAATGGGATTCCGAAGCTAAAATGTCCGTATTCAGATTGGGGATGTAGAAGGAAAGTCAGGCTGTCAAACGAGGTTGTCTGGTAATGTTGAAAGGAAGGGAAAGGAAACGAAAGTGGACAAAGAGAGGAAATGTGTGGGCCTGTGTGCACACACGCGCTGAGATACAGTATCAACGCGCGAGCGCAATCGAGACAGCCTCGCGGAACGACTTCCTGAACCTGTCAAGGCCAGGGGCACGGCGAGCGGGACGTGGTTCTCGTGGGAAGTAGGGCTCGGTGCGAGTCTTGCCCGTTCCATCGCCAGGTACCTGAACAGAGTGGTGAGCATCAGCCTCACCGGCTGCCCAGCGGCAGGCGATCTCCATCTGGCGGTTGCGCTTGCGGCGGCCGTACTCGGAGATGCTGTTGATGTCGCGCATCGTGTTCGCATCCAGGACGCCACGCGGCTTGTCTTCGTCAACGCCGCGGCTCAGCGTGTCAGTATCGTCATCCTCCTGAGGCGCGGCCGGTGGATCCGTCCAGATCGAAGCAAGATCCTCTGTGCCGGCACCCACGGTCATCGCCAGGTGACGGAACCAGGCAAAGAAGCTAAACACTGTCGGTGATGCCTCCGCGTAGCGGTACAGGAACGAGTACCATTCAGGGGCAGCATCGTCCAGCATCTCAGCGATACCGTTGATCGAGCGCGCAGGGTCCTGCACTCGGGCACGAAGACCAAACAGGTGGTCGATCAGCCTGCCGAGAAAGCCCTGAAGTGCCATGAGCGAGTTGCTCGAGCCCTTCACCTTGTGAATGCGTCGCAGCTCCTCCATCAGCGGCTCGAACAGCGAACCAAGTGCGTCGCCAATCGCCGGATCCTGAAGCATCCCTCGCACCTGGGCGCCGTCACGTTGCAGCGACAGGAGGCGCAGGGCACGCTGTAGGTCCGTGATGAGCAGGTATCCTGGCTCCTTGTGCGCGTTCTTCTTGATGACGTTGGGCTGTGTTTTGATAAAGTCCTGATAGGCTTGCGTCGCATCCATCACTCGCTGAACTTCAGCCTTGTTGAGCTTGGGCTGCTCCGAGCCACGCACGATGGCTGCGACAAGCGGAATCTCAGCCTTCTCCGCATGCTGTCGGATCAGGCGCTTGAGGTCATCAGGGCTCTCAACGAACGCGCGCAGCTTGCGGAACATGACCTCAGAGCCGATCGAGCGGCGCAGCTCAACCAGGTCCTCGTCGATCGTGTCAGGATCATCCTCGAGGATCACGTGCAGCACGGCCTGGAGGAAGTTCTTGCGCAGCAGATTGTCCTGCCAAGAGCGGACCATCTGCGTGACGGGGGACTTCATCGCAAAGGCGAGCTTCTTCCACGGAATCGACTCGTACACATCCTGCAGCCTTGCAAGGTTGGCACGGGACTCATCACCAGCAACAAAGGTGCCATACAGGACTCGCGCAATCTGCAGGTTGCCCCACGACACCATCTTCTGGTAGTTGACGGGAAGGCTGGCATAGGTCGGCTTCTCGCGGAGCGCATCGTACATCTTCAGGAAACCGTCACCCTCGACGCAGTCCGCCCACAGGTCGTCGCGAATGTCACGGAGCTCGTGCACGTCGTCTCCAGCTTCTCCCGTGTCCATCTCGTGCTCCCTGCGGCGGTATTTGTCCTCACGGCGTCGCTCGTCGATATCCATCAAGTCTTGTCGCCTCAGCGCACGCTCAGGGAACGAGCCAATCGAAAGGAAGTTCTGAGTCTCGACGGCGTGACCAGACTCACGGATGGACAACGTGTCACGCAACCACTCGCGGAGCTTCTGTCGGCGAGCTTCGAAGTCCCTTGGCGACTGTTCCACTGCCGGAGCTGGAGCACCCCGGCGGGAGCGCGCCGCGAGCGGTGGAGGGACGCTTGATCGAGCGGTGCCATTACGAGCATCAATCGAGGCTCGAGGCTCGCGAACATCACCTCGTCGACGTGAGTCAAGCGAGTCTCGACGGTCACTGCCACCTCGAGGGGAATCGTCACGGCCCGGTGCGGGTCGGCTCTTGCGCATAGAGCCAAGACCAATTGACAAGAGAGACTTCTTGGGCTTGGGGCCTCGCCCATCCTCGGTGAGCTCGTCCGCTGGATCCGAGCCGCGCTCACGGCGGGTGGGGCGACGTCGCAGCGTGTCATCAGAGACGTCGCCATCGTCCTCATCATCCGAGAACACCTCACCACGGCGACCGCGCGCAACAGGCGGCGGAGCGCGGCGCGACCTGCGAACGTCCCGAACAGACTCCTCCTCATAGTCATCATCCTCAATGAGATCGTCAACGCTGCGGCCCAGAACAGGTCGTCCATCCTGCACACCGCTGCTGTACCTCCGCTTGCGCTCGCGGTCATTGTTGGCAAAGCGGTCTGCAAGGGACCTCTTGCTCTGCGTCTGCCTCCTTCCTACAAGCGAGTTAGTGCTGTTGCGGCCGCTGCTGTCTTTGTAGGTCTGCAGAGCTGCTCCGATGCCGGCAGCGTTGAACCCGGAAGCACGCACGGAACCTCGTGGAGTGCTGGCTAGGTCCTCATCCTCGCTCTCTTCGTCAGGCTGGCCACGTGTCTTGGGCAGCTTGTGGACGAAGGCGTACTCGCCGAGATCGCGGCTCAGGTTCTTCTGGAACTCCTGGAAGTCGGCGTCGTTCCGCACCACGTACTCGTCAATACGGTTCGGGCGACGCACACAGATAATATAGTCTCGTTCTGTCGGGCTTGAGCGTCGGATACCGACAACGTCAGCCTCGTAGCCGCCGTACTTGATACCATCGAGAGGTCGACGGTAGGCAAAGAAGGCCTCTGGCGGCAGCAAGTTGGATGCCGGCCAAGGCCACGACTCCTTTCGCAGAGGCTCCTCTTCGCCAAAATAGGGGTCACCATTGCCCACACGGAGAACGGCAGTCACATACTTGGAGGTCCACTTGAGCAGAAGGGCCCGGACAATGCCCGTGGTCGACCTGGCGCTGAAAGGCGTTCCGTCTCCCTCACCATGGCGGTCAATGTATGCGCTAAGCGATCGGCTCTGAATGGCTCGAAGCAGAGGCAGAATGCCCGTGAAGAAGTACGAACGGGCGATGGTGGCCTTGTCGGGCGGGGTGCTACCGTAGCTGCTGAGCTTGTCCTCGGGCGCAACAAAGAGAGGGAAAGTGCAGAATGCGTTCTTGAAGAGGAAGCGCAGCAGGGGCAAGTCGGGAACAGCCTGGGCGACTTGGTCGGGAGGGCGGCGGAAGACAGCCTCCTCGTCCTCCTCATCAGAGTTGTCTAGCAGGTCCTCGTCCGAGGTATCATCAAAGTCATTGATACGCGAGTCGTCCTCGAGCGAGTCGTACTTGTGGCGCTGTGCCTTCTTGCTCTCCTTGGTTGGCTTCTCAAAGCTAGTCAGCAGCCAGGCTCGGTCCAGCTCCCATGAGAGCTCACGCCTGGTCATCTCGCGCAAGAAGTAGTGAGTCTGCTGAGGATTGAGAACCGATGACAGCCAATCACCGTGCTCAAGGTAAGCGCGGCTCGCACGTCGTCCAGGTCCCACGTCTAGAGGGTCAGCCTCGCTTGGTGCCACGCTAGGTGTGAGGAGGAAGTCCTTGGTAGCAGCACGTGGTGGTGCAAGGCCAACGTCCTCGTCGAGCATCGGCAGCTTTTCAACGGGCCTGCTGCCCTTGGACGCCTTGGTAGATCTCTTCCTTGTCGGAGCCTTGTCGTCAGCAGCTGCCGCAGCGAGACCGAAGTTGGCGTAATCGGTTTTCTCGTCAGGATAGGGCTGAGACTCGAGCTCACGAGGAGGTGGCGGAGGGAGATCGTCAACGTTCTCGTCATCGCCCCTGGTGAGCGTGTAGATGGGAGCAGCAGCGGCTCCAGTGACAGCAGCGGCGGCAGCGAGGTCCTTGTTGCGCTTCGACTTCTTCTTCTTGAGTCGAGGCGTCTCTTCCTCATCGACGCGCTCAGCCCTCGGAACCGCTGCGTATTCCACCAGAGGCTCATCGTCGACACTGACAGCCGAACGCTGAGCCTCCTTCTTCTTCTCCTTCTTCTCCTTCTTCGTCTTCTTCTTCTTTGTCGCTTCTCGGACCGGAGAGGCTGGCGCGTCGACATGAGCAGCATCATCCGAAGCGTCCTTGCTACCACCAAAGGCAGCAGCTGCGAGTCCGCCAAGACCGGCGCCAACAGCGACAGGTACAGCAATGGCAGCAGCCAGAGGGCCCTTGGACTTTTTCTCTGTCTCGCTGTCTGCCTCCTCATCGTCTCTAGGCTCGTCAATGGCTTTCACCTCTTCGTCTTCCTTCTCGATCGGCCTGATCTGACGCTCCTCGGTGGGCGAGTCGCCGATTGTGTAAGGTAGCTCCGAGGGGCCCCCAGTGGTAGGGCTCTGCAGGGCCGTCTCCGCCGTAATAGGCTCGCCGAGATCGACGGCAAGTGCGCCAGCGCCAGTTCCGGCAGTGGCTCCAGCGGCCGCGGCTGAAGCGTTCTTAAGCTTCCTCTTGCTCTTCTTCTTCTTGGCCTTCTTGGACTTGGTATCGGGCTTGACGAGCTCGTCAGCAGGTTCGAGTTCACGTTCTGCATCGTCCACCTCAGGCACCTCCTTGGTCTTGTCGTCATCATTAGTCTCGACGTATCCCTTCCTGTTCTCACGCAGGGCATCAAGGCCGATCATGGTAGCAATGCCGCCCAGTGCGCCTCCAGCTGCGCTGCGAATATCGATATTCGAGGCCGAGTCATCCTTTTGGTCGCGACGTGACGCTGTCTCTTCGTCAATCTCATCGTCGCGTGCGCCTTGCATCGATGGCCTCTGGCTTGGGATAACTGCATCCTTGTGGCTGAGGGGGCCAGACTCGGGAAGCAGGGGAGAGGGAGGAGGGAGGTTAGAGACAATCTCAGCGTTGAGTGACTTGGTGCGCAGGTGCTCGGGCTTGCTGGTGTCCAAGTCGAACGGATCAATGATCTCGGGAGAACGAGGGTTGTCGGCCGCCCGCAGTGCGATCGGAGTTGTGATGCGTGGTGGCTCGTCTGGGATACCAACGGGAGTTTTTGGTGAGGCTGTTCCACTCTCACTGGCGGATTCATCCCCGTCCCTGTTGGAGGGGTAAGGGTATGCGCCTGACTCGAGAGCGGCGGCAGCAGCGCGCCTTCCGAAAGACCCACGCGGAATGGGGGGGCGTTCTCGAGGAGCAGCGGGCTGCCTGAGCGTAGACCTGCGGGAGCGGAGCTCTGTCACTGCCGAGCGAGAACGTCCAAGGATGTCATCGGCGCCGTAGGCCCTTCCGGGTACATCGTCGCCGGAATCGTTCTTGTTCTTTCTTCCAAGGAGCTTGAGCCTGCCGAATACACCTCCCTTCCTGCGCTTTCGCTCGTCTTTGATTGCCCATTCCTCTTCCTCTGGCGCAAGCTTGCGGCTTCCGCTCCAGGCACGAGGCCTCGTCCCAGTCGGCCTGGAGGCCTGAGCCTCGTTGTTCAAGCCGTCCTCATCCCTGCGAAGACGGTTCCCAGCCCTGCGGTCCGAGTCCTCCTCTTCTTCGTCCTCGTCTTCGTCGTCTTCGTCGTCATCGTCGTCATCCTGGTCCTCCCTGTCGTCCTCAGTGTGTGTCTGAGCGCCGGCGTCATCACCAGAGAAGAAAACATCGTCTTCGGTCTCGCTGTCAAGACGAGATGGCAGGGGCCGGTCGCCGTCTGAACTGTCGACTGCGGCTGGGAGGGTCTTGGGATCGCGACCCTTGCGGTCAGGGCCGTTGGTGCGTGCACGGTGCCGAATGCCAGGCCGCGCAGAGCGGAGACCTGGCTCGACGTAAGGTCGCCTCATGGTGTCAAAGGGGTATCAGGCGGTAAGGCCAAGTCAAGAGCCTCCGTTGCACTTTGTGGATGTGCAGAGGAAGTGAGGTTAGGTGGTATAGGTATCGCCTCGTTGCTGTTGCAATAGCTGGAATCTCTATCCCCGTCGACTCTAAGGGCGATGGAAGGAAGGGTTAAAAGGGGGAATATGGGGAATAAGGGGAGGGGTCGGGGAAATGGATGGTGAGTGGAGAGAAGCAAAGACACGGAGAGCCGTTTTTGGGAAGAATAAAATGGATGGGAGCGAGTGTAAGCAAATGGATCCCGGGGGTCCAGATCAGATCAGACCAGATCGCAAACGAGTGGAGAGGGAGAGAAGCCCAGAGACAGGGAGCGGGAACGGCAGGAGAGGAGCGGTGCGGTGCGGTGCGGTGCATGGATGGATGGTGTGGGCTGCCCATTGATTGCCTTGAACGCCGCGGGGGCCTTGGAATCACAATCGAGATTCCATTCTGGCGAAGGCGGGCGGGAGCGCAGTCAGCCAGTCAGTCAGAAGGAAGGAAGGCAGCTCGACGGGGTTCTTCTGTCTCTCTCTCTCTGTGTGAGTGTGTCTGGGTTGGGAATTTCGCTTGCTCCCATTTCCCGTGCGCTCGCCCCATTTCAGCTCAGCCCACTCTACATTGTATTCTTTCTATCCATCCATCCATCCATCCATCCGCCGTCCCATTTCTGTCACTGTGTATTTCGTGTTCCGTTGTCAAGCGAAATGCGGATATGCAGGCCAGTCGCGATCGATGACGAACTCTGCAGTCAAGCAGCGGCGGCAGGAGCAGGAGCAGCAGGAGCATCAACAGGCTCGTGCGCATCACCACTGTCTGCGTCGCGCCTCTCTTTCGTTTTCAACGTGAATGCTTTCCAATCCTAAATTGAGAATCGCAGTTCTGGTTGTCACCCTTGCGGCTGACAAGCTTACTCGGTTGGCACGCCGAGACTGTCTACAGGTTGTTGGAAGGCTGTTCAGAGCGAGAAGTAGTACTGTGAAGAAGCACCCTCGTATCGATCTAGTCTGTCTCACAGCTAGTGGTCGATGCGGCTTGGCACCCAAGCCCTACAGAAGCTCCACACGTCCAGAGATGGAAACGAACGCATTTGGGAATCCCCATTATTTCGCAGGCGCAAACTTGCCTCCAACCGCCGCCTCCGCTGCCGACCCCGCGCGATTACCTGCATAAGATCCGCCAGAGTGGGGCACCTACAAAACCTGTCTTGGGCACATTCAGCAAGCAGCGCCTAAACGCCTGTGGGAATGCGAGTGCAAATCCGTCCGATCCTCACCAGCCAACCGAACCAACCGCATGCTCAACGTGGCTTGACCGCCTTGCAACAAATACTTGCCTTGGTTTCATTTGACTCACATAAATGAAAGAAGAGGTATCCAATCCAGTCCTTGAGTCGCCGAACAAGGTCTGCTCTGTCTCGCGGTACATACTGAACAATTCTGTGCAGCATGCTTTGACTGCCGCTAGGACCTCGACTCCACAGTACGGTATTGTTGCACCGCGTGACCGGCATCATGTGGGGCATGAAAAGTCACTAGCAAGCAAGCACGCCCACTGCCAAGGAACCCAGTGGTCAAATCAATCCAACGGCCGAACGCTGCCGTCCAGACCACGGCTCTAACATTGCATCATCACACCTTGACGAGCTGGATTGGCGCCACAAGGATGGTCCATTTGGTCGCGTGGGTCCCTATGACAGTTGGTACGGACTGCATCACCCACAACAGCCCAATGTCAACCCACATGAACGCTGCCATAGCCTTGTCTCACGTGGAAAAGCCCGATCAAGGATGGGTGTTCCTATACCTGTCAAGCGAATAAACTCCGCAACGACAGAGAGCGGACCTCGGACACAAGCCAGACAGAGACGGACAACACGGAGGCTATAGGGCAAATGAATGTTTTGGGTATCATAGACACGAATGGGCAACAGACAGTACCGCTCAAAGCGGCGCTAGTAACAGCGAAGCGATCATCGTGGGGATATACAACAGCGACGGGGGTCGTCCTCGTGAGTGTGGACGTGACAGCTCGGTGGATACAGTCGGTCAAGATACTGTATGCACGCCATGCGTAGTTGGCTATCGCGTTCTCCGCTACTTCCTTAGTGGGAACGAGAAAGTGCCAGATGCTTGAAGATGTACTCGATCCGCAAGGCCTAGGCGTGGGTACTTGTGGAGTAGTATGTCTGTCTGACATGACAGAAGCTTTGCGACGGTGATCTTGCCAGTATCGGATACAATGATGGTAGTGACGGTGACCTTTACGTTGAGCTGTTTGTGACCTTGGAAGCCGGATAATGACAAAAATGGATACAGTTGAAGGGATGAGTACTTGAAGTGCCCAGAAGAAAGGGATCGATACCCTTCAACTGGACAAATGCGCAATGCTGAGATGAGAGGTGAGGTTGACTCGTGACCGAAGAATGACAGGACGGCCGTGATGACTGAGTTAGACTCAAAGTTGGGTGCAGAAGGCGAGCTGAAACATGAGAAGGGATGCCCGGAGCTTTCAGAGGCGACATCCTCAGTGTTGCCACAATCTCGAGATTGGACGGATACGGCCGCGAACGGCGTTGGCCTTGGTCAGATCAGGCTGGCTCGACTTTGTCGATTCTGACTTTGCCGTCTTGGCCATGCTTGACGAATTGAGCCTAAAGCTGGCGCGATGGAATAGCGACCCCGGGCGCTTGAGCTGGCGTTGGCGATCGCTGTTGGCCTCTGCCTCTTGCTCACCGCCTGACTCGTCCGAGCTTGAAGACCGCTCCAAGTCACCATGTGCCGCATCACGGGCGAGCAGTGGCACCGAAGCCAAGGCAGCATCAGCCATAATGGCCTGCTTGAGCGCCTTCTCTGCCTCGACCTTCTTCATTGCGTATGTCGCCTCTGGGCGCCCGGTTTCTCCTGGGTTACCATTACTGACGCTGCTGATGCTGTCTGATGCATGGCCAGAAGACTCTCCATCGCTGCTGTTGCTGTCTTGAATACAGTGGACAATCTCGAACGAGGTCCTGCCGATGGTGTCTCGCCCGTCGGCCCAGTTAAGGTCTGTCTTCTCCGAGCAGATCCGGGCATCACGAATGTAACCTAGCCTCCAGTCGAGATAGGCAAGCTTGTCTTGCGTGACCGAGCCTCGTGGTGGAAGTGGGCCCCCGCGCACGTCACAGATGCGGCTTCTGCGGAGGGATACGGCGGCGAGGGTCTCCTTCTGCTTGCGAGAAGCCTTCTTGTTCGCATCGCCTTGTGAGTTGATAAGGCCCTTGCGCGCCTTCTTTGGCAACAGGCCTGTAATTAAAGAGGAAGGCATGATGCGTATGTCGAGGTGGTGGCCGAGATCAAGAGAGTTAGAGCTATTGTAGATTGAGACTTTCAAAGCGCGGCCGCTTCAGACGGGTGCCGAAGAAGGGGTGCGAATATCAGAATCCTCGGTGGCGAGTGAGAGTAGGGTACGCTGGTGCGGAAGTGTGACGTGAACGCGGACAGATGTAGAGGGCGAGGCGAGTCCCGGGAATGTTGGGGGAAGGGAACACGGCGTAGTAGCTTGCAAACACAAAGAAAGATATGCCGCGAAAGAATGGGAGTGTACCACACCGTCAGGACTATATACTTTGCTGCATTGGACCGGGCCAGACCAAGACCAACAGGCTCGACTCGACCCCTTGAGCTTTTCGTGTAGATGCACCCACACAGACACAGCGGCAGGAACTCACACCGATGCAGAGTCGGCGGCGGGGGGGGGGGGGGGAGAAGGAGGAGGCAAATCCAAGGCGGGGCTGAGCGGGGTTGCCGCTGGATGGGGTAGGGGGGCCAGAGGGTGTGTTTGTTGGTCGACTGCTGCAACAGCTGCAATAGCGAACGAAGCCATCGTGGCGAGCGGGAGCGACCGGTGTGAATCTCCGCACCTGTGGCTGACACACAGGCGAGATTCCCCATGAACACAATGCAGTTTTTAGGTTGTTGCTGTTTCGCTTGCAGCAACGAGGGGCGAAAAGGTCGAGGCAGGCGGGAAGAGGTTGCGGGCAGCGAGTGCTCTTCGCATGCTCACTTGGACAGAACCCAGCGGCTTCGCTCGGCAACTATCCTGCGGGGCTTTCATTGTGCCTGAGGCTGCTGCTGCGACAACGCCTTGGTTCTGAGCCGCGCCACCCATTGCTGTACTGTATCTAGGCAAGCGGCGGGCGGTTCCCCAATGTCTGGAGAAGTGCGCAGAAGCGAGCCCCGAGTGGTCTAGAGCCGAGCCAAGCATTCGTCCACGATGCCACGCCTGAAGCCAACTACCTGCCCACCTGCCTGATGCAGACACACGCACGCGTCACAAGCGAGGCTCAGCTGAAGAGGCTCCTCCTCATTTCTTGACAGAGCCTAATCCTGAGGAAAGCAAATGGAGAAATACAGTAAAACAGGAAAAAATTACGATAGGTCAGCCGACTGGGGGGCGTAACGCAACCAATCAGAAATAGGGCTCGCAGCGAGGGGTGCACTTCACACGCTTGTCAACCCTGGTCTGGCTCAACCTCAACCTCAGACTCTCTTCCTCACTCTCCCATGACCGCCGCTCTTCTGTCGACAATGGCGGCACCATGCTAGGAAAGAAGCCCAAGCCTGAGCACCCAATCATTCTGCACGATGCCAAGTCTTTGGTCTTGCGGTCAGGAGAGTTTGAAATCGAGAGCCAAGCTTGAAACGGTCGAGGGCGAGACACGGGATTCAAGTGAGGCACGCAAGCATATTGACTGTAGGTGTTCTTGGTGCGCTATCCATTTCAATAGTTAGCGGGAGGCCGTGTGTCCAAGGACCGCAGGCCCGCCCATGGCTCGCATGCAGTCTAGGGGAGAAACGACTGTTCCGTGCTGTCGGAGCCTTGAGAACGGGAGGATTGAAAGATACAGATTTCAAAGTCAGCACAGCATGGTAGACAAAAAAAAAATTAGCCCAGCGCGTCGCTCTAGAATAAGCCACGCTTATCGGTATTGAGCCGATTCTTTGAACCGGCTTGTCGGTTGAGATGTGACAGCCTGCCAAAAGGAATCACACGCACTTCGAGCTGGTTGGTTGGTCTAGACGAATTAGAGCAGAGGAAAGCGTGAGCTTAAACCGGGGAGAAAAGGTCGACTTGGCGGCCTAGACTCTGGAGGGACAGGAGAGAGGAAGAGGCATATGTACTGTAGCTACGCCTATCTTCACGCTTGTGCCCACGCCCAAACTCGTGGCTCTTGATTTTCTGCAGACGGGGTCCAACCCAAAGTGCTCTTCCAGCGTGGGAGAGGCAGGGGTAGACAGGCGAAACACACGCGCAGGAAAGTCATCACGAAAAACCTCGTTGAAATTGACAAACGGTACCGCCAGAGTGACTCGCTACCAGTCTTCTGCAACTGTGCCGGGTCTCAATTTCTGCCAGTCGGGACTGAACATCGCGTGGCAAGAGGCAGGCAGCTGTGGCAGACGCTACGGACGAAATGGGGGTGAACCCGCTGTCGAGTACCTGCGCAGGCGGGTTGACTGGCCGCTTCATTCATACGAGCACACCAACTCGACCTAGTCACTTACAACAAAAAGTTGGACGAGGACCGTCCGATGTCAATCAGCAAAGGGCGATCGAGGCTTAAGACAGACTCCGCTGAAAGCCTGCTTGAAGCACTTTTCTTCTAGGCTCAAGCCGCTGTGCCGATGAATTGAACTCTTTCGGCCGCCGCCGGCAGCGCTAGATGCCAACCTCATGCCTGTAACTCCGAGCAGGCTGAGCCGAAGTAGACATGGTGCTTTTCGGCCTTCTTTGATACTGTCACAGGCAACAGGAGCGAGCTATTCTGTAGAGCCAAGCATGTGAGAATCAAACATGTCCATGAAAATTTGCAGTGTTGCGAACAGCTGGGAACGCGACAGTCGCTGGGGCAGGGGTGTATGGACTGAGAGTCCCCTTTCGACTCACTGCACGTCCAAATGCTCCGTCTCTGAGCGTTATTTGGAAGGTTTGAGCAGAAGAAACATGCAGCGGCAGTGGCGGCGATGGCAGCTGCCGGGCAAAATAAGGGGGATGTCTCGTCCAGCACGTGCAGAGTTGATGTTTCAGACGCAATCCTTCTCAATACAACTCCGTTGTCGTATGGTGTTTCATTCGCCCATAGCCTCACTTGCGGCTGCATCTCTGGCTGCTGACAAGTGTTATCTTCCGAACTTGATGTGCAGAGAGTACTCATGCCAGTCCAGCGCGAAGGGTGATGAACATGCTTCGTAGAAAGCCCGTTGAGCTTCCGTCGCAATGACTGCTTCGAGCGTCCTCAACAAGACTTCAGGCTCAGACAGCAACAAAAGCATGTACATAAGTCAAAAACGATCAAAGTATTGAGAAAGAAGGCGGAGTCGGAAGGGTCAGCCCAATGTAGTGAAGACTTTGCCCCGACGTCTGGGTGAATATTCAACTGCGCAATTTCAGTATCAGCTTTGCGTGGTTTGTTTGGCGTGCAGTGAGTAACTGTCACTTCTGTGGGTTCTTTGCGACTCAGGGTCCCGTCTGTGTGTCGCGAGTCTGGGCACGAGCACTGAGCAGCGTTGAGCACAGGGGACACGCGAAACTGGCGCAGTTGGAAAAAGTGGAGGGGTGAAGTGTGATCTTCACCAGTTCATCCTTCGTCCGCCTTCGGTGCTGTTGCTGCTTGACAACCGGTCGCTCTCACAACTTTGGTCATCGCCAAAACCATCTCCGACCTCTCCCGAAATCTGGAACGCTAGGGTGCAGGAATTTTGCTGGACGATTGCGTTTCACTTTCACGAAAGGACAGGAGCAGGTCGTAACAGGCGACAAACGCACTGATCAGATCTCATCTTCCGCTACTGTGCGCAAAGCATCGCGCCCCGCTCTGCTGCGGCTGCAATGGGCTCGGCTACGGTAGAGGAGTACATCGAGCTTCTGAATGCTGAGCAGCATGTTGATCTTCAGAAGCTTCGCGATTATGCCAGGCACGGCGTCCAACCCGAGGTCCGTGGCGAGGTCTGGCTCTACTTGCTCGGCGTGCTTTCAGATGACAAGGGCCAAGAGATGACCTCGGTGCGCAGCAAGTACCTCGAGTATGACAGCCTTAACAAGCATAACCCCGTCCTGGAAAAGCGGATCCGCAGCGAGTGCTCGCGATACTACCAGAAGCGCCTAGCGTCAAGACCGGCGCCGGGGCGGACTCTGATGCAGTCCTGTGAGTAGAAGACAGTTCTCGACCACTTCGGCGGTGTAGTGTGGTACAATCTTGATACAGTGACTGAACCTGAGGCTGTCATACTACACGATTGTACCAACATGTAGCTCGTCGTATTCCATCACGTCCTCCAGGAGTCCTGGCTGCAGCACCATCTTACTCAAGGCTTCACGGGGACGGCGACGGGTCTTCAGGCGTCATCGGCAACGGCGCCATCGTCGCGAGCCTCGACCGAGGGCCCAACAGGGTGAATGACGGTCGGATTCACGCTCTTGGAGGTATCATCGGTGACAGTGGGGTCAGTGCCGCAATGGACGCAGATGACCCAGAGGAAGTGGCGGCTGCCGAGCTCAAGCGATTTGGACGCAGTGTCGAGAACATCATCTGCGCCTACCTCAACCGACACAACTCGCCAGCATCCAACCCAAACAGGCAAGACGATCTTCAGCGACAAACAGCACATCTGGATGAGACGCCGCGCAAGCTGCCGACCGAATCCACATTGACAGCAGCGCTCGAACGCCGCACGGAGAGCTCGTCATCATCGTCATCCTCTGTGGTTGAGGCCACGCACGACGCGAATGGCTTTGATGATGTGTTCGGTCCGACTGGCTCCAGTCGGACACACCGTCACCCGTCTCACCATCACGGTCAATCGTCTTCTCGCTCTAGGTCCCGTGCGCCATCCTCTGGCATTACCCTAGAAGAGGCTGTGAAAGCGAGGATGCCGAGGGAGTATGAGTGGGCTCCTCAGCTACAGCGCACCACGCCTGGGTTTGATCGCGAGTTCCACCCGGCGCTCGTGTACCTTTGTGCCCCATTCGTCAAGTGTGTCAAGGTCGAGGCAGGGATGTACTTTGCCTTTGAGAAGCTGATGAGCATGATGGGTAAGTGATTCTTCGGGAGTCCTCGCTGTGGAGTGTTGCTTTATCTGACTTGAACGGCCTCTTCTCGATCTCATCTTTCAGCCAAGTATCACGCCGAGCATCCATTGTCGTTGCAAGTTGCGACATTTTTGACACTGTTCCGAACGACATTACCCGAGTTGCATTCATACTTTGAGGAGGAGGAGGTCGACATTGCCAGCTTTGCCACGAGCTGGCTTCAACATCTGCTGGCCAACGAGCTGCGCATTGAAGATCTGATGAGGCTGTGGGGTGAGTGAAGCAGCTTCCTTCCCGACGTGCGGCCAGTGTGGCCTTTGACATTGGTCTCAAGAAGACTGAACTGTGCTCCGCTGCTCATGAACAGACACCTACTTCGCCGTTCCCGACCCACTGGACTTGCATCTCTACGTCTGCATTGCGATTCTTACAAATTGCAAGGATTCTTTAGAGGAGCTTGATCGTTCTGAGACGAAGAGCATGCTCTACAGCCTCCCACCCCTTGACATTGACCGCGTGAGTTACTGGACTGCCATCATTCACATCGGGACGATCCTGGCATATTGACAGCATCGGGCTTTTTGGATCTATTTGGATGGCCTGACTTGCAGATCATCAACGAGGCGATCAATATTCGGCTAGGCTACCAGCAGTCTCTCCGAGAAGAGGAGCAATGACCAGGTATCGGCTCAGGAATGCTCTAGTGAGGAACTCTCCCTGCAATCGAAAGGGGTATAGGAGAGACTGGCTTGCTGTTTTAGCATGTCTCTGATGCTCGAACGATGTTGGTCTGTGCGGTCAAAACGACGGGCTGGCACATCAGTTGTGTCACGTCACGAGGGTTGTGTCACAGTATCGAGATCTTGTCTGCATCGACGTTGATTCAACCACATGTCCCTGGTTGGGATTCTATGTGCAGAGCTGATCGCTGTCATCGCACACCGCCTCGATCTGCTGGCCGAGTGTAGTGCGTTACCGTATATGGCGTCGCCGGAACCCCGATGGGAGTGAGCGAGCGATCTGGTCATGCCGGCGGCGCGTGTGTGGCTGGGTGAAGCTCGCGAAAAAAGGCGTTCCAAGTAGCAAACAGTGCAGCATTTTACGGCAGTTGCCGCTGAGGCCTATTTCGGGGCGTCGCGTAAGATAGAAGGCCGCAGGACGAAGCGAACGAAGACCAGTACTGCACCGAACAGACGTAAGGTGAGCCGGGTTACGTGGAGTAGTTGCGCCTTGGCTAGGCTCCGTGTGCCGCCGCTAGACGGCCTACGCTGTGACCGAGTGAAAAGTGAGAGGAGGGACAAAGGAAGGGCTCGGCACCATAAAGCAAGCCACCCTCCATGCGCTTACACACATACACACAAGCTCTTGCAACGCGGTCCAAAGCCTCCGCTTGCGGATGGGCTTGAATGCTCGGAACCATACGCAAAGAGCAGCTGCCATGGGCTGTGAACAAAGGGAGGACAATAGATTGGTGGACAATGTACACACGGTCATCGTTTGTCGCTGTGTGTTCGGGGTTTGTAGGAGAAGGGGACCGATGCGGGCTGTGCCAGGGGAGCGGCATCAGAAATTGGCTAGGCGGGTGACAGCACGGGAGGAATTTCGAGCAGCCCGTTCGTTGGTTGCCAAGAATGCAGGTCCAGTCCCTCGTTCGCCTGGGCGTCTGAGTGAGACGGGCCATCTGAGCCAGACAGCGCGCGGGGAAGCAAGAGGGCGGACAGTGCGGTTGGCTGGCTGCTGGGCGTTAGAAATGGCTGCCGAACTTAAGTGCAGACGCACACACAGCCCCTCCGCGCGCCCGCGCCTGCGAGAAGAATCGCATGTTACGTGCGTTGAGAAGGAAAATGGGGGACTGTCAGTTGCTGCACATCACGCAGCCTGGCTGACTACGGCCAGTTAGCCTCCTCTGATCCCTTCCCCATCTGCCATCAGCCCTAGCCAGGCGAGCCGAAAAAAAGGAGCTAGGAACATGCTTGGACCTGCCTGCTGAAGAGAGACAGAGACAGACAGGTTGGTTTACATCTACGCAAGCAGGAGATTTGGGGTTTGGATGGGTTCTCCTCACGCCTTGCGTGTATCAAAGACACACCCACACACAGATGCAGACAGCTACGAATCAAAATGGATAGTGTCAAGGTCCGAGTCAATCTGCGAGATACGGCCAGGATTCAGTTAAGAGTATGGCAGCACGAATCGATTAATCAAAAGCCATGTTGGTGCAAGCGGGACGATTTGACGCAGGGCACCCGCGGGGCTGTGTGTAAGCAGCGTCCCGGAGGCGGGCAACGCAAGAGGCAAGGGCAGGCAGGTACTGAAGGTGTTGGTTACAGCAACGCAAACGCGCACGCTCGCTGTCCGTGGGCCTCACGCGTGCACGGTGTTGCGGGTGCAGTTGCGGCCTCTTTCGTGGATTTTTGATGCTTTTTTTTATTTTATTTTTATTTTTTGGTTGCCCCTGCTGCTGCTTGCCGACTGACTGGTGATGCAGCTGTCTGTCAGTCAGTTGATGGAGCTGAGCGGAGGGCTTCGCTTCATGCATCGGCAGGCTCATGTACCAGCATCCCTCTCTCCTTGCCTGGTCAAAACTGGCCAAACTGGGGTCGCCAGCATCGGACCTCGCCAGCTCCTGCTTCTGGCAACGCACTCCCAAGACTCGGGTGGTATCACACCAAACTCCCATATCTCTCAACCACCATCTGCCCCGGACTGGCCGCCTCTCCTACCAACCCTATACAAACGACCACCACACCTCCCTTGCTTCCGACTGCTTTACCTAGAATCCAGCGCGCTGACCGGGTCACATCCCTGGTCCCCCCTTTCGAGACACACTCAAGTCCTGCCTCTCGGAGTCCTTCTGGACACTGACGTGTTCGCCGCTTCGCTGCTTCAGGTTGAACGAACGGATTGGCCTCCTCGTCGATACGGCTGAACCGAACAGCTCCAAAATCCATCATGAGTTACGACCACTACGGCCAGTACTCCACCGGCGGTGGCCGAGCCAACAACGGAGGTGGCTATTCTTACTCTCATGTGAGTTCATCACGTCCTTCATTTCGACCCGTTCAAGTTGTCAGGCAGACGGCGCCACTTTTCAGGTCACGATTGTGACCCGTTCTGGGACAGCCCGCGCTTCCATTGAACTGTCTCCCGTTGATAAATGCACTGACACTTACTGCTTGCCCTTTGTCTGTCCCGTTCCCTTTTTGATTCCTTGCTGGCATCTTTCTCACCCTTTTGTTCATGGCACTCGCCTTTTCCTCTCCTTCTCTTTCCCTCCCTTCCTTGTTCGTCCATTCAACTTCCTGAATACTCTTCGCTGGCGACCATCATGAATCACGACCATGATGCCTCTACTGATGCCACCTCGCTGCTTCGTGGACGCCAGGATGATCCACTGCGAAACCCTGGAGGCTACGGCCAAGGTGCTGGTGGATACGCCCCCAATCCTTCGCATCTTGCACCTGCCGACCCTTTCTACGGCGGCGAAAACCCTAGTTACATGAGTGTCAACGCTCCTACCTCGGAAGGACACACCTATTCCTATGACGACGAGACCAAGATCCCGCTCACAGATGCGGACGAGAAGCTCGGATACCCTCCACACTCTTCCAGCGCATACAAGTAGGTCACCGGTCTGCTCTCCCAACGACTGACATCGATCTGACTCTCCCTTCTTTGAAACTCTTCACAGCCTTCCTCCACCTAGCTCTTTCCCCGTGCCGCAGGCCCCATACCGTCATGGTACCCCGCTTTCCACGGAGCTCGGCCCTGATGACAGCGCTAGTCAGGTGGCCTGGGCTAAACGACAGCAGGCGCCCAAGCGAGGGTTGACCAAGAAGGTCAAGCTGACTCGAGGCCACTGGATCGTTGACCACCCGGTACCAACCGCTGTCAAGAACTCGGTCGAGCCCAAGTGGGCACAGGGTGCCAGGACCAACGAATTCACCCACATGCGCTACACAGCTGCGACCTGTGACCCAGACGAGTTTACCACCGAAAACGGCTGGAGCCTCCGAGCGTCGAGCATGTATGGACGCGACACAGAGCTCCTCATTGCCATTACGTAAGTGCCAAACATGTACTCTGTTGCTGAATGCCGATAACAGCCCCTTTCTGACCATCATCACATTTTGGCCTTTGCAGCTACTACAACGAGGACAGAATCTTGCTTGCCCGTACATTGCACGGTGTCATGCTCAACATCCGAGACATTTGCAAGAGCAAGGCATCCAAGTTCTGGAGGCGTAGCGCCGAAGAAGGAAGGCCCGGCTGGCAGCGAATCGTGGTCAGCCTGATCTTTGACGGTATTGACCCGTGCGATAAGGAGGTGCTCGACTTGCTCGCCACTGTGGGCGTGTACCAGGACGGTGTCATGAAGCGAAAGGTCGATGGAAAGGAAACGGTTGCTCACCTGTTCGAGTACACGACTCAGCTCTCGGTAGACCCCACTCCGGCTCTGATCCAGCCCCACGGCGATGATGCGTCCAACTTGGTGCCCGTCCAAATGATTTTCTGCCTTAAGCAGAAGAACAGCAAGAAGATCAACAGCCACCGATGGCTATTCAACGCGCTTGGAAAGCATCTTCAGCCCGAGATCTGTGTGCTGATCGACGCCGGTACAAAGCCAGGCCACAAATCTCTCTACTATCTCTGGGAGGCATTCTACAACAATGCCAACCTCGGTGGTGCCTGTGGAGAGATTCACGCCATGATCAAGAATGGCAGGAAGCTGATCAACCCGCTGGTCGCTGCGCAGAACTTTGAGTACAAGATGTCCAACATTCTTGACAAGCCGCTCGAGTCGACGTTTGGATACGTCAGTGTGCTTCCCGGTGCGTTTAGTGCCTACCGCTTCCGCTCGATCCAGGGCAGGCCTCTGCAGCAGTACTTCCATGGTGACCACACTCTGGCTGATCGACTTGGAAAGAAGGGCCTGCACGGCATGGACATTTTCACCAAGAACATGTTCCTTGCCGAGGACCGAATTCTGTGCTTCGAGCTGGTTGCCAAGGCTGGCGACAAGTGGACGCTGACCTACGTCAAGCCCAGCAAGGGTGAGACGGACGTGCCAGAGGGAGCAGCAGAGCTCATTTCGCAGCGACGACGATGGCTGAATGGCTCGTTCGCTGCGTCAATCTATTCGCTGGTCCACTTTTTCCGGATCTACAAGAGCAACCACAGCATTATCCGACTCTTCTTTTTCCATCTTCAGGCTCTCTACAACGGTTTCGTGCTCATCTTTTCATGGTTTGCGCTGGCAAACCTTTGGCTCACATTTTCGATCATCATTGACTTTTTGCCCGACGTTTTGCTCAAGAACTCGAGTGCCACAGTGCTCACGGTGTTCCACTGGATTAATTTGGCGGCGAAATGGGTCTATGTGGCTTTCCTGGTTCTTCAATTCGTACTGGCGCTCGGCAACCGACCGAAGGGCGAGAAGACGACCTACGTTGTCTCGTTCTGCGTGTTTGGTCTCTTGGGCATGTACCTGATCGTCACATCGTTGTGGCTGACGATCAAGGCGCTTGCCGCCGTGAAGCTGGACACGAGCAAGATTCTAGACACGATCTTCAACGAGACGACCTCGGTGCTGATTGCGTCGCTAGCGGCAACATTTGGTATCTACCTGATCGCGTCGATCATGTACGCGGACCCTTGGCACATGGTAACGAGTTTCCCGCAGTACATGCTGATCGCGCCGTCGTTTATCAACATTCTGAACGTGTATGCGTTCTGCAACCTGCACGATGTCAGCTGGGGTACCAAGGGCTCGGACAAGGCTGATGCGCTGCCGACTGTCGACACGAAAAAGGACAAGGCGGACGAACCGGGCACAGTGGAGGAGATTGAGATGCACCAGGACGACATTGACAAAAACTTTAAGGAGGTCGTGTCGCGAGCGGTGGCGCCGTTCAAGCCCGAGACGACGGTTGAGAAGCCGACGATGGACGATAGCAACAAGACGTTCCGTACGAGGCTGGTGGCATTCTGGCTGCTGTGCAACGGTGCGCTGACGGTGGCGATCGAGAACGTCAACGGCCTCAACACGGGCCTAAGCCAGACACAGATTGACCAGGAGCAGAGCAACAAGCAGTCGACCTACTTTAAGTTTATCCTGTGGGCCACGTTTGGCCTTTCCTTCTTCCGCTTTATTGGATGCGTCATCTACTGGATCAAGAGGAACTCGACCCGCTGCTTCCGCAAGACGTAGCTGGTCTACGCTGTACAGCCATGCTGTTTTCTTTTTCCTGTCTCGTCTTGGCCACATCTTTGGACACTTTTTTTCTTTCTTTCCTCCTTGACCACGCATACTCACACAGACTGTCTCTCTCCCTCACTCAATCGCACGGGGCCGCTCTGACAACAATGCAGAGTACCCGTTTCTCTACTTCCTCTTGGTCTCGTTCGCTGTATAATTTACCGACAAGCGCTCGCCGAGTTGATCAGAATAACAATCTTTTGACCATGACCATCAGCATGAGCAAGCATGTAAGACGTGTTGGAACTTGTGTCGTGTGAGGATGTGATTTCTCGGTCGCGGCGGAGTGTGCAAATGATGACTTGGGGGCAGGCTTTGATCTCGAGTCGCGTCAGCCCAAGTCGAAAGCACGTCACATGCCCAACAGCAAATGGGCCGAAGAGTCGGGACCGATTGACGCAAGCGCACTGATGGAGAAAAAAAGCGGCGCCCAAAAGTGGAGGGCTGGGCTGGGAAGGGCAGCGAGAGCGAGAGTGAGAGCGCGAGGAGCGAAAGCAAAGCAAGCAGGCCAAGTGTCGGTGCAGATGCATCCGCCCATGCTGAGCCTTTTGGACCAGGATGGAATGTGCTGTACAATACGACAATGCGGAAGCGAGATTTCCATGTCCACGGAAAACTGGGGCCTTTCTTCGTTCCACACCACCATGTCGGACGATGGAGGCAGCAAGCAGCCCCCGCCCGAGTCAGAGGCAGAGCCAGCGGTAATGCGATCTCGAGTGACACGGATGCCTTCTCTGCTGTACGGCACGGCCTGGAAGCAAGAAGCGACGCGGGACCATGTGCTCACGGCTCTGGCATCTGGCTTCCGTGCCATTGATACCGCCGGCCAACGCAAGCACTATCGCGAAGACCTGGTAGGCAAGGCCATCTCCGAGGCACAGAAGGAACACGGCATTTCCAGACAAGATGTTTGGATTCAGACAAAGTAAGAATTCCACCCTCTCTCTATATCGCACACACACAACGGCTTTCGTCGACTGAAAAGTGTGTCATGCTAGGTTTACACCACTATCAGGCCAAGATCGGAACGGGCCTATTCCGTATGACACGAGCGCAGGCACGGCTGACCAGGTGCGGCAGAGCTTTGAAGCTAGTCTGGCAAACCTCAACCCAGATGCAAAGCCAGGCGAAGCCTACATTGACTCGTACCTCCTCCACTCACCCCTGACCACGCTCGGCGCTACCCTCGAGGCATGGAAAGCACTCGAGGGGCTCGTAGACCGTGGGCTGGTCCGACAAATCGGCCTGAGCAATGTATACGATCCACAGATCTTCAACGCTCTCTGCGAGAGTGCGCGCATCAAGCCCACCATCCTCCAGAACCGGTGGCACTTTTCCACCGGCCACGATGTATCCCTGCTTTCACGCCTCTCACCGGTCCTGTCGCCGAACGACTTCCCACTCACCGAAGACGTAGATCCACAAGGTACCCCGCGTGGAATCACGTATCAGCCCTTCTGGTCTCTCACGGGCAATCCGCGCTTACTCTCCTCCCCGCCCGTCCAAGACATTGCCGTGCGCCGTAAACTCACAACTGCGCAGGTCGTATATGCCTTCATCGCTCAGGGAATGGGCATCCCCGGCCTCCCAACCGCTGTGCTGAGCGGCACCACAGACCCGCAGCACATGCGCGAGGCTGTTGAGGCAACTGCTGACCCACAATGGGAAGAGGCTGAACTCGACGCTGTAAGGAAAGAGGTGTACGGAGAGTGAAAGAAACAGACTCTTGCACGTCTCATCACCGCATCATTCCTTATCCCTATTCTCTCTCTCTCTCGCACATGGACCGTCTAACTCTTAATCACATGCATAACTTAACACCGCATCCCTCACAAACACAAAAGACATGTGTGACTAAGTGCTATTCCTAACGCTATCCTGGTAGATAGCTCAAGCGCCAGTAGGGCCAATCAGCGACTCTTGCTCCTCCCTCGCGCCTCTTCCTCCTCATCCAACGCGCGCCCACGCTCTCGCTCTCGTTCCTTTTTGTCATCAGAGGCAGGATCCACAGCGGCGTCCGGGTGGGACTGAGACGCAGGCTCGGTCTTGGACTTTTTCGCGGCCTTCTTCTCCTGCTTGATGCGTTCTTTTTCGCGCTTGGCAGTAGCCTCCTTCTCGTGCAGTGAGAGCGCCTCCATCTCGCTCTCCTTGAGATCTGGCATCCCACGGTCGTCCATCCTGTCCATATCCTGTTGAAGCGGGGACCCGACGTCGTGCTTCTGGTGATCCTCCTTGTCCTTGGCCTTGTTGCCGTCGTCTTCGCCTTCGTCGCCACTGTCCTCTCCGTCGCTCGTCTCGCTGTGTTCCTTCTTTTTCTCTTCCTCTTCATCGTCTCCAGCCGGCGCTTCTTCCGCAGCATTACTCTTCTTCTCGACTGCGGCCTGGTCAAGACGCATGTGTCGGGCACGCACGCTCTGCACCACATCCGCCCGTCCACGCGGCAAGGCTGGAAGCTTGAGACGCTTGCGTGCCACCATGACAGGCGCACTGCTCTTTTGAACTAGGTAGTGACTCGTAGAGCCGAGCAGAATACCGCGGAGCGATCCCAATCCTCGGGAACCGACAATGACCATGGTCGGAGCGTAAAAGTCGATCAGGTCGAGCAGCATGTGGCGCGAGTTTTTGGCGTGGATCGCCTGACAGCTGATCTTGACTGCGAGTCGGGTTCGCTCCAGCAAGTGGATGGCTTGTCGTGCCAGCACGGAGGCCATGGCTTGCCGCGTGCGCTGGTGCTCCATGCGCGAATGCGGGTTCTCTGTGGACAGGTCGAGCGCATCCAGCTTGGTATCGGTCTCCATGACAGATACGATCAGTGTCTCGTCGCCATCTCGCAAGACTGTGCCAATCGTCCATTCAATCGCCCATGATGATTCTTCACTTCCGTCACTAGCCACGACATATCTCTTGGGTCGCTTGCTCCTCTTTGCTGCTTCGTCGTACTCGCCATGAATGATGGTGAGCGTGCATCGATTGCGCTCAAAGAGAGGACGGGACGTGTGGAGTGACATCATCTTGCTGTCTCGTCTCTGAATGTGGGGACCGACCTGGTCCTCGACGAGGACCACGTTGGGGGCGGTGATATGCTCGTCATCGTGCTGGAGATCCTTGTCGTGATACTCGTCGAATACGACCTCTTTAGATTTGCCTGACTTGTCCTTGCCCTTTGCCCATGTTTCGTGGAGATCAAGACAGCCGGCATTGTAGAGAGTGTTGTCGAGTACGACAGAGTCGACGCTATCATCGTCATCCTCCTCTTCTTCGTAAGTGTTCTCTTCGTCAGAGCTCGTCTCGTCGGGAGGAATCTCAAGACTAGAGCGGGCGGATGCGGGCTGATCACGAGCTGGCACCTCATCATCCGTGTCCTCGCCGACGTCAAAAGCGTTGTTCCTTGGAGTGATGGAAGGGACACTGCTTGAGGCTATAGAAGCCACATCGCTGTCGTCAGTATCCTCACTGTCTTCGGTACTGGCGGTGCTGGCTGGTCTGCTACCGCTGGGTGAACGTCGCCTGCGGTGAAAGGTGAAGGGACTAAGACTCCTTCCAGCGGCCTGCCGGAGACTCCTGCGTTTTGACTTTTTGCGCTCGCCAGCTTCCCCGTCTTCAATCTTGAGCGCGTGGATACCAAACGGGTTGATGTGTGCTGCGCGTGACGAGTAGGGTGAGGCAATGGCCATCATAGGTGCTAGCGCCGCTGTGATGCTGGACGTAGCAACCGTGCCCTGCTTGGGGTCATGCTTCGTTGAAGATGGCGGCATAGCTGGCTGCTGTGTGACCTCGATGTGAGGATGCGGTGTGGAAAGGAAGAAAGCTGCCGACGACCGATCGAATGTGCCGAGCCGGCCTGTGCCGCGCTCGCTGCCTAACCAGAGTGGGGCGTTGGCGGCTGTCTGCAGTGCAGTCCCCACGCTGAGCCCCTTCGGCAAGGGTAGCTGAGCTGAGTCTGTGCGCTGATTGTGCCCTCTGCTTCTGCCTCGGCCTCTGCCTCGCTCGGCGTAGCCAAGAAAAAGCGTCGCGTGAGCTGAGCAGGCACAGGAGGAGAGGAGACCACAGAACAAGAAGACCCTTGCCAGACCCTCACTGCGCGACGCAGCCTCCACTCTTCTCGGGCCTGGCTGGACTCTCTCATTACCCACTAATATCCTCTCTCGTCGTAGCCTAATGGGAACAAGGTGATGGTTGAAGCAAGCAACAAATACTCGTACAATTACACTCGCCGTCTGCGTCCTTCCTGCCAGTCTGATTCATGTTCTTTCACGACTCCGTGGCCTTGATGGCACGCACGATGTGAAGATGTTCCCCTCCAGCTCTCCGGGCGAGTACAATCTGATGGTCCCACGCCGATCAAGACGTCAGTGCACGGCCCTTTCTTCTGACAAAGAGCGCGACAGGAAATAGAACCCTACTCACCTCAGATGCCAGCCCTCTCTTCTCTAGCCGGGTCACCAGCCCAGCCGGGTCGTTTTGCTTGATTGCTACCAGGTAAAAGCTCCCACCAGGCGAGAGGACATCCTCGATTAGCCCGCCCTCGATCATCTCGTCCACCAGCTTGGTACCCGTTGAGCCACCGGCCCATGAGCCTTCGATGCTGGCTCCAGATTGTGCCATCATTTCTTCCTCCTCGGGCGTGGGCACGTAAGGCGGGTTGAAGAGCAGCACATCCACTGCGTTTCGCACCCGTTGTCGCAGACCCGAGAGTAGAGAGGCTCGCACAACGTCCAGCGTCACCTGGCCGAAAGACCGTGAATTAGCATGCCCTGTTGCTCTTACCCGGCAGAATTGAACCTAGGCTGCTCACCTCGTTTGCTTTGCCTGTCAGCTCGGTGCACCGATTTGCCTCCGGGTTGATGTCTACGCAGATATACGCTGAGGAGACACAAAAGACACGAGTTCAGCGCGGATACACAGGTAAGACTGTCACTGTCCAGGATCGCAGTTCTTACCAGCATCACTCTTGCCAAGGATCTGCGACACGAACGCAGAGACGCAGCCGGAGCCAGAGCCAATCTCTAGACAAAGCCGAGGCCTCATGGAACCGCCGGCAGACCCGCTAAGGCGCTCCGCATCCTGCTCCAGAGCATCGAGCAGGATGAATGTGTCCTCTGCTGGCTCGTATACCTTGCGGTAGTCTTCGCGGGTCAGGTGCGACAGCGATGGCGTAGGGATCATGGTTCGGTTCCCTTCCGTCGCTTGTCACAAGAACATGTGGGCAGAACGCAGAATAGATCCGAGCGCACGGAGACTTTTTTTTTGTTCCCCCGTGCACATTTTTGCTGGTTGGCACCCTGTCTCGTCATGGACACCGGGCTTTTCGGCGGTCCAAAACAGGTGTGCAATTAGGCCAGGAGGGCACTTTGCGCGTAAATGTACTCCCGTCTCTCGCCATAGCCAATGAATGACTGTTCCGTTCTGACGTCCTTGTGGGCGCCAACTGCTGTGTTGCTTGAAGTGCTATTCCGAGCAAGCACGGCCTGTGGCTGGATTCTGGCTGTTTCATGACCTAGTGTGCAGCGCAGCGCAGCAGCAGGAGCAGGGGCAGCAGCTGCACGTTTTCTGCTCTGCACCAAAAGTACAGTACACCAGTACGCGAAGTTTTATTTCTAATTTTTTTCTCCCTCTCCCTGCCTCTCCGGATGCTCGGCGTGGACAGTGGTCTCGCACAATTTTTTTTTCTTTTCCTGTCTCTCAGTCTGGTTGGTGTCCCGAGTCGGACTGTGGGCGGTACGGTGGCTTTTATTGACCAGTGGAGCCCGCTCTTACCATTCTTTCTACTCTTTTATGGCAATTGCCCACCCACGAGGACCACCTCTTCATCCACCAGCTCATCGCTTGCAATACCCTTCTTTAATTCACCTCACGATCAACCGGTTTGCATCGTTCGCTCACAATGTCTGCTGACCAGCTCCCCGACGACCACTTCCGACCCACCTACGAGGACATTCACGTCCAGATTCGTGAGGCCGCTCGCAAGATCAAGAGCGAGTTTGACCCGGATCTCATGGTTGCCATTGGTGGTGGTGGATTCTACCCCGCCCGTGTGCTCCGAACCTTCCTCAAGAAGCCCAGCAGCCTCGACCCCTCCAAGCTCCGCAACATCCCCATCCAGGCTATCGGCCTCAGCCTCTACGAAGAGGTCTCGGGTACTTCCGAGGGTCAGATTGGTAACGAGGTCGTCCGAACCCAGTGGCTCGACGCCAAGACTGTCAGCGGCCACAAGGGTCCCGGCAAGATCGAGGAGGGCAAGGACGCCGGTGGTCTTCTTGGCAAGAACGTGCTCATCGTTGACGAGGTCGATGACTCGCGAACCACGCTCCAGTATGCCTACTCGGAGCTCCTCAAGGATGTGCGAACTGCCATCGCCAACCTGACCGAGGAGGAGCGCGCTGCGCTTCCCCCCACCCGATTCGCCATCTTTGTCGTTCACAACAAGGACAAGACCGGCGGCAAGAAGGGTGTTCTCCCCATCCTCCCTGCAGACCTTGCCAAGGACCAGGACAAGATCGTCGACGGCGTCAGCGAGGGTGTCAGGTACTACACTACCCAGAACATCGGTGATGTTTGGATCTGCTACCCCTGGGAGGAGGAAGACATCATCGAGCACAACCGACTGGCTGCGCTCGCCAAGAAGCTCCAGGTCAACCAGGGCAAGTAAAGATTTATTCCACTCGCCTCACCTGAACTTCTGTACTTTTCTCCACTCCTTCTTCGGCCAAGTAGAACTGTCAACTACTTCTCTGTATTGTAGACTACCCCCGTCGGTTGGGATGCGGAACGGTCATTTCAAGCCTCCATTCGCCTTTGATGGAGCCTGTCAATGACCCTGGTCCATCTTCTTTATTTCTTCTCCTACTTTGTCCCAGTGTATAATGAAACATCCTTATCTCCTCGTGGAAATCAGTCTCAGTCGTAGGTCATACACCGATGGCGCAGGAACGTGAGCCTGCTTGAACATGCTCCAGGCAAATGAATGCTTGAGTGTGTGCCAGTGGAGGATGACTTTCCCGTGCGAGTTAAAACGAAATGGGCATCAGCGTCGAAAAAAAGCGTGCTGGAACGTGCGCTGGAAGACTGCTTTTTCCTTCTCTTTGTGGGCCGTCGGGGTCACGAGAGCGGGCATGCCGGCAGGCAGGCAGCTCAATTTCTCAAAGTGATCTGAGCGGCGCGAAGGAAGGGGCAGCGCCGAGTGAGCGTCGCTTGGCTTTGCTGGCTAACTTAACTGGTCACCAGCTGCTGGTCGGCGGCGTGTCAATCTCCACTCACTCATTCTGACTTGACGCGCGAAAATCCAGGCCCGCCCTGCTGAGCACACACACATGTGTTGCTCGAGAGCCTTCTTTGGGGGAGCGCAGCCCACCTCGCGCCGCACTCCGCTCACGCAACACGCACACGCCATCCTATCCCCACTCAAGAGTCTTCCTTTCTCCTGCTTTTCCTGCACGCACGCACCCACACTCTTGCCCCCGTCTCGCCTGATCCCAACTCAACCCTTTCCTCGAGCCCGCGCAGCGCCCAAGTCAACTCTTCCTCCTTCGCCACCGATCCCCTTCCCTCCCTCCACAACATCAAAGCCTCCGTATACTTGCTGACAGGTTCACACGTTCCCGTCCCCTCTCGTACCAATCTTGACCCAGCATCAGCCCGCGCCACTCGATCGACTATCGCTCTTCAGTTCCACCTTCTTTGAGGTACATACCAAAACCAAAGCACGGGAAATCAGACAAAGACCTGCATACAGCCCGCCATCACCATGACCGACGCCACTCCTGCTACCGCTGCCCCTGCTGCCGAGACTCCCGCTGCTCCCGCTGAGAACTTCGCTCTCAAGGTAAGTGGAGTTGCCAATGAGGTTGAACGATTCTATACGGTTCAATTTGGTTCCGCTTTGCCCGCTTTGCGCTGACATCGACTCCCCTCGCCCCCTTTGTTCAACTCTAGGTTTTTGCTGGTATGTTACAAGCCACTTCCTTAACGCAGGACACGTCTTTCTCTTTCTTTTGCCACAGCGATGACTGACATTCTCCGCCTGTGTTCACTTTTGGCCTTACAGGTAATCTTGCCTTTGCCACCACCGAGGAAGAGCTCAAGACGATCTTTTCCGAAGCTGGCACTGTGTAAGTAACTCGCAACCAGTATCAAAATGCGTCCGTTTGTGCTCACACTTCACGGATTATTACCCCCGCACTGCCAACCTCCACAGAACAAATGCACAGATCATCACTCGCGGCACTCGTTCCCTTGGATACGGTTTCGTAACCTTCTCTACCGAGGCTGAGGCCCAAAAGGCTATTCAGACCCTCGACAAGAAGGAAGTTGCCGGTCGTGTGCTCAGCGTCGAGGGTGTCAAGCCACAGACTGCGACTGAGGCTGCCGAGAAGAAGCCCAAGAGCAAGAGCAAGAAGAACAAGGCTCGAACTGGGGTGAGTACAGCAGCGATTCCGTTATCTACCTGGCCATAGTTACTGTTCATTGACCCAAAATTCCTCTCTGTCGTAACGCGAAAAACAGGAGGCTGCTGCCCGACGACCAAGGACCGATGAGGGCGAGGAGGGCGGCGCCGAGTCGTCCGCAGCGAACGGCGCCGAGGGTAAGGAGAAGAGCGACGGCCCCTCCAAGTCGGCTCGTCGCCGTCAAAAGAAGAGGGAGGCCAAGGCGCGCGCTGATGGCACCGAGAATGGCACCCCAGAGGCCAACGGTGCGTCCACGGACGCTGCCAAGGCCAAGGCGCCCAAGCCCAAGCGACAGCCCAAGGGTCCACCCAAGGGTGAGCCCAGCAAGACTCTCGTCTTTGTTGCCAACCTCGCTTTTGAGACGACAGATGAGAAGCTCAAGGAGGCCTTCTCTGACTTTAGGGTGCAAAGCGCCAACGTGGTCAAGCGCAACGGCAGCTCGCGATCCAAGGGCTTTGGCTTTGTCGACTTTGCCGACGAGACCGAGCAGAAGAAGGCGATCGAGTCTGCCCAGGGTAGGGAGATTGACGGCCGACCCGTTTCGCTCAAGGTCGCGCTCCAGGAGGACAAGTCGACTGAGGCTGCTGCTGAGGCATCTCCCGCTACTGCCGTGAAGACTGAGAGCAGCTAAACAGCATCTGCTTTGCTTCCCTTCTTCGGTGTACGCATTTGTGCGCCATGGAAACAAGCAAGCAAGCACTTGCTTATCGCAGCTCTGATCTCATGCAAATCTATGCCAGCCAAAGTTCTAGGGTAGCGGAAGTACGGACTGAGGCATGAGAACCGTCCAGATGGTGGATTGGTTTGCGCTGCAACCGTTCCCAAGCATCCTTGGTCGGTCAGTTGGTTGGATAGGACTCTAGCCGTCATCACCGAGTTGTTTCCCTACACAAAATGCCAGATGGTTACGTTTGCCCAAGCTACTGTATTGCCATATTGTTGCTCGTGTGTTGACCTGACGGAGTTGTGAAGTTTGTGTGTTCAATCCCGTTTCAAAGAGCAATTGTCACAGATCATCCGACTCGCAGCAGATGTTTTGTATATGTTGTATTTACGATGTCGTTATGTACAAGCATTGATAGTGTAGGGGTATCATGAGTCGTTGCCACTCATTACTGTTCATCAGTGATAAACCGATTCGACTCGACCGGGGTTCGAGTCCCCGTCAATGCAGTCTTTTTTTCGTCGCGCACCCTCCACTCTTGAAGCCTGAACTTTTTTCAGCTTCCTTTTTGCTCGTCCATTGGTTTCGAGTCTCACTTTCGCTCTACCAACACAAGCTTGGCAGGCATGCCGCCGAAGAACAAGAAGCAAGCGGGCGGCGGGTCGTCGTGGACGCTTCCAAAGTCGGTAGTGAATGCGGAGCACTACCACACGCTGAACCACCTGCATCAAGTTGGTGCATACTGGGCATCCGTGTCTGCCTCTTCCTCAACCCAGGCCAAAGTCCCGGTCGGGGATGGGGTCGGGGTTGGGGCGGGGGACTTGATGGACAAGATATCGAAGAAAGCCGTTATGCGTCTTGACGTCGGCGTGAAGCGCGGATGTTGTCGAGCTTGCGGGGTGGTCTTGGTCCCAGGCCTCACTGCACGGGTTAGGGTGAGAGGTAAGTTTTGGCTTTCTCCTTTCTCTGCTTGGAATGGATAGGCTGACTGATTGATGCCGGGGTTGACAAACAGGGTCAAAACCTCATGGCATGGTCATGGACACTACGTGCACACGGTGCAAGAGCAAACGACGCATCCCCGTCCCACCGGAGACCGTGCGTCCTCGCCCCTTTGCGGATCGCGTGGAAGGCGAGGGGACACCCACACCCAGGGGCGACCACGTCATTGTCCATGGCCTAGGGAAAGGCGGGGTGGTCAATCCTCCATAGCAAACACCTCAACTCACAGCAACCACAATGGACACTTCACGCTCTCAGTATACCCAGGTAATATCAAACTTTTCACGTGCTGCGATGAATAAGAGTACAGTGTGGATTGTGGTATGGATGATGCCAAGTAAGTCAATGCAGGGAAGATCGCGATACCCGGTCGGCGTACCAGGTTCGTACAGTCATGTCGTCGCCGACACTTGCGAGAGTTGGACCGTTCGGCCCATTCGCCCAAGACAGGGAGTTGATTTCACAACTGTCAAAGGGGTCGAGTCAGATGCCGTTCCACAGCACGCAAGGTGGATCGGACGGGGATACTCACTTGCGCTCATGGCCCGCACGAAGGACAACCGCACCATTTCGACTGGTGCAGGCAAACCCGAAACCCGGCTCTTCATCGTCGTGCTCCTGCTGCTCATCGTCGTCGTTGTCGTTGTTATCGTTGTGAGGGGGCCGGTTAACGTCCCAGAGAGCAATGCGGCCCGTGTTGCACCCGAGGGCGAGGAACTTGTCGTCGTACAGTGCCATTTTAGCATACAGGGTATTCTGTTTCTGTGTCGGGTGGTAGAGCGGCTGTGATGTGATGGGCTGAAGGGTTGCTGCTTCGACAGTGTAGATGCGGCCGTCTGTACAAGCGGCGAAGAGACGGTCTGGGGACGCCACGAGGTTAGATACGCCATGCGGGCGTCGGCTGTAGTCGTTGAGCATGGACAAGTCAGCGCTCGTGTTGACTGGCGACGGCGCTCGAGGTTGGGCTCGGCCTCGGACACGAGTCTGCTGAGGCAAGCGGGGATCCCAGCACTTGAGGACTGCGTTCTCGCACCCAGCACTGACGAGGCGTCCGTCGGCGAGGTAGGAGAGAGCCGTGACGCCCTTCGCTGGCGGTTTGCCGCGCCTTCGAGCGTGAGGTTTAGACGAGGTGTGTGCCGACCAGATCGATGCGGTCGGCTTTGCTTCGGGCGTGCGTGCGTCCCAGAGGTGAATCGCACCGTCCCGCCCGGCTGAGGCAAACAGATTCCCTCCACCCGTCGGGTCCCATGCTATCGTCTTGGGACTACCCCTCGCACCTGCGCACTGGGCCAGCAGCGTCTGGGTCTCCACGTCCCACGCGCGTATTGCATAGTCACTAGAACCGGTGAGGATCACTCGGTCATCAAAGCGCCAACTGAGTTCAAAGATGGATGCTGGTGCATCAGGGTCCGTCGCGACCCACTGTGGACTGCCCGTGTACTCTTCCGCCGAGTAGTCCTGCGATGGGAGGGTATTGAGTAGCGTCAGCCGACCCTCGTCATCTCCAACTGCGAGCCACTGTGCGCTCGGATTGACACTGCGTGAAGAATAGCTGTATGCTGAGCAAAGGGGATGGGCGAATCCCTCTGCGGTTGATGAGGCCAGCTGGCTAATTGTGCGTGGGGGTGATACAAAAGTACCCAGAAAAGCAGTGTGCGACAGCACCGGCCTTGTCGCAAGCACACCGCGTCGGCTGCGCGCAGCCCATAGTATATCTTGCGCTGCACTAGCAGCATGGAAAGGCAGGCTGCGAAGGGCCAGGGGAACAGGAGCAGGGGCTGGTGAGAAAGCGTCTGTGTCGAATGTGGCGAGTGGAAGCGTCTGTGAGCTCGGAGGCGACGAAGGCGGTGGTGTCGGTAGCCCGCAGCGCCTGACCGCAGCTGCCCTCGCAGGCTTCTTGAATATCGAAAAGGCTTTGGACGGCGTCACATTCCCACGCACCACGAGCGGTCGCTGTCGTGGTTCGTCCAACCGTGGCCGCTTACTAACGAGCATCGTCTCTTCGTCCGAGTCCAGGTCCGAGTCGGTATCCCCAGCCAGCAGAAAGCGTAACGACTCTTGCCTCTGCTGCTGGCGTATGTTGAAGCGCGAGCTCGATGACAGTGGCATCGGCGAAGACATGCTGAGTAGCGTAGATGGGAGTGGGATGGGAGTGGAAGAAGGGAAAGAGAAAAGGAGAGAAGGCCACACAGCTCAGCTTTGCTTCTCCTCCACTTTTTTCTCACATCCATTTCCGCGTCTGCACCAAAGACCACAGGCTACGCGTGCGACGTGTCGCGTCCTTGTGAGGGGCCACCATCCCCACGACGACTTGGCCATCTTTACCTGTGCCATCTATAACTCCGTGGCAAGATCATTCGACAGAAATGATCATCCTGAGGTATCACAGGAGATATGTAACATGCTCGCTGTGTTCCGATTCGAGTGAACAGACTCTCCTAACTTGTACAGCCTGTGCCCAAAATGCCAACGGCTCAAGTGCTAGCGAAGTCACGTTGAACAGGAGTAAACGAAATTACGGAAAGACGGTTCGAATTTGTTCTTTTAATAGTTAAACAATTACACAGATGTCGCCCTTATAGCTCAGTGGTAGAGCGTTCCACTCGTACCAGTCTCGTGCAGGCAAGCGTAAATGGAGAGGTCCGTCGTTCAAACCGGCGTGGGGGCATCTCTTTTTTGCTTTTCTCGCTCCCCCCCACCGTGACGCGTTGCGAATGACAGACTGGGTTCTCTAAACACAATCCACTCGCAACTTTTTGCAATTCCAAGATGATTGAAGGTCAATGGATTGAGGCGCTACAAGATCTAGGCATCAGCTCGAACACTCTCAAGGGCATCGGGGTAGCGGAAATCGTTCGAGTAACGCGTCTGGTCCATAATATCCATGGTGAGCACCGACTCGTCTGTGTCAAAAACGATCAGACAACGTGTCAGTAGCTTGAAAGGAGACCTAAAAGATGGTAGGGAGGCAAGACGACATACCAAGAGTGCAGCGTTCAGCCTGAGTGTTGCCATCGCGGAGGCAGCGAGCGCAAGCATCTGCTTCCCAGAACATTCTGATGTATAGATACACCAAGTTAGTACGTCTGCTCTGCTTTCTCGCTGGTTACTGCACTCACCCGTGACCAGGGATGGGGAACTCCTTTGTCTTTGGCTCGGTGTAGTTACCCTCGCTGTCCTTGAGGTGGAGGGTGTACCTCTCAGGTCGGTAAGGGGCCCAGGGGACGGTGAGGTCACCCTTCTCGCCCTGAACAAGGACAACGTACTGGTGAGGGCTGCGGACAGTCATGTTGGTCGTCGCTACCCCCTGGGCACCGAGCTTGTCAAAGTTGAGAACCATGGTGGTGTACTCATCCACGCCCGTCAGGGGTGTCTTGACAATGCTACCAGTCACCTTGGGCGGGGTTCGCTGGTTGTCAGGGTCCTGGAAGAGGGTCAGCATCTGCCACGTTAGGGCATAGATGCCGAGATCCAGAAGCGCACCACCACCGAGCTCAGGGTTGAAGAGTCGGTGCTTAGGGTCAGGCTTGAAAGGCATGCCAAAGTCGCTGAACACCCGGTGGATCTTGCCGAGCACACGGTCCTGGTGCAGCAGCTTTTGAATCTCAAGTACGATAGGGAAGAATCGAATCCAGACTGCCTCCATCAGGAAGAGGTTCTTTTCCTTTGCAACCTTCGCCAGATGAGCCGACTGCTTCGCATTGATCGTGAATGGTTTCTGAAAAGCCAAAGGGTATGTATGAGAAGGGGTCCCCAGATGGCTTTGGCATGTAGCACTTACCTCACAGCAGACGTGCTTTCCGTTCTCGAGACAGAGCAGAGTGTTCTCATAGTGGTGAGAATGGGGAGTGGCGACGTAGATGATTTGAACCTCGGGGTCCTTGACGAGCTCTCCGTACGATCCGTATGCATTGCACTTGGAGGGGTCAAGACCGACATCGGCAATGAACTTGGCCGCACGGTCAGCGGATGAGGAGGAGGCTACGGCAGCAACGTGGTGGTGAACATCCGAGACGTCACGCGTGGCCGGGTCTGTGAGAAGATCCTTAGTGAAGGTGGCTGCGATACCGCCCGTGGCAAGAATGCCTGGGAAGAAGAAATGAGAAGGTTTGGTCAGACCAGAGAGATGGTCTATTAGCAGATCAGATGGGCTGTGGCTCACCCCATTTGCAAGTGTAGGGAGACGACATGATGACAGGTTCAGTTGAGTTGAAGAAGGAGAACGATTGGAGGTGGGTAAGAGAAGGAGAGATGGAACGAAGAGAGAACGATGTGATTTTATTCAGGCAAGAGAATGTTTGATCGGAGAGACTCCCACAGTGACATACAGTTTGCTGACTTGACAGGCAGACAGACAGACGGACATAGGCAAAGTGTGCAGAGTGGAGAAGAAGTGGCCGCCGTCCGCATCGCATGTGGAGGAAGAACTGCAGTGCGACGGGACTCGACTCGACTGCGCAGACTTCGGCAAGCCTCGTCAACGTGGGGGCCCGTTCGGCGCTTTTGACGGTCACTTGCAGTCCCATCCAACCGACTCCAGCCCAACTCGCTAGACTGGTCGACGACGGCCATCACCACCAAGAGTTCTGCCGCGGCCCACCACCAGACAAAAGGACAAAAAATCCTACAAATAATATGGCGACTCAAGTGTGACTCGAAGCATGATCCTTGGTTCTCAATCTCGGGGATACCGTGCCAGTGAGCGACAGGCGAATGGGAGGAGAAAGGATTGATCGCTTCTTTCCTGGTGCTATCTGGGTCCGGAAAAAGAAGAAGGTCAGTGTGAGAGGAGTTCGGTGGGCTTTCGTGCGAAAGAAAGAAGTGGACCGGGGTTTTTTCAGAAGACAACGAATTGGCGAGACGAGTGCAAGTGAGTGTGATTGGATTTTGCGGGGTGATAGGCGGCGCGCCCGGTCCATCCAGCCAACCCAGCTAGGCAGGCCGCCCAGCCGGCTAACTGGACAGCGGACAACGAAGGCTTTCGGGCGCAGAACCCCGGTTCGGGAAGCGGGTCCTTTTCAAATGTCGCACTGCTCAGTGACTGACTATTCCGGAAGCAGAAGCACCAACCAGCACCAGCACCAACACCTGCCGATTGCTTTCCATCTCCCTTCCCTCTCCCTCTCTCACTTTATTATCACCTCATCTCGACCACGGCGGTCATCAACAAACATGTCTTCATCAGGTCCCTCCTCAAGCAAGCCGCAGGACCTGGCCAACCAGCCCACTGCGTCCCAACCAATTGACAATGATGCTGACGACCTCGATGACCTAGATGGTACGTAGAGCACCTCTTCTGCTCATCGCCTCATCCCCATTGACCCTCTCTCCCACGGCGTATCCTCTGCAGATGTCCTCGACGAATTTAACAACCCGCAGCCATCTAGCTCAGCGTCAGGACCCCCCAAGTCTCAACCCCCACCTCCCCCCGTCGCATCTTCCTCCTCGGCTACTCCTGCTGCATCAACAAACGCCGAAACAAGCACCAAAACCGATGCTGGCAATGATCAGGACAACATCGAAGATATCCTCTCTCAGGACTTTGCCAAGGAGCTTGCGAGCCAGATGGAAGCGCTCATGAAGCAGATTGGTGGCAACAACAACCCTGCTTCTGCCGGCCTCGATACTGACGGTGGCGACAATGCCCAAGGCGATGCTCAGTTCAATGAGGAAGAACTCATGAAGCAGTTCGAAGCCATGATGGCCGGTCTTGGCAACCCTGGGACTGCTGCTCCTGCCCAGGACAAGGCTACCCCTTCCTCTTCCACTCCCAAAGCTAGCTCAACGCCCGCTCAGCAGCCTGCCAACTTTAACGATGCGCTCAAGGCTACCATGAACAGGCTCAAGGAATCTGACGCCTCAGCTACCGCCAGTAACTCGACCGCCTCCGACCCCTTTGCCGCCCTTGCCGGTGCTGATGGCGACGAGATGGCCAAGCTCCTTGCTGCCCTTGGTGGTGCGGGAGGAGAGGATGGCGAGGACAACCCAGAGCTTGCCAAGATGCTTGAGGGCATGATGGACGAGCTCATGAGCAAAGAGATCCTCTACGAGCCTCTCAAGGAGCTGCGCGACAAGGTGAGTGCATCTCTTCAATATTCCAAAAGCACAAAACACCTTATCCCTCATCTGACACATCATTCTTCCACCGAAACGTAGTACCCGGCCTACCTTGAGGGACCAGACTCTACTGGTATTCCGGCAGAGGACCGCACTCGCTACGAGCAGCAGTTTAAGCACGTATCCGACATTGTGGCCGTGTTCGAGGACCCGAACTACGATGTAAAGAACCGCGACATGGCGAGAAAGGTTCAGGATCTCATGAACCAGGTACGTCTTGTCGCCCCTTGCGTCTCTACAGAAGACTGTGGACTGACGTGTCTGAATCCATCGCCCTTTTTCTTCTTGACGACAGATGCAAGACTGTGGGTCGCCCCCCAAGGAGATTGTTGGCGACATGCCGCCCGAGCTCGAGAACATGCCCGGTCTCGGCGGCGAGGATGGCGAGTGCTGTATTATGTAATCACTTGGCATGGCGGTGCAAATGGCAATATTTGTAGAAAGGAACACGACTTCGGGCCCCAGGGCTTACTGTCCAGAGTGAGGCTGAGGCACGCGCGCCCAAGTCTGTTCCGGAACGGTAATCAGTAACTTACAGTATGTGGCTGGGCTGACCCGAACACACTCAATCGCGGAGACCGTTCCGTCCGCCAAGTAACGTGGCTTGCCCAGAGCTACAGCACGGTACAGCACTGTAGTACAGTACAGTACAATGGTCGTCTGAGCTCCGAGCTAGCTCCGAACCGTGCAACGCTCACAGAGCACAGCTTAGGCTCAGCGACCGGGGCCGCGTCACGGGGCTCGGAGCATGGAAACAGAGCACTCGCTGACTCCCGTTGTTCGTCCGAGGGGATAGGCTGTCTTCTCGGGGCGCGGCACTCCAAGCGTAAGGACCGAGCAGGCACAGACCGCAGTTCTAGAGAAAATGTCTCGTCGGACAGACAAGGATAACACCCCCTTGGATAAAACAAGGACGTTTAGGTTCTTTTCCCCCATGCTTCCGTTACTTCACCACTATCTTTTAATTCTTGTCGATGCGGGTCATCAAGCTTTTCCTCCTTCCCTTCATCGCCGTGCTGGCTGCGACTCTCGTTCTTACAACACTCGCAGCTCCCTATGGCGATCCGCAGGCCGGGTCTCTCGGTCCCGTGCTGAATAAGAGGTTATTTGGCGACTTTTCCGGGGTCTTCGGCAAGGTCGGCAGCTGGTTTGGCGGAGGCAGAAGTTCACGAATAGTCGATGTGTCTCAAACGCCTGACCTGAGTGGACCGCAGCTCTGGAACAGGTTGAAGAACCACGGACTGGCGGACTATGAGAAGTGGACACCTAAGCAAATCAGCAATTTTGACTACTGGGGCAAACAGACGGTTGGTTCTCAAACAAGACCAATTCTGCCTGGGGTCCGCTTTGCATCCGAGAACCACTTTCAGGATCTTCGAGGCGCCATCGTCTATGACCGAGCGCCTTGGTACAAGAAGCTGTTCCGGCCCTACATGGATTTATCTCGCTACAAAAAGGAGATGGATCAACCCGCGCTGATCGACTTCATGGATGCGAAAAGGAGAGCCAACTTGCTGGAAGAGTATCGGTTTCAACTACAGAGGGGCAGAAAGTGGCAATTCTGATTCCACGACACGCCACTGGTCATTCTACAGTATCCGTCTCAATGTCCTTCATCCATAGTTGTCGACGACAATCAAATACTGCACACTCTTTCTACACTCTCGCGTCTGCAATGAAGGCTGATATTCTGAGATAACGTGATCAAAGTTCTCTTGTGCGTTTCTCCAAGACCTCCGAGCTCCATTCACTGTGGGTGATGTGACTCGATCCATTATATTGATCTCTCCATCGGCATGCGGACTAGGAAGACAGTTGATCATTGTTGCAAAGCCACATCCGGCTCACATCAATTGGTTGCACCATGCTTGTCGGGGCGAACTGTGGGTTATTCGGGGCAAGAGACTTGGGCGTCTCACAGCAGTAAAAGGATTGCAGTCCGGCCCTCATGGGAGTATGCCCCCGCCCCGTAAAAGTCATAAATACTGTACTGTGCAGTCCTGTAGGTCCGAAGTGATACTCTTAACCCCTTCCTTCTTTCCACACCGCCCTAATCGTTATCCGTCACGATGCAGGTCATCAGGATCTCTACACTCTTTTTCACCCTCGTGCTGGTCACGGCTTTCCTGCTTTCCTCTCAAGCAAGACCACTCCTTTCCTCGGACCTGCAGGACAGATCCATCAACATCGGAAGTACGCCAACTCTGCTAAAGAGAGAGCTTGGGAGTTTTTCTGGCTTTTTCGACAGAATCGGACGGTTCTTCACTGACCAGCCAAAGGCTTCGGTAAATCCGACCTCCTTGACCATTGAACAGCGTGGTGCAAATGTTTGGGAGAGCATGAAGCGCTACAACCGCCGAGTGCAGCATCTATCAGAAGAGGATCGTGATGCTTTCCTGAGCTTTGCCCGTCCTGTTGCTCGTAATGCTCCCGTTGCGCCCAAGCTGCTGTTCCGCCCTTCGGCACTCGACGACATCCATGAGGCCACGGTTTATTCGCAGAAGTCGCGAATCGCTCGGCTTCTCATAGACCTCAAGACCGGCAGACGCATCAAGGACATTCAGGGCTACCTCCAGGATCATGACTTGCCGTCAATGAAAGCTGCGGTCCGGCTCTGGGATGATCAGAGTAGATTATTCGAGCCAACACTGGGTAGATCCGCCGCCGGAATGGACAGGAATCTGCTGCACAAGAGGTCTAGCCTTGAGGCGGAAAGACTTGAGCAAGTCTCCACTGGAAGATCTTTGAGTCTGCAACGAAGGGGGTCGATACAGCCACAATATCTGTTGCAAGATATGAGAGAGCCTCTGTTGCCCAAGTCACAACTGCCACGGGAAAGCATGGAGCACCGCATTGAACGCCACATGGGGATTTGGCCAAAGAAGGAGCTACCAATTTATGATAGCTTCGAAGAGCACGGTAAAGCCATATGGGAGCGTTTGAAGAAGGACGGTTCGCTAGTGGATGATCTCCCGAAGCACAATCGCGAGCCCTTCCTGAGCTTTGCACGTTCCCGTCTTCAAAACGTGTCCCCAGAAGAACTGAGGCCAAAGCCTTTCATGTTCGACTCTTGGAGCGCTTTCTCCGATATCAATCACGCCATAATCTATTTGAACATGAACCGGCTCTCTCGAATAGCTAAGGATCTTCAAGATGGCAAGCGTCGAAACCCATCAAGTGTGCGTCAGCAAATTGAGGATCAGACACTACCAGCATTGAATGAGGCACTTCTTGGGTGGCAGGCGAAGTCCTCGCTTATACTGGCACAAGAGCGAAAGGAGGAAGAAGCATTTATACGAAGGATCGCTGAGATGAATGCGAGAATCCGCTACGGTGATTCCGTGATGAAACTGCCCAAGGCCGAGCTCGACGCAATACTGGAAACAATGAAGCCAATAGAAAAACCCCCCGTATATCCGGGAGATGGTCATAAGACCTGGATTCGGCAAAACCAAGGGGGGCCTTCATTGCATAAGAGAGAGATGGGATCACTCCCTGAACTCCTTGGCAAAGTTGGAAGCCGACCCAATCTGATGCCAGAGGCGGAGAAGACTCCATTCTTCACCTCTTTCGAAGAGTACGGGGCGGAGATACTGAAGAACATGAAAGCGAGCGGAACCACGATTAGCCTGAAAGGCCTCGCTCCATCGGAACGAGTCGCGGTAGTACAGTACGTGACGGGTAAGGTCAAGACTCTCGATGCTGCTCCTCCCGAGAAAAAACCAGGACTCTTCTTTGGTTTCCTTAACGCTATCAAACAGCTGTTCGATAGGATCAGAAGTTACCTTGGTATCTTGCGATCTCAGCCAAGAGATTTACCGACGGTTCAAATTCACGCAACTGTCAAAGATCAAGGTGCGGCTGTATGGGCAAGGATGAAATCTACAGGGGCCCGCATGCACGAGTTGTCAGAATCCGACCGCACAGCATTCGAGCGCTTCGCTCGTCCCCAGGTCAAAGCTGCGCCGGCATCTGCCTTCAAGAAGGATTACCAGTTCGGTGAGGATGGGCTCAGCGATATCCATTTCGCCACCGTCTATGCGAGGAAGCCGTGGATCGTTCAGCTCCTTTGGGATATCAGCGAGCAGCGGCGCCGAGGAAATATCAACCAGTACCTGCAAGACCACGACTTGGGAGCAATGAGAAGCGTGCTAACCGAGTGGGATAAAGGCTCTGTGCGTACGTCAACGAAGGGAGCGAGCAATACGAAGGAACCCATCAAGATGGTCCACTCACGTCTGCAAAAGCGAGAAGTGGTAAGCTTTTCCAACCTTTGGGAGAAGATTGGTCGCTTTTTCGCTAGACTGAGACGTTTACTTCGCAACTTTCAAAGGGAGCCACGGGTGGTCCCAGATGGGCACGTCTATCCAACTGAAGCAGATCGTGGCAAGGCTATTTGGGAGAGGATGAAACACCAAGACACGAGCATCTACTCGCTGATGGATGTGGATCGGGAAGACTTTGAAAAATTTGCCCGCCCTCTTGTTCAAGCAGCCCCCCAATCTGCCCTTAGATTCCCAAGATCTCAGAGAAAATTTGAGAAATACGACATGCTGAGCGATATCCATCATGCCACAATTTATTCCAAGCAAAGCCGGTTCGTTCAATTAATCTGGGACTATCATGATGCGACTTGGCGAAGCAAAGTCCCTCAATACATCAAGGATCACGAGGTGGCTGTAATGGCTCAGCAGCTTGCCTCTTGGGACAAACGCAGTCCTCGTCGACGTTTCCCTCGAGAACAACTGCGACAGGATAGGTACAGGGAGCGCGTCAGTGAGCATCCGTACGTGTTTCTACGTAAGCGAGAGATAGGGAACCTTCCCGACCTTTTCGAAAAGACGGGGCGTTTCTTGACCGGACTTCGACGTTTCTTGGCCAGCTTGACGAGGGCCCGGACGAAGGTGATCATACACGAAAATGTCTACGCAACCGATGCAGATCGTGGAGCGGCTGTGTGGGATCAAATGGTCAGCAAGGTCATCCCTATCGACCGCCTGTCAGATGTCGATCGGGAGCACTTTGAACTTTTTGCTCGTCCCCGAGTCCAGGCGGCCCCACGACCATTCATCAACTATGAACGAAAATTTGACGAGCACAGCGAGCTTCAGGATCTACACGATGCCACTGTCTATGTCGAACAGCCCCGTATGATTCAGCTTCTCTGGGATTTTGGGGATGTCACCTGGCGGAGGGATGTTGCTGAGTACATCAAGACTACTGGCAGATCTGCTTGATGGATGGGATAAACGTACTCCTCGCGTCAGAACACAACGAGAGCAAGAGAGGCAAGATTATCTCCGACAGCGTGCACGCGAGCGCCCACTCGTCAATCTGCGCAAGCGAGAGCTCGTAAATCTGACTAGCCTCCTAGAGAAGGTCAGACGATTCTTTGCCAGAGTGAAGCGTCTATCACGAGACTTTCAAGAGGAAGAGATCAAGGTGGCACCCGACGGCGATGTCTACCCAACTGAAGCAGATCGTGGTGCAGCGATATGGGAGCGGATGAAGACCAACTATCAGGACGTGTCCTGGTTGTACGACATTGATCGAGAAGATTTTGAGAAATTTGCCCGTCCTCTGGTCCAAGCGGCTCCCCAATCTCCGCTCAACTTCAGAAGAGATCAACGCAAATTCTATAAGGACAACACTTTGGCAGACATTCATTTGGCCACAGATTATGTCAAACAATCCCGCTCTGTTCGATTGTAGCGGGACATTAAGGACAGGACCTGGCGAACAAATGCACCCCAGTACATTGAGGATCATCGAGTAGCTGTGATAGCAGACCGACTCGCCAGGTATGACAACCGTCCTGCTCCTCGTCCACGCACGGCTGCGTGGCAACAGGAAAATGATAGGCAGAGACAACGTGTGCGCGAGCATCCATATGTGAAGATAGGCAAGAGAGAGCTGACCAGCTTCTCTAGCCTTTTCAGAGAGGTCGCAAGCTCACCTGGCAGGCATCAAGAACTACCTAAGGTGCCCGTCATTCCTGTCCGTACAACTCAAGATCAAGAACCGGGCGCCGAAGTCTGGGAGCAGATGAAGGAGAAAGAGCTTAACTTCAAGGATTTTCAAAAAGCGGATTGGGATTCATTTGTGAGCTATGGTATCCCTCGACTTCAAGCTAGAGGAATCAAAATCCCAATCCCTTTGAGACACTTGCAAGGCAAACAGATGTTTGAGCGAGTCTACTGGGATAGGGAGATCCGTGAAGCCACCGCCTTTGTGAAGGCATCCTGGATTGAATGGTTCTTCTGGAATCTCTACATGGCAGCTCCCTTCCGGAGCCGAGGGAAGGTTTCTCAGTACATTGAGAAATACGAGCCATATGCGATGGCAATCGCGCTGAACGAATGGAGATCACGCCTGTTGAGTGTTCTCAAGAACAATCGTCCTTCGACTTTGAGTGAGTCGGAAGCGCTAGCTGAGTTGGGTAAGCTGAGGTCAATCTCTTGGGATCAGCACCACTGGAGATTGCCACAGCAAGAGCCCAGCAGCTCTGATAGCTTACCAGGAAAGGCTGCTAGCGTACCTATGCGTAAGAGACAGCTGGGACCGGATCCTGAAAACAGGAATATGGAGAGACGATATGGAAGCAGCTTGAGCAAGTGAGGAGAACCATGACTCCCTTGTCCGAAGAGGATCGAGCAGCAATTGAGACCTTCGCCCGGTCTCGCCTTCAAGGCGCTACAGAGGCTCGCGATCAGCGTCCACCTCGTGTCATCGATCCCATGCTTGAAGACATAGCCTCAGTGGTGAGGTTCCTGACCCAACCACAATTCATCCAACTCCTGCAAGATCTAAAGGAGGGTGACTCGGGGTGCGAAAGTCGCATCGAGGATCGCGAGACCGAGCTTAAGACCACTAGGACGCATTTCCATAAGAGAGAGCTCGAAAGCGCTCCGGGTTTGTTGGGTACCCTCAAAGCTTTCTTCGGAAGCCTTCGACGCCTCTTTTGGCCTTGGAACAAGGTGGCGCCGAAGCCAATCTATTCTACTGACGAAGAGAGACGTGGTGCGGAGATATGGGAGAATATGGTATCCAAAGGACCTTCTGCAACGATCTTGAACAAAGAGGAGTGGGAGTTGTTCGCCAAGTACGCCCGTCCTCGAATCGCCGCATCACCGGAGTCTGCCTTCAGGCTTCGGAATGCTTTTTCGGGAGACAGATTCAGAGATCACCATCTCGCCAAAAAGTGGATGGCCATGTCTCCCCTTGGCCGCTTCTGGAGTGATCTGAACGGACCCAAGGTGAAGGATATGCCGCAGTACATCAAGGATCGAGAAGCGAGTGCTATGAAAGCTGCAATGGTGCACAATGAAAGGTTTGCAAGTGAATACGATGAGTCCATGCGGAGACTCTTCCAGTTCTTTGCAAGCCTGAGATCCAACAAGAGACCATAGGTTCGTTCTTCCAAAATCACACTCTTTTACTTTAATTGTCACTGTGTTGCGCAGTGCAGTATCTGTCACACTCATTTAGTATCTGTCGCCAGCCGTACTGTACCATCCTTTGATAATGCAATGTCAGTGGTCACGTGATATAGGCACGCGTTTTGTCTGATCTGGCTTGGTGGCGCGCGTCTATGCACTCCCTCACCGGGGATCCGAACGTGTACGGTGATACGACAGAGCAATCAGTGAATGAGTGTCGCTGTGGTTTCAGAAGATATGGTGGTGTTTCTGTCGATGACGATGAAGCGTTCTCTATAGTCTAGGCCTCCACGGATCCTGCATCTACTATTCCGGTGAGAATGGATGCTGTGGATTGTATTGGATGACTGTGCTGAGCGAGGCTAAAGAATAGAAAGTGTTTGTTTCAGAATTAGCCCCTGAGTGACGGTTCTGGCTCTGATCCCAGTTTGCCAGTTGCCCAAAAAGGGGCACGTCCGCTCGCTTCCTGCCTCGAGCCGAAATGCAGGTGCGCAAGCAGGCAGGTCCGGCTCAGCCAAGCCAAGGCAGGCCAGGCCAGGCGAGGCCAGGCAAGGCGAGAAAGGGGGGAAAACACGCGTCACCCACCAAGTGACGCTCGATTGGGTTGGCTTGCTCGGCCCCCCCCCTTTTTCCATACTTTCACCTCAGTCACACTGGCTTTGAGTTCACTTTTGGGGGGTCAGAACTAGTGAGGCAATCGTGCACATCGGTAACTGGCCGATGGGGTCGAGTGTTTGGCCGTGCGTGTGGTGCTGATGAGCTTGATTCAATAGCGTGGGCCAAGCCGGTGCGGTAACGTTGAGGCGTCGTAGATGCACACGCACTGCGCCGCTCGCTCCCTTTCCAAGTGTGAGTGTTCCTTTTTTCCTTCCTTATATCCGCGCGCACACCTGCAGCCCGGCACTGCCTGCCTGCTGCGCTTCCCCTTTTGCTCCTCATCCTTCAGCTTCACCTGGGCTTCACCCATCACCATCATCAACCCTTTTCCCCTTCCCGTCGTCGCCCTTCAAACGGCACACTCTGTCTTTCGCTTTACGACTCTCATCTCGCTCTGACGTCTTTCCAGAGCCATTCGTTCCAGGCAGCACACACACTCGTGCCGCAATTTACGAATCACCATTTCGCTTGTTTTCTTCTTTCACGTTTCACGACCACGCTGACGAAACAACCAAGCCCTGAACGAAACACAAAGGAATAGCGAATTCCCCAACACTGGGAGGCCAACGATCGACATCCCGACACAACCGGGCTATCTCCATACGACTGTATCACTACCATAGCTTGCTCAGCTAGCTTCCACCCCGATGATGGATCAACAGACCAAAGCGCAGCTACCCGCTGCTAGCCCCACTGCTCGCTCAAATCCATTCGCCTACCAATCCAAATACCTTGAACGCTCCTCTTCCAGAAGCAGCACCTTCTCCCTTGCTTCTCCTTCCGACCCCAATGCTCGCCTACCGGGAGCCACGGGTCTCCACCACTCGGGCTCTGTCCGCAAGTTCCCTATGCCTCACCGCCACTCTGCCTCCCTTGATCCTCAGCGAGCCTCAGAGCTTCGAGGTCTCGGTTCCGCAGGTCAGCGATCCTCCATCTCTGGAGCGTCCGGCCTCTTTGGCTCAAACGGAAGCGTGGGTAGCGCATCTTCTTCGTCTGTAGGCAATGCCTCTCCCAACATGGCTAGCCCCTCCACTTTTGGCAGGTCTTCCGTATCAGCTGCCACAACCAAGAGCTCTGCCACTAGTACTGGCTCGAGCAGGCCGCTGTCTATGCCTCCCGCTCCCAAGGACCACAGCCCCTTCCGGCCCTCCACACCGACAGGCGGGTCCCGTCCTTCCTCGCCTACCAAGAGCCCATATCATCGCTCAGTATCGCCCACGAAGAACTACGACAGCCCTACTGCCTCTCCCAAGAAGGACGACTCGTCCTGGATCCAGTCCCCTGCCACTCCGACCTCAGGAAGCTTTTGGAGCTCCAACACTCCCACCAACCATCATGCACCCTCCCAAATTCATCTCGGCGGTGTCAGTGACCTCAAGCGTTCCAGCGTCGGTGCTCTCAAGATGATGCGCGACTTTACCACAAAGACCGAAGCCGGCTCCGGCGCCTCTGTCGATCCCGGACTTACGCGCATGACCGTTGGCAAGGCGAGAGGCAGTCGCACCATGAGTGTTGATGGCTCCCTTCCCGCGAGTACCCTCCAGGGCAACTCTCTTGAGTCGGTTCAAGAGCAGTGGACCAAGCCTGACCGGCCTGGTCGCATGGAAAGCGAAGACCAGGAGGGCGAGATTGTCCTTCCCGGAATCACCACCGGTGCCGAGGATGTGGCTGGTCTCTCCGGAAGGATCCGACTTGCTCGACAGGGTGGCGGCGGCACCATTGCCCTCGGCCGCTCCAGCGCCACGTCTTCCCTTCCTTTCTCCAGCGGCAGCAAATGGATGGACACTCAGCGTCATCTTCTCCAGGCCTACGAGTACCTTTGCCACTGTGGAGAAGCCAAGGAATGGATGGAACACTGCGTAGGCGAGGAGCTCGGCCATGTTGTCGAAATGGAGAACGAGATGCGGGACGGCATCTTCCTCGCCAAGCTCGCCAAGAAGTTTGAGCCTGAATGCGTCCCACGTATCTTTGTTCATCCCAAGCTTCAGTACCGTCATACGGACAACATCAACTACTTTTTCGCCTTTACCTCCAAGGTCGGCCTTCCTCACTTCTTCCACTTTGAGCTCACTGACCTCTACGAGAAGAAAAACTTTCCCAAGGTGGTCTACTGCATTCACGCCCTCAGCCACGTGCTTGCCCGCCAGGGCAGATCCCTCAAGGTCGGCAACCTCATTGGCAAGCTCGAATTTACCGACGACCAGCTCCAGCGCACTCAGAAGGGTCTCGATGCCGCCGGCGTTGCCATGCCCAGCTTCGGTGGAGTTGGCAAGGCCCTTGCCAAAGAGATGAATGTCGAGCCAGAGCCAGAACCCGAAACTGAGGAGGAACGCATCAATCGCGAGCTGTACGAGAACATCGACGCTGTGATTGCGCTCCAGACGGCCTGCCGCTCCTTCCTTGCCAGGATGGACTTTGCTGACAGGCTGAGGGCAGAGATTCAGCGCCGTCGCGAAGAAGAGGAGAGGAGGCGGCTGGTCGAAGAGGAAGCTGAAAGGAGGCGACTCGCCGCCGAGGCTGAGGCACGTCGACTGGCCGAGGAGGAAGCGGAAAGGAAGCGCCAAGCCGAGGAGCAGCGTATGCTAGCCGTCTGGGCCCCGGTCGTTCAGGCTCAAGTCCGCGGTGTCTTGGTCCGCCGTGCTCACCACCGCAAGGAAGCTGCGCTCCGGACCAGCACACGAACCTTTGTTGGTCTCCAGGCTGCAGTTCGTGCCAAGTTGGCCCGACAAGCCCATGCCGAGCAACTCAAGCAGATCCACGACGACCGCACTCAGCTTGCCATGGAGCTGTTCCAGGCTCGTGCGCGTGGTGCACTGCTGCGCAAGCGCTTCTACCAGAGCATCAGCTCTCTTGACCAGCATGAGGCAGGTATCGCCGGTCTACAGGCCCATGTGCGAGGCGCACTCGCCAGAAAGGCGTACGAAGACCTCATCTTCCGCCTCGCTGATGCCACTGAGAATGTAATCAAGCTGCAGGCGGCTTGTCGGTCCAAGCTGGCTCAGCAGAAGCTGCTTAGCACCATTCGGGGCCTTCGCACGTCCGAGGACGCCATCTCTCGGGTCCAGGCCCAGATTCGAGGTCTACTCGCCCGTCAAAATCACAAGCAAATGCGCTCGGCGCTCCGCAAAGTTGAGGTCAGCCATGCCGTCGGTGGCCTTCAGTCCTTTGCACGCGCTGCGCTTGCCAGGCGAAAGCACAAGGAGCAGAAGAAGCAGCTCGACTTTGTCACGCCCGACGTTGTTGGCATCCAGGCCGCCATCCGAGGTATGCTTGTTCGCCAGGAGTATGAATGGTGGAAGGGGCATCTCATCCGCAGCGAGCCCGTTGCGGTCCACCTCCAGTCCCTCGTGCGGGGTCTCCTGAGCAGGCGCAAGTACTTTTTTCGACTGCGTCACTACCACGAGCACCTCGACAAGGTCGTCAAGATCCAGAGTCTCTTCCGCGGCAAGCAGCAGGGCGAGCAGTACCGCAGCCTCACCGTGGGCAAGAACGTTCCTGTTGGAACTATCAAGAACTTTGGTCATTTGCTCAACGACAGTGACCACGACTTTGAGGATGAGATCGAGGTCGAGCGTCTCCGTAGGCTTGTAGTCCGCAATATTCGTGAGACCCAGACCCTGGAGAACGACGTTGCAGAGCTCGACACCAAGATTGCACTGCTGGTCAAGAACAAGATTGGCATTGAGGAGCTGATCAAGGCCAAGAACGAGCGTGGCCTCCTCGGTCAGCGCGATGCAGCAGCAGCGTTGGCTCGACGCAACTCGGTACTGGTCGCTGCTGGTGATCCCTTCGCCGACCAGACATTGGACCGATCCGCAAGACGCAAGCTTGAGCTGTACCAGGAGCTGTTCTACGCGCTCCAGACACGGCCCGAGTATCTGGCCCGACTCTTTGCCCGCGTGGGCAAGCTCGAAATGTCTGACAAGCACAAGCGCCAGATGGAGAAGATTGTGCTGACTCTGTTCGGATATGCGCAAAAGTCACGAGAAGAGTACCTGCTGCTCAAGCTCTTCCAGCGCTGTGTCACTGAGGAGTTGAGCCTGGTCAGCACGGTTCAAGAGTTCATTCGGGGTAACGCACAATTCATCAAGCTGGTGGTGCAGTACAACCGCGGCGCCAAGGAACGCAAGTACCTGCGTGATCTGCTCAGTCCGCTTGTCCAAGGAGTGATGAACGACGATGGCCTGGACCTCGAGACCGACCCATGTGCAATCTACCGGGCTACGATCAACCAGGAGGAGATGGAGACGGGTCAGCCCAGCCGACGACCCCTTGATGTCAACTTCCACGAAGCACTGGCGGATCCCATGGCGCGAACCATCTTCATTCGCCACCTCCAGGCGCTCAGGGGAACCACGGAGGCATTCCTGAACGCGATTCTGGCCTCGACTCGCAAGATGCCGTTCGGTATCCGCTACATTGCACGCGAGGTCTTCCGTGCGCTGCAGGCCAAGTTCCCCAACGAGCCTGAGGAGGCGCTGATCAAGGTGGTTGGACACCTGGTGTACTATCGCTACCTCAACCCGGCGATTGTCGCCCCCGAGGGCTTTGACGTCATCGAGACGCTGGTTGGACCCATGCAGCGCAAGAACCTGGCCGAGGTCTCCAAGATGCTGACGCAGGTAGCTGTTGGCCGTCTCTTCTCTGACGATAACCCATACCTGCAGCCACTGAACGAATATGTGTCCCAGGCGAGCGAGCGATTCACCAAGTGGCTCTTTACTGTCGTCGACTGCCCCGACGCTGAGATGCAGTTCAGTGCCGACGAGTTCCTGGACCACACGGCGCAGCAGAAGCCGGTGATCTACATTTCGCCCAACGAGATCTACTCGATGCATCTGCTGCTCAACGAGCAGATTGACCACCTTGCCCCGCTTGCGGAGGACCCGCTGCGCACCATCTTGTCCGAGCTCGGTGCCCCGCCCGTCTCAAACACGCATGAGCTCAACACGGCGCGTGACAGCGAGATTACGTTCGAGCTCACCAGCCGCATGACGACGCTCAAGGACCCCGAGGCGGAGACCAAGGCGCTGTTCGTGGAGACAAAGCGACTCGTGCTGTCCTTGCTCAAGGTGCAGTCTGGCAAGACGCTGGTGGATGTGTTTGTCGCACCAGTCACAGATGCCGAGGAGATGCAGTGGGAGGAGATTGTTTCGCTCGAGCTCGCGGCTGACCGGCAGCGCCAGCGCGGACAGCGCCCGCCGATTGTTGCTGGCGCCGCGAACGGACTGGGCGGCGCGCCACGGCTGCTCGAGGACGTGCGACGCCTCTCGTTCGCAGAGCTCAAGGCGCGCACGCTGGAGAACATGCTCGCGCTCGAAAAACTGGGCAAGGTCTCGCGCGCCAACGCGTACCAGGACATGCTGAACGCGATCGCGATCGACATCCGCAACAAGCACCGCAAGCGCATCCAGCGGGCGAACGAGAAGGCCGCGATGCACGTCACGCTCTCCAACCTGGCAGACAAGAAGCACTACCTCGAGGAGCAGATCAACTCGTACCACAGCTACATTGACGCGAGCATGCAGACGATGCAGAAGAAGGGACGGCGCCGCTTTGTGCTCCCCTTTACGCAGCAGTACTTCCACATGCGCAACCTCAAGGCGAGCGGCAAGGTGCCCAAGTTTGGGTCGTACAAGTACACGGCGCAGAAGCTGTTCGAGAAGGGCGTGCTGCTCGACATTGACGGGTTCAGCAGCAAGCAGTACGACCAGATCAACCTGACCATCTCGAGCGACGAGGCTGGCATCTTTACCATCGAAGCCGGTCTTCTCGGCGTCAGTGGCGGCTCGTGCGACGTGCGCATCGAAGACCTGCTCGAGGCCCAGTTCAACAACCAGCAGTCGATCTCGCTCATGGACGGCATGGCCAAAGTCAACCTCAACCTTCTCATTCATCTCATTAACAAAAAGTTTTACGCCTAAAGCAGACAAAGACAGCAACAGCCTCCCCCCTTTCGCCCTTTTCTTTCCATTGTATTCCTACGACGACGGACTTGTTTCCTACGATTACGATACGAACTGTAGAATGAGAACGAACGCGTGTCGCACTAGCCTAGTCGTCGCGCGGACGGTGTGTGGTGTCGCGCTTGCGTTTCTGGCTTGTCCGTGTGCGTTCGATGCGTTCCTTGCACTGTGGGCGGGACGGGGTCAGTGGATCTGCGGTATGCTCGGTGTGACGTGTGCTGCACTTACGAGGTTGTCGAGGGTCTTGAAGATCAAGTGGCGGGGGAAACCCATGAGAATCTCGCCGACCTTGGTGCGAGTCTGGGACGCATTCTCGCCTGGAATGAGGTCAAAGATGGCCAGTACGGCAAGACTAGCGTGGTTGTGGTTGCTGCTGTTCGCACAGGCCCTGAGTGCACTGGCGAGCGGTTCGCGCAGCGAGCCTTCGGGGACCGCGGAGCCTTTGTCGCCTCTGACGATGCGGGCGAGGATCTCGACGAGTCCACGGGGAGTCTCGAACGCCTCGGCCACGAAGCGGCGTCGGTCGCGCGCCGAGCCGAGGTACGACTCGCCAGCCCAGTCGGACAGCACCGTGTCCATCGTCGGCGGCGGGTCCGGGTCGACCACCGTCACTTTATCCACCCACACGTGGTCAGGTGCCCTAGGACCCAGGAAGGCGTCCAGATCCCCCGTCTTGACCCACGCCGCCTCGACGAGCGGAGACACTTTATCCAGGTACGCGGTGATCCTGAGTTCTGTGGCTCGAGACGCCGCGTGGTCCAGCTCGCTCGCGGGACCGCCGTGCAAAGGCAGGAGACGGTAGAGCGGGGGCACCTCGTCTCGCGGTCCAAGTGAGGCTGTCAGCGTCTTTGAGGGCGCCGCTGGCTTGTCTTCCGAAGTCGTCTTGGGCTCCTCCTCGCCTACCTTCTCTTCTTTGACGCCAGGCCTGTTGTCCTTGGTAGCGTCAGCGTCGGCGTCAGCAGGAGCATCCTCTGCGGGTGCTGGCGCGGGAGCCTCTTCCTGCTTGCCCTTGTCGTCAGAGTCCTTCGATCCTTCCTCCTCCGCGTTCCACAGCTTTTCAATCTGAGGCCGTGTCAACGCAACAAACCTCTGCATATCCGCTTCGCGTGACTCAAACTACTCGCAGAAGCTCCTGGTCAGTTGGGGTGGGGTGGGGGGGTTTGAGCAACATGAGACATAGCAGCGTACTTACCAAGACGCCCTTGCAGACAACCCATTCTTGCCCCTTCTTCGTGGAAGAAGCCGATCCGGCAGTAGCTGCAGTCACGACGCGTACAACAATCTCAATCTTGCCCGTCTCTCTGTGCACCGTGAGCGACTTGATTGCCTCGGCATCGATCAGGATCCTGCGTCTGGTACCTGCATAGGAAATGGTGACGCGATTGATCGAACTCTGTGGGGGACCCTTGGTAATCGGGCTCCAGCTTTCCTCTTTGCTCTCATCCGGCTTGGACGTCGCGGTATCAGCCGGTTCGCCGTGCGCGGGGGCGACATCGGCGGCTGCCGAGGTAGCCGTCGCCTCCTTGTCTTCCTCTGGCTGCTCTGTCTCTTGCTTTGCTTCAGTCTCTGGAGCAGCACCATCGTCACCATGGGCAGCGGTCGAAGTATCTGGCATGGCCTCCTCAGGAACGTCCTCCTCCTTCACAGGAGCATCCGATTGATCGTTGGCTTGAGTAGCCGGTGCTGCCTGGTCAGGAGCGGTATCTTTCTCCGCCTTGATCTCGACGATCTCGGAATCTTGCTTATCTGCATGCACGGTAGTGCTGGCCGAGTCTTTAGTTTTGTCCTCATATGCCTCTTTATCTTTGGAATCGCTCGATTCAGGCTCATGGTTCTTCATTGAGTCTTCCTTTTTCTCACCGCTGGCGCCTGAGTCCTTTTTCTTCCCAGACGGCTGCTGCTGTTGCTGTTGTTTCGTTGCAGCAGCAGCAGCAGAAGCCGCTTTGACCTTGTCCGCCTTGGGTCCAGTGGGCGCGCCCTCTGGCCCGGCGTTTGGGGGGATGGCAAAGTTAATGCGTAGGCGGGTCGAGTCTCGCACTGTTGCTGCAACAGCTGCGCGGACACGAGCTGTCTTAGCCTCAAGCGAGTTCTTCTTGGCGTCGGCCTTGGGACCACGAGGGGGCTCAACATTGTGGATCGGCGTAGCAGACTGCGATCGCGAACGCGGGGACGGCGCTGAGACTTTGTCCGTCCCGACAGCATCAGCATCTCCACCGCCGCGTGAGGATGGCTCACCAGTAGCGTCACTCGCCGTTTCGTCAGCGTCGCCGGCTTTGGAACTAGAGGCATCGTCGGCATTGGTAGCGGAGGCCGAAGCGTCAGCACCATCGGCCGCCTCGGCAGGATTAGGAACAATGTGGCTAGTAGCATCACTGCCGGCATCTTCTTCATCAGCTTCATCATGATCCTGCTGGCTGGCGTTCTCGTCTTCTTCGGTCTTGTCGGCCGGATCTTGTTCATCAGCTAGATGCTGATGGACACTCCAAGACCAACCGATGGGCTCAATCTCGATACTGCGGATGCGGAAATCGGTGTAACACCGTTTGGTGTTGGGCGGGACCGAGGGATCTGAGGAGGCAGCGTGGGCACGAGAGCCTCTTGGCTGGTCAAAACTGCTCACCGACATGGCATCAGCATGGTTGGCTGCGCTGGATGAGCGATGACCACTGGCCTGGGCCCCACCAGCTTTGGATGCATGCTTGGACGCATCTCTCCTGTCGCCTCGCATGTTGTTTGGACCACTTGGGGCATTGATAGGGATCGTGTTCTGGGAACTGAAGCCTGCGCGGGGGCCGTGACCGCCCATGTTCCTGCCACCACCTGATGCCGAGCGTCCTCCGCGGTCGGAGCCAGGGGTACCACCTCGACGCTGATTCGCTGCACCGCCGCCTCCAGAAGGGCCATGAGAATCGTAATTGCCACCTGCACGGTTGCCATATGCACCGGGACCACTGTTTCTACCACCAGGACCAGAGCCACCAGAGCGGCCCGCGCGGGGTCCCCATCCACTTACCTCGGGTGCTCCACCACGAGCTGAGAAGGGTGGACCAGCCGGAGCGTTGGGAAGGCCATTGTTGGAATTCCTTGCTGAAGCGCCTCGGAACTTGTTCTGGGGACCATGCCCTTGGGCCATGGGAGTAGCAGCGTGGCTGGGACCACCAGCGGAGGCCATGGGCCCAGTGAGTGCACCTCGTCCACGGGCAGGACCACCGGCGCTTGCTCCTCCGCCTGCTCTACCGTAACCACCTGCTGGGCCCATGCCTGGAGCTGGAGCTGGACCAGAGCCGGAAGCCATGCCTCGCTGCTGCCAGCCGTACGGCTGGGCAGGTCTGGGAGGCGTAGGCGCAGCGGGACCAGCGAGTCCAGGAGGGCCAGAGGGGATGGCGGAGTGAGAAGGGGTGTAGTAAGGCTGGGCGTGCGGGGCAGCAGCGGCAGGGTTCGGGTAGCCAGCGGCTGGCACAGGAGGTTGATCATATCTGGGTCTCTTTGACGGGGGAGCAGGAGCAGCTGCAGCGGAAGGTTGGGCAGAGCCATAGTATCCGGACTGGTTGTTTGGATAGCCGGCGTGCATAGGAGCAGCTTGGGAAGCTTGGGGAGCATGAGGCTGGTAGGGATAGGCGACGGCAGGCGGAGGAGCAGCCGGGGAGGGAGCAGGGGCCTGCTGGGCGGACTGGGGGTATGGGTTATATGCGGGCTGAGCCGAGTATGGCTGAGCATGGTTCTGGTTCTGGGAGGCATGCTGTTGGCTGGCGGCCTGCTGTGCATAGTACTGCTGCCATTGCTGATGCCACTGGGCCTGTTGAGCATCGTTGGCAGGAGAAGCAGAAGCGGACGAGACCGACGCGGACGCGGAGATGGACGCGGAACGTGACTGGGGAACATTGCCGTATCCATAGTTTGCATAGGAAGCATTCTGAGCGGCACCAGCACTGGATGCAGACGTGGATGGTGGAGCAGGGCCATTGGGAAGCGGGGGGGCGGGCCCAGCGGGGGGAGGGGGCTGCGCTGCCGCGCCGGCGCCTGCGTACGGGAAGGATCGCTTCATGTGCCTACGCCGCGAGTGATGCACGTTCAATCAAGGGAGACGATACCGAATTGAATGGAAACCAGCGAGAAAGTCGAAGCAGATTGGCCGGTTTGAATGGATGGAAGTACTAATGGAAGCCGAAACTGGGATGGGATGGGATCCTTCTTGGTTGGATTCGAGCTTGACCTGAGCTGCCTGAATGGGGCTCTTCTGGGCTGCGGCACGTGACGCGACTCAGCCACGCAGAACAGTACTGAAATTCAATTCGATCGACGCACGTACCGCCCAAGGCAGAGCGTGGAAGAAGGAACGCAAAGGCCACGTCAGAAGCAATACAGTACAGTACAGTGCAGTAATACAGTACACCCTGTAATTAGTCACGGCCAAGCCCAGCCAAGCCGAGGAGGCCGAGGAGGCCGAGCTGCTCTCGGCGCCGCCGCACCATGCCGTCCTTACCATCCTTAGCCACACCAACCCATCTTGATCCAAACCCTCTCCGACTCACACACCGTGCCCTATTCGGCGTGTGTTGCTCTGAAAGGTACAAAACAAGTCATGTTCTTCGTGCGCTATCTCGTGGCGCTCGCTGCGCTTTTTACCACCCTCGCACTTGCCGCCAGCTCCAACGTCAAGGACCTCACCAAGACCAAGGACTTTGATGCTACTGTAGGCAAGGCTCAGGGTGTACTCGTCGAGTACTATGCCCCCTGGTGCGGGCATTGCAAGAGTCTTGCCCCGACCTACGAGAAGCTTGCCGATGCGTTTGCCGACAAGAAGGACAAGGTGCTGATTGCCAAGGTGGACGCCGACAAGAACAGTGCGCTCCGCGACCGTGCCGGTGTCCGCGGCTTCCCCACCATCCAGTGGTACCCCGCGGGTGCGACTACGGGCGAGCCCTACTCTGCCGGTCGCGACCTTGACAGCCTTGTGGCATTCGTCACGGACAAGACTGGCGCCAAGAGCAACATCAAGCCTCCTCCGCCTCCTGCCGCTGAGCAGCTGACCGACAAGACATTCGACAAGATCGTGCTCGACCCGACCAAGGATGTGCTTGTCGAGTTCTATGCTCCTTGGTGTGGCCACTGCAAGAGCCTCAACCCGATCTACCAGCAGGTCGCCAACGACTTTGCCGGTGACAAGGACTGTGTCGTGGCGCAGTTTGATGCTGACAATGCGGCGCACAAGGAGATTGCCAAGCGCTACGGCATTTCGAGCTACCCGACCATTCTCTTCTTTGGCAAGGGTGAGAGCAAGCAGCCCGAGACGTACAGCCAGGCGCGTAAGGAGGACGACTTTATCAAGTACCTCAACGACAAGTGCTCCACCTGGCGCACCAAGGGAGGCTCGCTCTCTGAGCTTGCGGGACGCATGCCCTCGCTCGACGGGCTTGCTGCACGCTTTCACGCCGCTGCGGCTGCAGACCGGCCCTCGATCGTGGACGAGCTCAAGACGTTTGTCTCGGCCATGAGGGGCAAGGGCAACGTGACGGAGGACAAGATCAAGGTGGCCGAGTACTACCAGCGTGTCATGGACAAGGCGAGCGAGAACTTTGGATACATTGACAAGGAGACGAAGCGTCTCACGTCGATCCTGCAAAAGTACATTGATGGCAAGAGTCAGCTGACTCGGGACAAGGTGGACGAGATCCAAAAGAAGGCCAACGTGCTCAAGGCATTCACCAACAAGCGCATTGCCGAGGCAGCCAACAAGGCCAAGGCCGAGGCGGAGAAGAAGGCGGCCCAGGTCAAGGACGAGCTGTAAACTGATCGATGCGGTTCGTGTACCTATCCAGTACTGTATTGTAAATCATCTACAGTATCCTATTTGTCGTCTAGTGTCGGCCGGAAAGAGTGCGCAGTCCGAATGTCGAATGGGTGACAGACGGTCTGAGCACAGCCACGCGCGCATGAATCGAGACGGGGGACGCGCTGCAGGCCATGACGGCCATGATGGCGTGGACAAGTGGAGGCTCGCCTGCAAATGCACATGATGCATGTCCACTGCACTGCACAGCACGGCCATCCCGCCAAGTACAGCAGCAAGTAACCTTGAAGAGACTGGTGTCCGGTCCGGCGAGGCGGCGAGGGAGGGCAAGCACAAACACAATCTTTTCCCTTGAAACACAGAGGCAGAGTCTTGTCTCGACCACCACCATCACCACCATCAACACGCAGTCCATACGAACCACGCACACACACACACACACACACATACACACACACACACTTACACACACACACACACATGTCGTTCAGAAGATCACCGCAATCGTATCACGCCGAGCCGGATGCAAGCCATCCCCCGCCGCCGCCATACGTGCCCTTTGACGCATCGGGCCGTCCACAGAGTCAGGCGCCACCTCAACCACAACCGCAACCGCAGGCCCAGGTAGCGCAGGTAGCGCACCAGCAGTACTATGCGCCACCGTCGCATCCACCTCCACCCCCACCTGCGGGTGCCGTCGCCATGCCCACGGGACCATCCTCGGCTTTGGCTGCTTCTGCTGCACCGCGGCCTGCCCCGCCCAGTGGACATGCGCGTCGACAGGGAAGCGTGTCCGAGACGGCAACGCAAATGGCAAGCAGGCGAGACAGCCAGGGACCCGGACGGGAAGATCCGCTCGACTTTTTGCGCAGCTTTGACACGATTTTTATCGTTGATGACTCGGCGTCCATGCAAGTCAACGAGATGCCCGACGGCTCGATGGGCAAGTCGCGCTGGGAGGAGGCTCGTGATGCCGTGTCGGGCGTAGTCGAGCTCGCCTCCAAGTACGACGAGGACGGCGTGGATGTGTTTTTCCTCAATGTGAGTACCTGCACCTAGTCTACAGTACTGTATGCTGATCACAAAAAAAAAAAGGACGAGCGAAGCCTGGAAAACTGCCGCGACTCGCGACAGGTCATGGCGCTGTTCGACTCGATCGAGCCGAACGGCACAACACCAACAGGCACACGTCTCGAGATTCTGCTGCTCGAGTACATGGACCAGATTGAAGAGTACAAGGACAAGGGCGGCAAGGAGCCCAAGAAGCGAAATGTGAGTAAGAGTTGCGAGACACAAGACAGGTTGGCGTCGCTAGGTGGTGACTGAGACTTGCTCTTACTGTACTGTGCAGTACATTATCATTACGGATGGTGTGCCCACGGACGATCCCGAGAGCGTCATTGTAGCGTGTGCACGTCGACTGGACCAGCGTAACTTTCCGCTTGCGCAGATCGGGATCCAGTTTATCCAGGTGGGCAACGATGCCGAGGCGACTGAGGCACTCGAGGACTGTGAGTATGCCTGCTTGCCTGCTTGCCTGCTTGCCTGCTTGCCTGCTTGCCTGCTTGCCTGCTTGCCTGCTTGCCTGCTTGCCTGCTTGCCT